>JALPQD010000352.1:2040000-2469574 GCA_023101885.1 Typhlomys cinereus | reverse complement strand
ATAGTTATTGCTATGTAAATAGATTTAGATGTATGTTACTATGGAACTACATTTCTCATCTGAAATAATTAAGGTGTGTTACGTATGTACTTAAAGAATATTGTATCATATTGACAATATTCTACAATACAATATCCATAGTCTTTGACAGAGATATACTTTGATAGAGAATACATAACAGACCTTTTGACTTTTGCAAAACCATTACTTGCATTCCCCCAAAAGAATTTCAGGTCCTGTCTTAGTACTGTTTAGTACTAGTTTTACTAGTACTGAAGGCAGAAAGTGGGTTTTAGAGGTAATCTTGTAAGGAAGGAAATCAGTGTTTCTTATCTATTTTCCATATATTTTCAATCTGTCCAAGCAAACCTATTATATGGAAAACTGATAAGGAGCTTTGTTTTTCTGTTGATATACTTGCCTGCACAGCACCAAGTCCTGCTTTGGAGAACTCTGTAATAAGAGTTTCAGCTTGCTAGATAAGGTGGAATGTCAATAAAATAGCTGAACCATTGTGCCTCCATAGATTTTCATAACTCTAAAGGAGGGAAGAGATGGGAGGATGAAAGGAACTATGTTTTCAAACCCCAAGAGCCTTGAAGTTCAAAGACACAGCTGGTGTCTCGGTGGTGCCAGTGCATCTGGAGCAGCCCAGTTAGTGAAGAGGCAGCTATTGCATGGTGCCCTTCCTGTTGTTACTCCCTGAAGTACTCATCTAGGTGGTCTCCCCCTTCCCGGTGAATCATCTGCTCACATCCTGTCTTTTTGCTGGGCTGCTTTGAACTTCTCCGGAATTAGTCTCTTCGAAAGCGCTTAGGCTCTGAACGGTGAATAGGAAGTACTGCAGGTGTATGCTCACCCACGCTCTGTAGATTACTGAGCTATCTCATTTCTACATATTTCAAAATTACAATGATACCACATTCTAGCTCTCATAATTTCTTGAATTTCTTCTAAAATTCACCATCACTTTATGATATTTTGGAGTTTTAGCTTTCAAGTTTTACCATTGATTCAGATTCTTTCAATTCCAGAGCAACCCAGATTTCTCTTGGTAGTGTGGAAATCAAACTAATCTCAACCCAAGAAAGATAAGAAACTAGGAAATGTTGAAATACTTATCTGAGACACCTCAGCAATACACAGATGTGTTTCCATTTAGAGCACTATTCACGAGTTCTAGTCTAAATGAATATACATTGAGGGTTAGACTACAGTTTAGTGATAGATAGAACGTGTACTTAGCAAGCATGAGGCTCTGGATTCAATCCCCAACATAAAACTAGCAAACCCAAAACAAACACACAAAAAAGTAAATGTATATGTGTTGTAGCCTGTTTGTTGATTACATCATGCATTATACTAAACCTCAAGCATTACACTGAACCTCAAAAATGAAGTAAGTTAGTCAAAATAGCAATGTCAAGTCCCACGTGGTGGCATAGGCCTGTAATCCCAGCATTTGGGAGGTAGAGGCAGGAGAATCAGGTTAAGGTCATTCTCAGCTATGTAATGAGTTCAAGGCCCACCTGGACTACGTAAGGTCTGGTCTCAAAACAATGACAAAGGTTAAGTTCATCTTCTCTTCAAGGTAGATAACCTGAAGAGTCTTAACATGAGGTCTTACCTCCCACCAACTGCTCCAAAATAGTACATTTTCCAACAAGTTCATGTAAGAGCATAAAACAACTATATGTCATTGAAGCTGCAAAGGATGTTCAAGTAACATGACATAATGATGATTTCATCCACATGTAGGTGAAGAGCTGGGCTTTTATCATCTTTCTTTCTTCATTCTTCCCTCCTCTCCTTTTTCTTCCTTCCTTCCTTCTTCCCTCCCTTCATCTCTTTCTTCCTTTCTACCTCCCTCCTTTTATCTTTCTCTCTTTTTCTCTCCCTTTCTCTCCCTTTCTCTCCCTTTCTCTCCCTTCTCTCTCTCTCTCTCTCTTTCTTTCTTTCTTTCTTTCTTTCTTTCTTCTTTCTTTCTTTCTTTCTTCTTTCTTTCTTTCTCTCTTTCTCTCTTTCTTCTTTTTTTTGTAGTGCTAGAAATGGATCCCAGGGCCTCATTTATACTACGCATGCACTCTGCCATTGAGCCACACCTCTACACCTTCAGCCTCCAAATTTTCTTGTGAGATCATTAGGTGAAAAGTTACATGATATTTCCAACATAAGGTCATATATGGACATGAAGTAACCATGTAATCCCCCGCCATTGATTTGAAGGCAGATATCCCAATTTGAAGTAGTTATTATACTGAGTATAATTTTGAACTGAATGTACAGCTAGCTGTCTTTCAGACTGACTTCAGATTCAATTGTCTTAGATGTTGGGCCTGCCCATTATTCTACTTTCAAATGTATTCAAGAACCAGTAGGTACTTAATTAATTATAAATCCCTTCTTCCCATAAGTTAGCTTGTAATTAAATAACATTTAGATTCGGTGTTCCCTGGCATAAATGCTCTTTAATATTTGTATACCCAGAAAGTTTTTCCACCATTATTGGTGAAAGTCTATTTTATATCCTAAATTAACTATTTTCCCATTATATCTCGATTAATAATTTTTTAATTCTTAAAGAGACACTATTCAGCATCAATAAAGAGTTGCTTCCTTAGTTCTCTCACTTTATTTACTATCTATCTATCTATCTATTTATCTATCTATTATAGCAGGGTCTCTTGCTGCTAAAACTGGTCTAAAATTTCTGATCCTCCTACTTCAGCGTCCCGGATGCAGGATTATAGCCTGGCCTCCTGGGGACACTTGGGAGGGAATAGGTAGGCATGTGCTACCAGGCTAGACTTTTCTGGTTTTTTTTTTTTAAGTTTCTTCTTCTGTCCTGGCATCAATGTGTTTTTTTTATAGCTGGTATATTACTTTTGGGAAGGAAATATGCTTTCCTCTCTCCTCTGTCCACTACCCTTTACTAATTCCATTTTTCCAGATCTGTTATCTTTTCATATCATACGATGTATTCTGTTTCATCTCAAGTGTCTCGTTTCCCTACCCTATCATACCCCAAGTCCCAGCTGCAAAGACTCTTACCTATACCTCCTAAACTGCTTAGGAAGGGATCTGAGTCTCCTAGCCACAGGGTCTATCTCGATCCTTCCTTCAGTCCTGAGTAGTCCTGGATGTTCACATTCTTCCGCACCTGATTCACGCCTGATATTCTGATTTCCTTGCTCTGGCCTAAGGAGAGAGGAAAGGGAGGGAAAGAGGGAGGGGGGAGGAGAGAGAGAGAGAATTCTGAACACTTCTTTTGTGTCGGCATCTCTGTGAGGTGCTTTGGAAGGACTCCAGCCAGGCATGGAAGGGCTCTTTGATAATATCTGACGGGTGGGTAAGAATTTCAGGCACCTGGCCAAGGTACACACGGCCTGTAATCGTTAACTCAGTCTGTAAACAGTTCAAACGGCACTGAGAGGCCGTCCTTTATTACATTAGAAGAAGCCTTTCATCTCTCTGCCCAGGAGCCAGGCGGCCAGCATTGGCCCCCACTATGGCAATCGGAGCCCCGGGTGGAGCCCAGCCACCAAGATTCAGGACATGCAGAAACATACAATGGAACCAGCTCCAAATGACTGACTTTCAAGCTTCATGCATTGGAGCAATAGCTAAGTCATTAATTTCCTTTGTTTTGCACCTGGCTGATGCTGGAAGGGAAAAGGGGAGCGGGGAGGGGAGTGTCGCATCCATATACCTGACCAGGAAGAAACAGTGGAGAAGGAATCAGACATTTTTTCAGCTCAATTTTTCTTCCCACACTTGTTCCTGAAAACTGCAGCCTCATCCCTCACCCCCTTCTCTACCCCACCTACTACACGTTGATTCTGTGTTTGGTCCCCGAGTACTCCAGGTTTTCAATTAGCTTTGCAATTACTCGGTGTGCCTAGACCCTAGTCCAGGGCTCAGCCCTGTACCCTGGAGGGGGCCCACAGGAGCAGAGGTAACAACCATTCCTGCCTTGAAGCTGCTTGCTAACTGAGACCTTAAGATAATGCTAGATATAGAGGAGCTAACTCCATCAGAGTTTATAAGTGCCAAATAAAGTATCCGGCGAGTATGCATAAACACTCACAGTAAGAAGAAAGCAGAAAAACACACGGGCAGTGATTGGGAAAACTTTCATTATGTGAAAAAGAATTTTTTTAGTACCTTTTTTAAGAATTAGTATCTTTTCTGTTATTTCTTATTCATTTTCTTCTGGATTTTTTAATACAATTGATTGATTTTGCTAGGCACATATTACATATTCTAGCCTAGGCACTTAATTGGAATTTACTAGACTTGTTAGTTTTGTTTGTTCTTTTTTTTTTTTTTTTTTTGAGACAGGGTCTTATGAACACTAGGCTAGTATCAATTGTCTGTGTTGCCCAGGCTAGTCTTAAGACTCCTGCCTAGTGATCCTCTCTCTTGGCAATTCTCCTTGACTAAGTCTCCTAAATGCTAGGATTACAAGTGTAAGCCATCCATTGTGCCCAATGTAGAAGACCCTTTTCTGAATAATATTTTAAAAGAGGTTCAAATGTAAAGGCTACTGTTAGATGAAACAGTTTAGTTGATATAGTCAAGGGAGAGAATTACATAAAGTCACAGTTTTTTGAGACAAGGTCTCTAGCCCAGGCCTCAAACTCTGTATGTAGCAAGAGTGACCTTGAACTCCTGCTCCTCCCGAGCAGGCATGCAGCAATATGTCTGTTTCACAGCACTGGGGCTGGTCCGGGGGGCCTTTCCACCTTAGGCAGGCATTCTGCTAATTGAGCCACACACACCCCTCTTAAGCCATGAGTTTCAAGCCTGTGAAATGAAATCCCACTTCACTAGCATTAAAGGTGAACATTAAAAAGAAAAGTCCAGGTTTTTCCCTTTCTACTAAAATCCCAAGTATAAGTATAAGCCTCTACAAAACAGTATTTTAACATTTGCTTCACCTAATGAGTGAGTCATTCTTTCAGGAAAGGGCCTTAACTGTCTTTTAGACATTGACTGTGTTGGTCCGATGCCTTCTATTTCACTTATTTACTTTCCATTTTGCTGAAATTTCTGGGTCACTTTCTTGTTCCCTTTACTTTGGATTTACAGTTTGTCTCCATTGGGTTTTCCGTCTCTCTTCTGAGCCTGGCTTTGGAGGAACCCAGATAAAAGACGAAGCAGAACTGCAGGCAGTTCTCTTATTACCACCAGTCCACTGCCCTTCCAGTATACTCAATAAACTTGTTTTTTTTTGGGGGGGGGCTGAGAATATGCAGCCTCACAGTCATCATGGGCTCTGCCTACAGCTTGCCGACTTGCTGAGGATAAGGCGAGGCATCTTGCCTTCCATCTGAGACAACTCATGTCTTGCCTACTCTCTAGAAAAAGTGGTAGCACAATCTTTAAAGAAATTTGTTCCTTCAGAAGAACACAGGCGCTTAAAGCAAACAAAATCAAAGTTTGCCCAGCATTGTTATTTGTTCACAGTAGGCGGGAGAGTGGTTATTTTAAAAACATGTGTTGGATCATATTTATAGAGTGGAATTGTAGAAATACAGAATTTATGAGGTACTTGTATAAAGAAGCATTGAGGCATGCAATCTGTGGGCTCATTTCAATAGCCTGGCTGATTCTGAGGTCACATACAATCTTGATATAATGGTGAGATAATGGAGGAAGCCTCTGACTTTCTAACTGAATGTGGAGTTTGTCTCTTGAGACATGATCAGTCTTGTATTTTGGCTTCCCACTCTGCTTGCTTTTCTTCTATATAGAGTAGAGAAAATGCCTAGAATTGCTTTGGTTCCTCTGGCGCATTGTTTCACGAGTTTAGCATCTATCAGAACCAGCTTTAGAGGGTTTGCTAAAACACATATACTGGGCCCTACCCCACCCATGTCTAATTCACTGTCTCATGTAGGGCCTTAAAATTCACTGTTCTAAAAAATTCCCAGGTTGTTGATGCTACTATTAAGAACCACTGCTCTAGATTACTACCTACTTTGTAATCATGGTGACTTTAATAGGAACCAACTGTTTTCACATGGCCAGATAATCCACTGTAAGCTGAATGAAGGACAATTTTCATGTCTATACCTGACTGCTTAGTTATAGGTGATTTTATCTTGTTCACAGAGATTAAGTGCAACTCTAACTACTGACCAAAGGCTAGGTCAGTTATCTAACACCACTGGACATTAAGTGGCTTTACTGACTGTAGAACAGAAGATAGTAGATGGGAGCTTGCTTTAGGAAAAAACTATTAGTTGACTACAAAACTAATAAGCTATGTTCTCGATCACCCTTGTCATCTTAAAAAAAAGAGGATTTCAAGTTTGCCCTGTCTTCAAGAAATTCCATCATCTCTTGTTTCACTTTCCTAAACTCATAAACCTTTTGTTTGTACATTAGACTATATTAAAAACCAATGGTTTGAATTTCA
Organism: Typhlomys cinereus; assembly: GCA_023101885.1. Lineage (NCBI taxonomy): Eukaryota > Metazoa > Chordata > Mammalia > Rodentia > Platacanthomyidae > Typhlomys > Typhlomys cinereus. The sequence continues at coordinate 2,463,150 of JALPQD010000352.1, read as the reverse complement.
TTCTGGCATTAGAGACTACTAAACATTATCTGGACTCATAGTGGGACCAACTCAAATGAACCAATAAATAGCCACAAGCTTCAAAGGGGGTGTGTGTGTGTGTGTGTGTGTTTGAGATAGGGTCTTATGTAGCCCAGGCTAAACATGATATAGAGCCAAAGATGACCTTGAACTTATTTTCTTGCACCACCTCCTGAGTTGCTGGGGTTATAAGCATGTGCCACCAGACCCCATTTACAGTGTGCCTGGTATGGATTCCAAGGCTCTCTGAATGTTAGGCAAGCACTTCACAAATTTAACTACATCTAGAGCCTAGATTGGCCCTGAATTCAAGTATTCTGCCTTCTAAGTAATAATATTACAGGTTCATGCATAGCTAAATTCTATCTTTGATAAACTTCATTTATTTAAGTTAACTTTTCTAAGCATTTTCTTATATTAAATTTGACATTTAAACTGTTTCATCAGTACTACTATGTCTCAAGATATGGGCACTGTATTAAAAATTTGTATCTTCAGTTTTGTCTTGTTCACTCAAATTTCAATTCATGTGTGTATGTATATGTTTTGATTTCATTTTTTAACTTAATTTATTCACTCATTTAGTGTGTGTGTGTGTGTGTGTGTGTGTGTGTGTGTGTGTGTATCAGAGGGTACCGTGGAGGACCAAGGGTGACTTTGGGAATCATCTTGGATTGCTTCTACCTCCTTTTTACTTCTATCAGGGATTTCCCAGCCCCCGAGGCCCACCAGGGCCAGAAATGCAGACCTCTACCATTTCTGCCTGGTATTTTTATGTAGGACCTGGGATCTGAACTCAGGACCTTCTGTTTGTGAGACAAGAGTCTTAACCCCTGAGCCTTTTCTCCCTACCCTGATTTCATTGTTTTTTTTTGTTGTTGTTGTTGTTGTTTTGTTTTGTTTTAATAGAATTTCACTTTGTAATCCAGACTGATCTCTAGCTTTCTTTGATCACCTGCTGCAGCCTCCTGAGTGCTGGGATTGCATGCATAAACCACCATGCTTGGCTCAAACGCCAATGCTTATGGCAAACTGCTTACTAGATGTAAACATTCATTTCTTATTCAGTAGTCCCAAGACTGCCTTAAAGCTCCTTTACACAAAACTAACTTCAAGGCACCAGCAAGATGGCTCAGTGGATAAAGGCACTTGCTGCACAAGCCTGACTACCTTGGTTTTATCCCTGGACCCAACATAAAAATGGAAGGAGAGTACCGACTTCTCTGAGTTGTTCTCTGACCTCCTTCATGTGCACTGTGACATGTAAGCCCATATGCACATATCACACACACAGTGATAATAAAAGTAAATTTAGATTTTTATAATAAAATTAGATTAAAACATTTTTAATTAATTTCATTGTCTAGTTTCCCCTTTTGTCATAGCAATGTCTTTTTCCGCTCTCTGGACCCAGAGCTCCTTTGCTTTCATCCCCAGTCTGATCTGTCAGCCATTACTTTCAATACCGTGATTCACCCCTTCTCCTTAGGACTGTAACTACCAAATTCATGTCCTTATGGAGCCAGCCTATATTCTTGGGACAACTCTTTTCCTTACTATTAGCTGTTTCTTTTTCTTCATTCTACTGTAGTTCTTCCTCTTAAGTGTAAAATGAAAATCATTCTCCTTACAATACTGTTTTATACCACCCCCACCCCCAAGAGCTAATGGTTTGTTTTGAAGTAGAGTTTTGCTATAGGTATCCAGGTTAATCTTTTTTTATTTTAGTGTTAATTGTTTCATATGCTTCTTATTTTAAATTACTTTATTTATTTAGAGAAAGAGAGAGAGAGAGAGTGTGTGTGTGTGTGTGTGTGTGTATCAGAAGGCACCGTGTGTCCCTGTGGAGGGCCAAGGGTGACTTCAGGAATCACCTGGAATTGCTTCTACCTCCTTTTGGCTTCCCTCTGGGATTTCCCAGGCTCCACCCACCAGGGAAGTATAGGCTGCTGCCCTTTCTGCTTAGCATTTTTACATGGGACCTGGGATTTGAACTCAGGACCTTCAGCTTTCAAGACAGAGTCTTAACCCTTGAGCCATCTGTCCAGCCCCCATGTTAATCTTTAACTTGCTCTGTAACCAAGGCTACTCTCAAACTCATGCTCATTCTCTTATCTCAGCCTCAGTAGTGGTAGGATTGCAGGCATGGCCATCATGTCAGACACGACACTTTTAATAATGAATGCTTCTTGCTCAGGATTAGGAGTCTGTTCTCATAGAGGAGAATCTTATCTTGGCATCCAAGTAGCATTCCTAAGGTTAACTCACCCTCAGCTCTCCAAACTCAGATCAGTTTTTCAGTCAAATAAGTCTTTCTAATCTTTGTTTCTTCTTAAGACTAGAAGCTAAGAAGTTGCAAAAAAAGTTGTTTGACAGATATCAATGGGCCAAATCTTGCTTTTTTTTTTAATGTGGCTATTTTTCTTCTATCTAAACCCTGCCCTCTTTCAGGGCTAACTTAAGATCGCCTCACAAATCTTAAGGGCCTATTGGCTATACCACAGAGCATACTGCTTGGTCATCAGCCATTTGCACCAGTTTATTTTTTTTTTTAATTTTTTATTATTTTATTATTTATTCAATTGTGCATGAATGCGTGTGTGTGCGAGTGTGTATGTATGTGTGTGTGTGTGTGTGTGTAGAACCATGGGCGAATTCGGGAACCACCATGAACTGCCTCTACCTCCTCCTTGTTTACTCTGCCCCGGGATTCACAGGCTCCGCCCTACCAGGACCAGAAACGCAGGCCGCCCCCGCTTCCGCCTGGCGTCTGTACGTGGGGTCTAGGATCGGAACTCAGGACCTTCTGCCTCCAAGGCAGAGGCTTAACCCCTGAGCCACCTCTCCAGCCCCTGCACCAGTTTATTTTGTATGTAGTGTATGTGCTATCTATCAAATAGTTTCAATATCTCATACACACACACACACATACACACATGCATTTTGATGTATCCAGGAGCAAATCTCTGCACATGCTCTCTACCTAAGCATTGTTCAGTAAGTAGTCACATCAAGGAACTTCCTGTATCTTGACAAGAATGCTACAAGTGGTGGTATAGAGGCAATTGACTTTCTCTGTTATAGAAGATTTGGAGGAAACTGTAGCAGTTATTATTCTAGGAGAAAAGATAGTTCCAGAAACAATCCTAATAATGGTCAGGCTTAGAATCAACTTAGTGACACAATGGTTAGGTATTTGGCTAGGAAGGGGGATTCAGCCTTTGAAGTAGGTGTTGTCTTAAGCAATTAGATATGCTGCTGTTTTCTGGAGTCAGTCTGCCTAAAGACAGAAGCATGTTCTGATGTCTGGGTGTTACTCTTGCACCCTAAGAACTCATTTATGGACATCTACACATAAGTACCCACCCATATAAAGAACAAACATTAAGAAGAAGCAAAGGAAAGCGCCCTTGGCATAGTCATTGTGTCAACAGAAATATCAGATAAGGTGGTTTTTATGAAGTTGGGATGTGGTGGGGGCAGTCGATGCACCTGTGGTTAGTGATTCAGAAATTTAGTGCCACATTATATAGCACTATGAGGCCACCTTATGTTCCAGCCGCTCCATGGTGGCTGATGTCAGATTATTGCCCATTTGCTAATTGGGCCAAGAGGAAATGCTTTGGATGAAAGCCAGAGTAAGGTATTCTATTATCTTAGCTCAACCACCCTCACAGCCCAAGGAACAAATGTCCTTTTGGATCTCCTTTCTGTATGGGTAAAGCTATTGTCATTGTCTGTCTGATAGAGGTCTTTTGCTATAGCTGTCATGCAATTTGTCTTGCCTTTGTCTGATGTTCTTATTTAAATGTATTTGAGGGGGGCTGGGGAGATGACTCAATTGGTAAAGTACTTGCCGCACAAGCATGAGGACATGAGTTCAGCTCCCAGCACCCACTTAAAAAGCAGGACATGGGGCCAATGAGATAGCTCAGCAGGTAAGGCTCTTGCTTACAAACCTGGTGACCTGAGTTTGATTCCCAAAAGTCCACATGGTGGAGAGAACTGATTTCTGAAAGTTGTCCTCTGGCCTCTACCCGTGGACCATGTCATACTTGCATGCACGTCTCTCTCTCTCTCAAATAAATACATTTATTAATTATTTTTTTAAGAAGCAGGGCATGATTACTTGACTGTAACTCCAGTGCTGGGAGTAAGGGTGGGGAAAAATCAGAGGATCTCTGGAGTTTGTTGACCAGCCAACATGACCAACCTGATGAGCTCCCGGTTCAATGAATGGTGCTGCCTAATGGGGGGGAGAGGGGAAGCAGCTGAGGAAGACACCTGGCATCTATCTCTAATCTCCACACTCCCATGCACACACAAAAAAAATAAAAATAATTATTCAAATGAATTACGGTGGTGCACAAAAATGCCAACTTACTGTATCCGAGGTAAGAACAAGTTTGGACAATTTCTTTTGGCTGAAGTAGGACTAGATTATATTCTAGATCCACATAGTTTCTCTTTCTTATTTGAAGCTTTATTGTCCCTCCAGAAATTATTATTTTTAAATATTTACTTTTATTTCTTTGAGAGAGAGAACACATTCATGCATGTCTTGGTGCATGACAATTTTTGGACATCAGTTCTATCATGTGGGCTCCTAGGAATTGAACTCAAGTTGCCAGATTTGCAAAAAAATGTGTCTTACCCCCTGAACTATCTTACTGAGATTATTTTTAAAGACTGTTCAGTGTAAAATATGAATGAAATAGACTCTTGAGAGACTGGAAATTCGAACTTTTAATATTTATTAAGCACACACTTGCTGATTGTTAGGTTATGGACATTATGTAGTATAAAGACAAACCTGCTCTCAGTATATTTTCTTAAATTGTTTTTTACATTTGTGTATTGAGGGTGTAGGTGCATGTATGCCTCAGCACACATGCAGAGATCAGAGAACTACATGTGGAAGTCAGTTCTCTCCTTCATCATATGGGTTCCAGAGATCAAACTCAGGTTATCAGGCATAGCAACTAGTGCTCTTCTCCTCTGCTGGCCCACAATCTAAATTCTTATATAAAGCAGAAAGTAAGAAGTATTATATATTAAATAGATACAAAAAGATGTTCAAGGCATTTCTGTTGAAAAAGAGATTCTCCGTGAAAGAGACAGCACATGAACTTTCCCTTGAAGGTAAGTAGGGTTTAATAAGCTAGAGGAGTAGTGGACATTCCAATAGAACATGAGGACCGTGTGCAATGTAAGTAGGGTGGTACATTGAGGAGAGAAGTGGGGTGATGCCGAAGAGGGAAGGAACGAATACAAATAAGTTCCCACTATATGCAAGAATTGCTGGGATTTTAAACATGTTGTTTCACCTCTATACTGATCTTTTTGGGTACGTAGAGATGCCCCACTTTTTGCCACAGCCTGGAAGTATCCAAATTGAAATACTGAAACCAAGTTTTATGTTCCAAGGGCAGTGCAGAGGATCAAAACCTTGATTCAATAAGCAAGGAGTCTGAATTTAATTCAGAAGATTGTTCATGGCAGTTGAATGGAACAATAATGTCATTAGCATTTTGTTTAAGAAGATTGTTCTCGCAGTGATATTATAAAGAGCTTAAGAGCGATTCAGACTCGAGGCAGGAAAGTAGTTTTCCACTTGTCATTAGATACAGGAAGGAGAATTCACAGTGACTCTGAAGTATTCAACCTGACTGTCGGGAAAAGGGGGTGACACAAGCAGAAAAGTCAGGTAGGAGGGGTTATTGTTTTAGGGTAGCGTGCTGGGAAAAGGTGATATTTAAGTTTTATATATTCAGATTTTGGGTGCTGAAAGAAGACAAAGAAGTCATGCCTAATTGGGCCTATTGATGTCCAGGAGAATTTGACTCTGAAGAGAATTTGGAAGTCATCATTAAATATATGAGAACCCTGGAAGAAAGACAGTGGTGATCAGAGCAAATATCCTTAGGTAATATGTGTACCTACCTAGCTCAGTGGGTAAGGCGCCTGCTTATAAAGCGACAACCTGAGTTCAATCTCCATTCCCCAAAAGCCTACATGTTGGAAGTACTGTTGTCCTCTGACCTCCACCCAAGTGCCATAGCATGCATGCATCTCTCTCTTTCTCTCTCTCTCTCACACACACACACACAAACAGAAATATATATATTTAAATGAGGAGAAAAGGAAGAGAAGAAAGGAAAAGCAGGCAAAGAGAGTCAGGAAGGAATTCAGGGGTCACAGTAACTGAGGGACACTTGTGCTAGCATTCTTCCTTTTCTTGGGAAACAGCTGATGCCACCAAGTTCAAACGCTTTCTCTTTTCTGTGATCTCAGCTCTGTTGACGGAGGCGGTTAGGCAATCAAGAGGATTGTTTTCCTAACAAAGATCTGTTCGATGGCCTCATTTTTAATTTGAGCTACTGAGAGCTCTCGATTTTATTGTCATCAGGCTAAAGTAAAAGTATGCATGCTAAATGGTTGGCGGTCCCCTTGTGATTTTGGAGTTTGTGATCTTTTACTCTCTGCTTCTCCTCGTGGTCTGTTAAGTTTCCCTTCACTATAGTGAGTCCGTGAAACCAGGCCCAGGATCAAGGTCACGAGCCCAGTGGACATTGTGTTGTCTTTTTAGTCCTGAGATATCTAATTTGTGAAATGGGTGGTGCTACTGAAAAGAGAATAAAATACTAATGAAGGACTATAAAGTACTTTGCTAATATAAAAGCAACATTAAAGCTGAATAGTAATCCTAACTTAAGGTAAAGCATTCCATTAGCAGAATAAAAATGAAAAGGACAAAGGGTAGTGGTGCTTTGTACCTTGATAACTGTGTAAATCAAAAGTTCTGCTATTGATCCCCATTGCCCTATGAACCTGGAAGGAGGAATTTGGCTCCCCTCCCTAACGCTCTAAGTACTTCCCTTGTCCACTTTGATGATGGTATCTCTCTGAATCTCCTGACCAGTGCAAACAGGAACTTCTGTTCAGTAGCTCCAGCTAGATAACTAAGAAGAGTCCTTCCTTTTATCAGCACTTTGATTATCTTTTCAGTATCATTTGCTATCTTCAGTGCCTTGCAAAGAAAATAAAGAAGTTTGGGCAATTAAGAAATAAGAGTTCATAGTTCACAAAGAACAAGTCCAGGGATGTTTGGAATATTTGAACACGCAAGTGTCTTTGGTGTGAGATAACCCACAGCATCCTTAGGGGCAGTGTAGGTTGACAGGCTGATGAAGCCTCTGAGAAGCTAAAACAAAGAAAGGTGATGGTATCACGGGCCTTGGGTGAATCATCTTTGCAGAGTATAAAGAATGGGAAAAAAAGTAACTCATCTCTCATTCCACCAAAGGTAAGAAAAAAAGACCCTCTCAGGAAAAAAAATGGAGAATGTTATTAGGAATGAATTGACTTTGAGTGTTCCCAGAACTTTTCCATGTAGATGACAGGCCAAGTCCTCCTTTAAGAAAGAGAGAAAGGGGCTGGAGGGATGGCTCAGGGGTTAAGACTCTGTCTCACAAACAGAAAGTCCTGAGTTTGTATCCCAGGTCCCATATAAAAGCGCCAGGCACAAATGGGACCTGCACTTCCGGCCCTAGTGGGCAGAGCCTGGGAAACCCCAGAGCAAAGCAAGAAGGAGGTAGAAGCAATTCAGGATGATTCCTGGAATCACCCTCGGTCCTCCACAGGGACAGACAGTGCCATCTGATGCGCGCACACGCACACACACAGAAAATAAATATTTTAGAGAGGAAGGAAGGAAGAAAGCAAAGAAGGAGGGAGGGAGGGAGGGAAGGAAGGAGGGAGGGTGGAAGGAAGGGTGGAAGGGTGGAAGGAAGGAAAGGTAGAAGGAAGAGAGGGAGGAAGGAAGGGAGGGAGGAAAGGGAGGGAGGAAGGAAGAAAAGGTGGAAGGAAGGAAGGGTGGAAGGAAGGGAGGGAGGGAGGGAGGGAGGGTCACTGCAGGCCTCAAATGCAAGAGAGTACTTCCAAAGCAACATGGTGAGAACAAGTCAGCGTATCCATGTGACCCACATTCTCACAACCTTCACGTGCTCTGTTTTGTGGATTCGTATCCTTGCCTGTAGTTCTGCACATGGCCTTAAGCCACAGGCACAGGGCTGTAAACCTTCATGAGCAGGAACCACTCCTTCTGGGAAGGTGGGGGGGGGGGTTGCTGCTTTCTTTTCCCTTCAGAACTGTGCTTGGCTCAGCATGCTGATTCTGAGAGGACAATAAAGAATAATGGAGGTGTGAGGGGGAGTTATTAAGTGGTAAGGTTTCCCTGGAAGAAGTGAATTTTCCTCCAATGATAGAGGAGCTTTAGGCATGATGGTTAAAAGGAAGGAAAAGAACACTCCCTTTTTATGAGATCAAAATTCTGCAAAGCTGACTTTCTCACTTAAATTGATAAGAGCTTACAGAACTGGGGTGATGGCAAATACCTGTAATCCAGTAGTTGAGTCAGGAGGATCAGGAGTTCAAGGCCAGTCTTGGCTGGGCTAGGGGTGGGGAAACAGAGGGAGGAGGCAAAAAAAAAAAAAAAAAAAAAAAAAAATCATTTCCTGGTCAAATGAAAACACACCATCAAATATATTTTATCTTAAACTTGTTTGTTAATAATGAATGATTCCACATTTTTTTTAATCTCCTTGTGTCTAGCATTGTGTAAGTGGTACATTAAGACCTGTCCCTGACCTCAAGTAGCTCAGGATATACTTTGCAGGAAAGAGAAAATGACTAATATTTTATTGAACATCTACTAAAAACTGGGTGTTGCAGTTCGCCTGCAGGGTTGCTGATAAATGACCATCACACAGCTTAAGAGTACAAGGGGTTTATTTCCTTACGACAGTCTGGTTACAGTTCTCAGTCCAGCTTGACGGGAGAGCACGCACCAACACTAGGGCCGAGGTAACTGGCCACACAATAGCTGAGAGATGGACAATCCTTACTTGCTAGACCAGCATGTCTGGCCAAGTATATAGAAGGATGCCAACTCTCTCAACCAGCTCTCTGTGTTTCATTCATCTGTTCAGGGCCTAGTCCTGCCTACCATAGGCTGGGCCTTCCCCAGCAGCTAGACAGTCTCCTGCAGGTTTGCTCTGGAGCCTAACTCAACCACTAATTCTCTACAAATGTGCCCAACAGTCAAGTTGACACCTGTGCCTAACTATAACACTGGGCAATGAATTAGGGGATGGGTCACAGTGTCGTTTAAGAATTTTTAAAGAGCTAGCTTTAGGAGAACATTTAGGGACTGAGAACTGCTCAAGGTTTGGAGGCAGACCTGGTGTTGTAGTTCACCTGCGTGGTTGCTGATAAATAACCATCAAGCAGCTTAAGGGAACAAGAGATTTATTTTCTCTTACGATTACTGGTTACAGTTCTCAGTCCAGCTTAACAGGAGAGCTCACACCAACAGCAGGGCCAAGGGAACTGGCCACACCATCATCACATAACAGCTGAGAGAGGGACGTCCTTACTTGCTAGACCAGCATGTCTGGCCAAGTGTACACAAGGATACTAACTCCTTCAACCAGTTCTCTGTATTTTATTCCAGGGCCTAATCCCACCCACCATAGGCTGGCCCTTCCCCATCAGCTAGACAATCTCCTGCAGGCTTGCTCTGGGCCCAACTCAACCACTAAATCTCTACAAATGTGCCCAGAGCTCAAACCCTCAACCATCAAGTTGATAATGACGCCTGGTTTTGAGGAGTTGATGCAAAAAAAAGTGAACAGCTATAGGTTAAAGATCTTGAAGTCTTTGGCTTATAGGACATAGGAAAGGTGATATTTTCCCCCTCTCCATCGCTCAAAGGAAATAGGGAAAGGTCTGTGGGAAAAGAATTTAGCACAGAGCAAAGCTACTCTCCCATTACATATTTGCCATATACACCCAAGAGTTAAGATAGTGTTTGCTATTTTCATTCTATTCAGTGCCTAGGATTCTACCATTTAAAAAAAAAAAAAAAAACAACTTATGTATACCTTTTAATTCTCAGGAGCTGTAGAGATGCTACTATTAAAAATTATGAAAATATTCAGAAGGAAATGCTACCTTGCTCCAATGCTAAGATAGGCATGCTCCTTGGAGACCCAGTGAAATACTGAGCCCCAAAAGACACTTCACCCCAACTCCAGATCCTCACAGCACCATCTCATTTGTTCTTCTCATCCCTTGCCTGGAAGGCCACACTGTGGGTGGGAATAAAAATCTACCCTCCTGTTGCATCCAGACAGCTGCCAGCAGTCTATTTGCCTTGTTCTCTGCTGGCAAATCATTAAACAGTCCCCCCCAAAGTAGGCCTCTTCCCCAGGGCCACCCCATGGACAAGGATTCAGAGCTGTGGTCAAAGGGCTGTCAGCATTCCCGCCGGAGCCTTGGGCTGTCTCCAGCACAGCGTTTCCTGGCCGTGGCCTCTTCTGAACAGAAGTCTCTTTGGCCTGCTGTCAATCCCCAAGCTTCTGAGGGGGACTCTGGGCATCTGAGTTGGCTGGTGGCATGAATAATTATGTTTATTTCCTCCTGGTGTCATTTCTAAATGCGACCTCCCTGTGTCTCCTCTATTGTTTCTTTCGTGAAGCACAGTCCTTAACGTTTGGTTTTTTTTTTGTTTTTTTTTTTTTTTCCATTTTGCAATGGAAAAGTAATGTGTGTGCTACACAGAAGCCTAAGACTGGGCTCAGCCAAGCAAACTGCATAGCTTCACCCCATCCCCACTTACAAAGTGCCAGCTCAAACCAAGGCAGAGAAGACTTAGTTGATCTGGCCCATTTGGAGATAATATCTGCTGTCATAGGACTGACAAACACCAGGATAAGTCAGTTGTGAAAAACACAACGGGGAACAGAATTTGCAGGACAGTCTGAGGGTTCTTTGGTATCTGAGCTGGAAACTAGGCTAGAAGACATGGAATGCATGTGACAAGCCAGCTTTATTAAGCTGCTCCACACCCTTGCATGGAATCACCAAACTTAACAGTGCTAAGTAGGTCCGCCGGTGGTACAGATGGGCTTCTGGCATATTCAAATAAATTACTCTGGCTTCCTTAAGTTTCATTCCCATGGTGTTTTCATAAGGACTGTCTGGTTTGAGTCTTGGGCCTTTTAAACATCAAAATATTCAATAATGACTTAAAAACAAACACTGTCTGCTTCTAGCAGGTTTTTAAATTCCTACCACCTTGAGGACGACTTGGGCCAGAGTTAAAACGGTGAAAGCATAAAGCAGACAGTGTTGCAGCTGTTTGCAAACAATCATGAGGTTAAGTCCACGGGCAGTCGCTTACCTCACTGGGGGAAGAGTGAAGAGTTTGCCTCAGAAGAGCCTTGGCGGAAGCTTCCTGAAACCCTGGAAATGAGGCAGCAGGCATCACGCCTGAACTAGCCATCTGTGTCCAGGCTCAGCCTCGCTGCAGAGCCCTCCTGGAGGGACCCTGGGGGGGGGGAGGCTTCCTCAAGGACAGAGACTCAGGACGGTGGTCAGACCAGACCTCGGGCAACCTCGACCTCGGGACATCTGGATTCCTGGATAGTTGAGCCTTGAGTTCTTCACTTTCAACCTTGAGTTCTACACCACATGCTAGGATGTTCTCTAAGAGCTTTGTGTGTGCGTGTATTTTGATGCAGTGTCTCACTGTGTGGCCCAGAGTGGCCTCAAACTTGCAGTCAGTCCCTCTTGTCTCAGTCCCCAAGCACTTGGATTGCAGGTGTGCATCCTCTGCTCAGCATCTTTTAAGCTCTCACCCTTTGTGGGTCTCAAAATTTTGGTGTTTTGCCTCACAGTTCCAAAGATTTCTAATGTATCTGTTTTTTGGGGTTTTGGGGTTTTTTTTGACGGGTTCATTTTCTTGTCCACAACTTTATGAGTAACTTCTGTACCTCTGTGACTAGAGATCATGTTGAGTGAAGTCAGAATGAAAATCTGCCTTCACCTAACAATGAAGATATAGCGTGAGAAATGTGATAGGTGATTTTGTCATTACATTCACTTTCAGGACCAACATGGTTAGGTCACTCACTTGAAGTAATCTTTCTTCCTTTGTTCCCTCCCTCTCTCCCTCTGTTCCTCACTTCCTTCCTTCTCTCTCTCTCTCTCTCTCTCTCTCCCTCTCTCCCCCTTTCTCTTGAGATGGGATCTCTAACCTAAGCTAGCTTCAAACCTCCTTTGGAGCCAAAGATGACTTTGAACTTCTGATCCTCCTACCTCAACATTGGGATTGCTGGTGTTATCCACTCTACCAACTGAGCCACATTTCCAGCTCCCTCCTCTGGGTGTTTTTGTTGTTGTTGTTGTTGTTGTTTTAAGATAGAGCCTTACTGCAACTCACTGTGTCCATCAGGTTTGCCTTGAATCTGTGGTGGGTCTCTGCCTGTGCCTCTCAAGTCTAGAGATCACAGGTGTGTACCACTATGCTCAGGTCTACCCAAAAGACATAGTAAACACAGAATGTATGAAGTTGCTGCCAGTGTGACATAGTACAGTTTTTATGATAAACTTTTCCTATAAGTAGAAAGTATTAATGATAAACATGTAGTATAGTAAATACATAAATGTAATGAATGGCTTGTTGTTACTGTCGAACACTATATACTATAGTAAATTCATAAATACAATGAATGGCTTGCTATTGTCAAACATTATGTACTATAGTAAATACATAAATATAATAGCTTGCTACTGTCAAACACTATGTACTGTACACACCTGTATGTGTTGCACCTTTTACAACTGGCAGCAGAATCGTTTGTTTACATCAGCTCTACAAATGCTAGTAATGGGCTGTGCTCCAACACCATCACCTCTGATGTCATAGGTGATAGAAGCCCTTCAGCGTCATCATGCTCATACTAGACACCAGCATTCATCATTGATGGAAGCAGCATTGTACGGCAGATAACTGTGATGGCGTTCAAGCTCTACATTTTGGGTAGAAGCTAAGATTTCTCGCCTTCTCTTTGTCTGATACTCCCATACTTTATTACAAATGTTTTATTTATGAGAAGAGAGGGAGAGCGAGAAGGAGAGAGAGAAGGAGAAGACACATGTGGAGGTTAGAGGATAACTTTCGGAAGTCAGTTCTCTTCTTCCACTGTGTCGGTTCTGGGGATCAAACTCAGGTCACCAGGCTTGCATGCAAGCAACTTTACCCATGGAGACATCATGTCAGCCCATGTCATATTTTCTTCACTGATACTGTATTTCTTTTAAAAAATCCAGGTAATTACCTCTTCTTGTTTCTCCTTTGTTTATGATTGAATCGTCCACACAAATAGGCTAGGCAGGATGTGGGGTCAGGAAAACCCCTCTGTGGATGCCTTTTCCACACAAAGACATCCACATCATGGTGCTTTGACATAGTCTGGGGTGAGAACAAGTATGTTTTCAAACTAAGAATGCTGCCATTCATAAGAGTGAGAGAGCAAAGGGAGTGGAAGTTTGGCTGCGTGAGCATTATTTAGGTCTGAGCTTCTGTGACCTGGAATTTCAGGATATACCTTTCTCATCCCAAACCAACAGACCATTCACTGAAAAGTATCTGTGCCCCATGTCTGGGTCCGGCTGCCTTTGTGGTAACTAGAAGAGATGAGGTAAATCCTTTCGGAAAGAAGGAAGCTAAGACAGGGAGCTGGTAATCAGAGGCCAGAGACAAAAGGAGCATGCAAGACTCACCCCAGACTTGTTGAGATGATTCAAGCTGGGAATCCTAGACATGGGGGTCCTAAAACCCCTGGCAGAGCTTCAAGCACGGTTCTTTTGGAGTTAAGTCTAGAACTCACCTTCCTTTAACTAGTGGTGTGACCACAAACAGCATGTAACTTAAGTCTCACTTTCTTCATCCGAAAAGCAAGTCTGGGGCTTTACTTTTGAGGTAGAATCTTGTGACCAAAGCTCAAACGAGTTTCCCACATGAGCCTCCCAGGTAGAGGGACAAGAGGTATATGTGGCCATGCCCAGCTGAAAGCACATGTGGGGGTCTTTAGTGGATATGAACCGGCTCATGCAATTCATGAAAACTGTATTCAGATTCTGTTTTATTCATTCTCTCACTAAGCACTGAGGGTCTATAATAGTAGAGCCCTTAACTAGACTTGCTTTGAACCTAGTTTTTCCCCTCAGATGTTTCCATCTTGCGTCCTAGAACATTCTAACTCATCATCAGTTCTGCTGTTACCAGTCTCACGCTCACCAGCACCCCTGCCCACAGGTATGGGTACCAGAAGTTTTTGCAGCCATCTTCTACTCCTGGTCCACTCCCATCAGCCCTTAAGTTCTTTCTCTCTCTCTCTCTCTCTCTCTCTCTCTCTCTCTCTCTCTCTCTCACACACACACACACACATACACACGTATACATATAGTTTTCTTTAGTAGCTCAAAAATTTGTGCATACCTGTGATTAGGAGAAAGAGACAGGAGAATTAGGAGTTCAAGGCCAGCCTCAAAACACACAATGAGTTTAAGGCCAGCCTGGGCTACTGAGCCGCTGCCACAAAAATAAAAACAAACAAGGGCTACAGAGATGGCTCAGGGGTTAAGCCTCTGCCTCAAAAAAAGAAGGACCTGAGTTCCAATCCTGAATCCCATATGAAAAATCAGGTAGAAGTGGTAGCAGCCTACACTCCCAGCTCTTGAAGGTAGAGCCTGGGAAATCCCAAAGCAAAGCAAAAAGGAGATAGAGCAATCCAAGGTGATCCCAAAGTCACTCTTAGGCCCACACAGTGCCCTCTGACCGACAGATACATGCAAAGCAAAACAAATAAAATAAAACGATAAAGTAGAAATATACTTTCCTTTTATTTAAATTTTTATTTTTTGCGCAGGCATGCGTGCATGCACTTACGTGTGTGTGTGTGTGTGTGTGTGTGTGTGTGTGTATCAGAGGGCAAGGAATCATCTTGAATTGCTTCCACCTCCTTTTTGCTTTCCAAAGGGATTTCCCAGCTCCTCCCACTAGGGCGGGAAGTGCAGGCTAACACCATTTACGCCTGGCATTTTTATGTGGGGACCTGGGATCCAAACTCAGGACCTTCTGCTTATGAGGCAGAGTCTTAACCCCTGAGCCATCTCTCCAGCCCGTATACTTTGTTTGCAAAAGAAATTTTAATAAATAGAGAAAAAGTCTTGACAATCCTTAGTATCTCAACATCATTCATTAGCCCAGAGACAGGTTAGTGTAAGGATGGAAAACAGGCCTTGAAGTTTTCAGACCCATGTCCCAACTGTTAGGGTCTAATCTATAACTGTCAAGCATCGACCTCTCTAAATTGGGGGCCAGGTGAGCAAACGGGGCCTCTGTGAAGCCATTGTCGTGCTCAGAGCTGGAAGCAGTAACGGCCAGCCAGTCTGCTTGTTTCCTAACCCCCTAGCAGCAAGAGCTTTACTTTATGATGCTGGTGTGTCCTGCTGCCCAAGATAAAAGCCAGGTAGTTCTAAGTTCAAGTAATGGAGGTTGCACAGGAGAGAATGATTATAAAATCTGAAAAGAGGAAATGGGGAGAAGGGCGCCTTTGATGTCTGGCCAATGTTCCTGATTACAAAGGCTAAATTGTAGCAGGCAGTAAAGTTACCTGTCCAAGGCCCGGGTGAAGGTCTGTGTGTGGAACCAGAGAACTGAAAGATGATTGCGGCAGAGGTGGGGGAGGAGAGCCCGGGGAACCAGGAGATAGTACAGAGTGGCTTGCGAAAGCCCACGCCCCAAGAGGAGGAGATGCTGGGGATAAGTAAGCCAGCATTAAGTGCAGAGCTCACTTGAGCCCTGGAATGCCCTTTGTGAGGAGGTAATGAGATCACATGGGAAGGAGGCGGGCTGAGAACTGGAAGAGCTTGTTGAGTAGGGTTTGGAGGACTGAGAACAGGAGGGAAGTGACCGTGGATAATGAGCTGTCCCAGACTGCACCCTGTGGAATGCTAGCGTTTAGAGGCACCGCAGACCGCCAGGAGAGGAAGGAGTCAGAAAGGGCTTTGTCTCTTCCAGGAATAAGAAAAGGTTTATTATAGATGCGGTAATAAAACCCGCTTCCCCGCATCGTATGAGCACTTGCTTCGTGCTGTCTCAAGCACTTAATTATCCATCAGCGCTCTCGCCGCCAGGATAACCAGGGACCACTCTGTCCCCATCCTGAAAGTGGAGACCATGAGGTTCAGGAAAATGAAGTCACTCACCTAGCCTCACCCAAGTTAAACGGTGGAATTATTTGAATTTGAACCTCAGGTGTTAGTGGGAGGTAGGGGAATTGAACCAGAACAAATATGTTAAAGAATGACAGAGGTAAACAAACCTAATATAAAATGTAGCTGGATGTGATGGCTCATGCCTTTAATTCCAGTACTGAGGAAGAGGAGGAGAGACAAGAAGATTATGAGTTTAAGCCAACTTGGGGGTATTTAGCAAGCCCATGTCTTGAAAAAAAAAAGTAAACAAGTTCCGAACAGGTGCTGCTGTGTCTCACACCTGTGATCCCAGCTTCCTGAGACTGAGGTAGAGGCATCGTGTAAGCCCAGACGTGCAGGGCAAGGGCTGGAGAGATGGCTCAGTGGAAGGCGTTTGCCATGCAAGTGTGAGGATGGGAGTTAGGAACTCCAGAACCCACACCTGCTAACCCAGCGTTCAGGAAGCAGAGACAGAGAAGCCCCAAGACAAGCTACCTAGACCAGATGATTAGAAGACTCTGGGTTCAACCAGGAGACCCTGCCTTAATAACAAAGATGGAGCGTAATCATAGAAAACAGCCTACGTCAACTTCAGGCTTTCACATGCACAGGCACATTTGTGTACCATACACATTGGAACATATACATGCATGCAAACACACACAAAACAGGGCAACCTTAGCCAACGTAAAAATCCTGTCTCTTTTGCCTGTCTCTTTGAAGGAAAGGAATATTACATGCTACAAAGGACAATTTGCACACAAACTGGGTGTAAAATGTAGACAGATGTGAATCTGAGTGGCCTAGACCAGCTGAGCAAGCTTCCCTCCGGTGGTCCCACTGGCACTTCTGAGATAGGGACATCCCAGATCTCGGCTTCTCAGAAGGACACTGACTGATCCTTAAACACCCAGTTTTCAGGAGCCCTCTCCAGCTACATCCTCCTTGAATTGCTCCCAGCCCACTTCTGGTATCTCTGAGGAGACAGGAGGCCTGATGTGAAAAATACCCCTTGCATCCCTGTGATTAGGAGACCTGGCCTCCTGTGGAGATAGATGCACCTAGGTGTGTGTTCTCTCCCCCTGGAGACCTCTTTCTGCCTGTTCGGTCTGAAACACCTAGAAGGAGGGGGCAAAGACTGCCTTTGTGTTCAGCCAACGACTAGCATGACTTGCTACATCCTGAACAGCATCTTTGGTTGGAATGGCTGAAGTATTTTGTGTGTGTGTGTGTGTGTGTGTGTGTGTGTGTGTGTGTGTGTGTATGTGTGTGTGTGTGTATCAGAGGGCACTGTGTGTCCCTGTGGAGGATCAAGGGTGACCTCAAGAATCATCCCGGATTGCTTCTACCTCCTTCTTGCTTTGCTCTGGGATTTCCCAGGCTCTGCCTTTCAGGCCAGAAGTGCAGGCTGCCAGCATTTCCGGCTGGTGTTTTTATGTGGGACCTGGGATCCGAACTCAGGACCTTCTGCTTTCAAGGCAGACTCTTAACCCCTGAGCCATCTCTCCAGCTCGAACTATTTGTTTTTAATGAGAATGTTTGAAAAGCTCTTATTGGGGGGATTTGGGTGGGGAGGAGGTCGGGGCAAAGATATAAACCCATTTTGTTTGTAAATAAAAAAATTTAAAAATAAACCATTATAGAAAAAATATACTGTAAACACATATATCCACTATGAATTGGCATGAATTCTCCTTAAACACACTTATAGCCAGGTCCCATATGTACATTTGTATAGTATTTGCACAAAACTCACGCACATCCTCCTATATAACTTGAAAGTATCGCTGTCTAACTGATAATGCCCAATGCAAAATGAATGCTATGTAAATAGCTCTTGAATAGTGTTAAATAGTGTTATTTATGGAATAATGACAAATACATGTCTATATCTTTCAGTCCAGAAAATTAATACCAACTGATGTGCAAACAACACTGGATGAGAAGCTCATTGTATTCAGTAGATGGCATTGGAAGACTGTATATATATATTAAAAAAAAAAGAAAAGCTCTTATTGCAACAGACTCAGGCCATAAAGTGTAGTGAGTGTAGTCCTCATGTTACTAATCCGATTGTATGAGAAATGTCACTTGTATTTCCTGGCAAATGCTAAGGCCCTGTTTTGCAAGGTGAGTAGAAACTTATTCAAGAGAGCTTCCCCTCACTTTACACACACATACACACACACACACACACACACACACACACACACACATCACCACCACCACCACCACCACCATCACATCTAGGGTTTTATGAAAGTAGAATGGTTAAGAAACTCCGCTAATATCCATGCCAGTCACTGCAAATATGCCCATTATCCAGGCACAACAGTTGCTTGAAATTCAAGCAGGAGAGAAATACAAGCATGTCCAAGTCCAGGCTATAATCCTGTCACAGAAAAAAAAAAATGGTTGGATAGATTCCTTGGTGGGGGTGTAACTCAGTTGGTAGAGTGCTTGTCTAGCATATACAAAGCCCTGGACACAAACTCCAGCCCTGAATCAGCTGGGCATGGTGATTGCTAGGTGTGGTGAGGCACATTTGTAATCTCTGCACTCAGAAGATAAAGTCAGAGGGTCAGAAATTTAAGATCATCCTCAGCTACATAGGGAGTTGGAGGTCAGCCTGGGCTTCATGAGACCCCATGGAGGAAAGGGAAGGAGAGAAAGGAAAGAAAGAAGGGAGGGAGGGAGGGACAGGGAAAGGAAAGGAAAAGAAAGAAAGAGATAGGGAAAGGAAAGGAAAGGAGAGGAGAGGAAAGGAGAGGAGAGGAAAGGAGAGGAGAGGAAAGGAGAGGAGAGGAAAGGAAAGGAGGGAGAGAGGGACGGAGGGAGGGAGGGAGGGAAAGGAAAAAATCTGAAGGGAGACATCCTCTCTGGCAGGGTCCTACCTCCCTGTACCCTCAGTCAGTCCTTCTGCAGGTGTCCCATCTCTTCTGGCACACAGGCTTTCAGTTATCATTCCGTGGACATCCTGGGTTCCTACCCAACTCCTCAAGGTTTTAGAGACTGGATCCACTCCCCCACCCCCCACCAACTCCTTTCTACCTGCAGTACACCTAATATTTCCTAAGTGAGTTTGGTTTTTCACAAAAGCCAACAAAGGAGGTCTTTACCGAGCACTGGCTTTTGGCAAATACCTCCGAGGCAAGGGAATGGACCAGGAGGGAAAAGACAGAGATGGAAATGTAAAGAGCTCTCATCTTTTTTGTTCTTCCCCACAGCAAAAGACAAAACTCACACCTCCACCCGTTACCCTATGATGTTATTCCAGGCAAGGCCAGAGTCCTTACCACAAGCCCTTACCACCTTCCCCTCATTCTCAGAGCATTATCAGAATTTCAGTGCATGCTATTGTCTCCATAGTTAACTGTCAGCCATCCGATTGCAGACCCTTGACAGTTAGTCAGCAAATACTGAGTACCTCATATATTGCAGGCATCAATGGGGTAGGAGCACATAACCTGGGTATGCAGGGGAAGACAGCATGCAATTGAAGTACAGTGGGAGAAGTATGGTTAGGTACAGATTGACAAGTGCCAAAAATGTGTTTATGGAAATAAAACAGATAATTATTTCTGGACGTGACTTGCAAAGAAGGAAAAGAAGCCTGGAAGGAAAAGTAAAAAAAAAAAAAAATGCTAGGCAGAAATGGCTGCAGCCTACATTTCTGGCCCTGGCGGGCGGAGCCTGGGGAATCCCAAAGAGAAGAAAGAAGGAAGTAGGAGCTATCCAGGATGATTCCCAAAGTCACTCTTGGTCCTCCACAGGGAGACACAGTGCCCTCTCACACACACACACACACACAAATAAATAAAAATTTTTCTTAAAAAAAAAAGTTGACCAGGAAGCAGGCTCAGTCCAGGAAGCGCTGCTAAGCTATCCTTAAGAATACAGACATCGGGGCTGGAGAGGTGGCTCAGGGGTTAAACCTCTGCCTTGCAGGTGGAAGGTCCTGAGTTCGGATCCTAGACCCCACGTATAGACGCCGGGCGGAAGCGGGGGCGGCCTGCGTTTCTGGTCCTGGTAGGGCGGAGCCTGTGAATTCCGGGGCAGAGTAAACAAGGAGGAGATGGAGGCGTCCATGGTGGTTCCCGAATTCGTCCGTGGTTCTACACACACACGAACACACGCATACACGCACAATTTGAATAAAAAAAAAAGAATACAGACATCATCTCGAGTGCTGTGAGAAAGCCTTGTAAGAGAAGAATAACATGCTCAAGTTAGTGCTTTAGGTCACTTGGTCCCAAGGTCGAGAAATGAATGGGGTAAGGTGATCCTAGTTCTGGAGTTCTTTTAGAGAATCAGGACAGCAGTCAGCAGATGTTAGAGCGGCCACAGTGAGGATGGGAGAAAGTGAAAAGATGTTTGGAGGAGTTCGGTGACTGAGTGCTGGTGTCCCGAGGAAAGACGAAGAAGGCTTAGGTAATGGTTCTGACCCTAAGTTAGATAAGGGGAATCTCAGTTTTGAGCAACTGAGTTTGGGGCATCTCCTTAAGATTCCCCACATAGGAGGACCCAGCAGTTGGACTTGTGTCTGAAACTTGACAGAGCCTGGCCTGTGTCCTCGTCTTCCATGTGGAGAATCAAGACTGAGGGGTCTGGCAGGTCACTCAGAAAATGTGAACAATGCCTACACAATATCCTTGGGCTCACTCACAACAATCCAAGAACTTATATTTGAGGCTTTGGCTTTAGAGACATAAGTGGCTGAGCAAGGTGGTACGCGCCTGTAATCCCAGCTTGACAAGCAGAGGCAAGAGGATTGCTGAAAAGTCAAAGCCAGTCTGTCTGCACAGCGAGTTCTAGAACAGCCAGGGTTACATAGGAAGACCCTGTCCCAAACAAATAAGTGAGCAAACAAAAACCCAAGCACCCCATATAATTAGTAAGGCAAATTTTCCTGATGATGAGTTGGGGGAAAGGTATCACGTTTTCAAAGGTGAGTGAGCCACAATGGCTGGCCTATCAACATTTCACCCTGGAAGAGAGAGGATCTTAGGAGATACTGCACCACCCAAAGATACTGTTTGGGACCGGTGCCAGACAGGAAAAGGGAAGCTTCTTTACTGGACAGTCTGCCCACGGGTGGGCCGTCTGTGCCCCAGCGGGTGCCTGGGCATTTGCCAATGCAGGCGTCCTGGATGGGGCCCAAAGCATCACATGCAGGGGATGAGGGAGGGGGAGGGAGACTGGATGATAGTGGGTTGGGATGGGAGGAGGGGTAGAGTTGGGTAGTATTGGATGAAGACACATACATTCATTGTATTTGTATAAGAAAAGCTTCAAAGAATAAAAAAAGTTAAATGTCAACTGTTCTTTAATTCCTCCACCTGAGAGGTTACCACCCTCTAGTTAGTAGCTGGTCTAGAATTCACTGTGTACCCCAGGCTGGCCTTACTTGTGGCAGTTCTTCTGTCTAGGTCTCCCGAGTGCTAAGGACAGGATGGTGACGTCACATCCGTCACATCCGGCTCTTCACAAAAAGTTTTTTTAACCTTATCTTATTCTCTCATTTTTCTCTGACTCTGTCAGTTACTAGCTGTGTAATCCCTGGCCTGTTTTTGAACTCTTCAATGCCTCGGTTCCCCACCTTGGAAAGAGGCACAGTCACCCGTTTCTACCTCATAGTGTGAGGACGGTGAAGAGGCCTGCGACATGCTCTCAGGACATACAAGCTGTTGTTATCCTATGTTCATCATCATTAATGTGGACAATGGAGGGCTGGCTCTGTGCTCCTACGGAGCTCCATGCCGGCGGGGGACGGAGTCAGACAGAGCTAAGTTCTAATCTCATGTGACCTTGGCATCTCTGAGCCTCAAACTCCTCTTCTTTATATGGGGATGGTGACACCTGCTTCACAGGGAGATAAGCCGGGAGCCCTGGCAGGCGCAGAGTGAGTAATCTCTCGCTCTCACACCTCGGTTGCTGCTCAGAAACAGGCGAGTCTGGGGACTGACACCGGGTTCTTTCCGTCCACCTTGTCAGAAGCACCCTGCCACGGCTCAGCTCTGGGTGCTGCTTCTGTGAAGGACCCAGGGGCAGAGTGGTGGGTGACCACCCGCAAATCTTTCTCCTCCTCAGTTGACCCACCGCACAGTGACAGCTGTCATTCATGGGGGCTTTTCTTGAGAGAACTGACCTGTGAGGGAGGGGCGAGCACTCAAAGTAGTGGATGTTCATGGTCCATTTGTACTTCTTGGGGGCCGGTGGGTAAAGATACCGGCTCACAAGCTGGCAACCCAAGTGAGTTCAATCCTCAGGAGCCTGAGTGGGGGAAAGAACCAACTGCTGAATGTTCTATGCCCTTCACTTGTGTTCTCCCTCTCTCTCTCTCTCTCTCTCTCTCTCTCTCTCTCTCTCTGTCTCTGTCTCTGTCTCTCTCTCTCTGACCAGCAATCACCAGGAAATCCTTCTCACACGCAGTGCTCAGTCCCCACCAAGTGGCGTGACTCTTGCTTGTCTTTCCAGCCTCATCTCCTGCCTTCCCCGCCGAGCCAACCTTATCTTCCTGCAGCCCCGTTTAGACCTGGTGCCTCAGAATAAGAGGCTTCCTCTTCAGAAACGTGATTCTCCACCCTCACCCTTTTCTGGTCCTCTACGTACTTATTCAGCCCCCAAGGATGCTCTCAAGTCACCTTTAGAATGAATACTTTGACCCCATATGGGATGATTAGTCTCCCCTTCTTGTTCCCTTGAACAAATCATAGCATTCCATGCTTGCCTCCTGAGCTTCTCTGAGGCCAGATCCTTCTTTATTCATCATAGTGTATTGCAGAGTATCTGGCACCACTGAGACTTCAGAGTTAGTAGAACTGAGAGAGGAGCGGGGTGGGGGGGGTGGGGGGGTTGGAAGACGGCCCAGTCGAGAAAGTGCTTGCTGTGCTAGCATGAAGACTTGAGTTCGATCCCTGGAACTGATAACAAAATGGTAGATCTCGGGGCTGGAGAGGTGGCTCAGGGGTTAAGCCTCCGCTTTGCAGGCGGAAGGTCCTGAGTTCGGATCCCAGATCCCACGTATAGATGCCAGGCGGAAGCGGGGGCAGCCTGCGCTTCTGGTCCTGGTAGGGCAGAGCCTGTGAATCCCGGGGCAGAAGGAGGTGGAGGCGTCCATGGTGGTTCGCGAGTTTGTCCGTGGTTCTACACACACACAGACACACACACACACAGACACACACACGCGCGCGCACATACACATGCACATGCGCACAGTTGAATAAATAATAATAATAAATAAAAACTAAAAAAAATGGTAGATCTCTAGGGTTTGCTGGCCAGCCACGTCTAGTCATTGGCCAGTTCACTCTCCACTAATGCTGAAATCTCAAGGATTTCTAGGAAGCCATCATAAGGGGAACCACTGAAAATTTCAAGTTTTTAAGTTCCAGGTTCAATATGAGACCCTATCTCAAAAAAAAAAAAAAAAGATAGTGATTGAGGAAGATACCTGATTTCAATCAACCTCTGATTTGCATGTGTGATTGTGCACCTGCATGTGCACACACAGTGTACACGCATACACACAAAAGAAATGAATGAATGTATGGTCAAATAGTAGACAGACAGGTAAACAGACTAAAAGATCTTAATGAGCTAAAGATTTTCCTAAGGTGAAAAACAGCTCCAATCTCATGCCAGCCTTTTACTGGAGATGAGGGTGCATAATATCTTTCTATCACAATAACTTGGTCGCCTCCAGGCTACTGGAATTAAATTCAGGAAACAAATGGAACTCTTTCTACTTGACATCCCTATCCAGAGATTGTTATGCTTGAGAGTACAATTCAAAGTGACACATTATTATTGATAGCCTGTTGCGTTAGAGGAGTGGCAGTGATATGGTAAGAGATGCCCAGAGTGCTTTCAGGTAACTTAATTTTCTTCCATTTTATGTATATGTGTGTAACATGTGCATACATGTTTGCATATGGCAGCCACATGTGTATGTGCAAGTGCACATGAGTACACATGCATGTGGAGACCAAGTGGTTTCAAGAATTACCCTCAACCTCTCTTCCACCTTATTCTTTTGAGCTTGGGTTTTTAATTAAATCCAGAAATCACCTGTAGGACTGGTCTGGCTAGCTTGCTCTGGGGATTCCCAGACTCTGCCTCTTGTTCTGGAATTACAGGTAAACTGCTACGCCCATAAGGCATTTTTTTTCTTGGGATCTGGAGATCTGAACTGCAGTGGTTGTATGGCTAGATCTTTAGCCACAGAACCATCTCCCCAGGCTGTGACTATGATTTTAAATCCGCCCTGGACCCTGTCATGTTCACAAACTTAAAATTCTCAGAATTTCCCCTAATGGTTCTTTCTGGAAATCAAAAAGAAGTGTGGTTAGTTCCCTAGGAAATCACTTTCTTGCCAGGATACTTTAGGTTTCCAAGTATATGAGAATCTCTGGCCCATAGGATTACCCAAGACCAAATAAATACTACTTTGTTTTCTTAGCACTCAGGGAAAATGAGGTACAAATGGATTCTAGAATCGCCCTGAATGAGAATAGAGCAATAAAACAGTCTCACTCCTTTGAGGGAGGGCTAGGATTTCTGGTAGTGTGTGCTGGCCCATTTCTTTCATTGAGTACCAGCTGGGCTCAGGGGCATGGGTTTGGGACCTACCACAGTCCCAGAGCAGGTAGGTTGTGCTGGCTCATCTCCACTTCATCTTTCCTTGGGCCAGAAATTGTGCTGATCAAATCTAAGCCACGCCTCATCCCAAGACAGTCTTTTTCCCTTGCAAGCATCTTACTTGACTCCATGATGGGGACAAGATATAAGCAAAGTTAGAGAAGCAGGAGAGCATCGAGTTATAAGACACAGGCCAGAATCTACAGGACAACAGCTACTGGGGCTTTGCCAAGCAGGTACCAGCAGCATCAGGCACTACTCTCCTGAGCAAGCAGGCAGGCACAGTGTGTTGGTATGGGGATTTGGGAGTAGGTAGAAGGACCCGGAATCGAGAGACACTGTAGTCAGCTATCTGCATCTGATCAGTTTGGAAAAGTCAGGCTTGAAGGTTCTGGAGCTACTCTGTAGCAGGTGCTTCATTTGGGTCTCCTCTGAGATAGTCCTATCTCCCATATAACCCACCCCCTGTCGCTTAATTCTCCGCACCCCCAAAGGGACAAATAACAGTTATCACTTTACTATGAAGTCATCCAGTAGTGAGGCCCACTCTTTGACACAGGGTCTGACACCCTGTAACCAGACTGTCGTAGAACTCCCCATGGATCCCATGCTTGCCTTGAATTCATGGCCGTCCTCCTGCCTCTGCCTCCTGAATGCTGTGATTACAGGCATGTGTCACTCCGCCTTTCCTTCAGAGCACCAAGAGACCTTCCAGGATCCTGCCCAGAACAACGCAGAAGTGCTTGGTTTCCGTTCGTAACTCACGCATGTCTTCTGGAGCCTCTCTAACAGATCTCCTTGTCTCTCTGCAGTCGCACCCCCTGTACCTGTGCAATGCCAGCGATGATGACAATCTGGAGCCCGGGTTCATCAGCATCGTCAAGCTGGAGAGTCCTCGACGGGCCCCTCGTCCCTGCCTGTCTCTGGCCAATAAGGTAGATCCACACGTGGCCATGCCCCGTGTGTGAGCAGCACCCAACTCCGGGCTGTGCAGGCCCTGGTGCCCTGATCTCCTGGGAGGGATGTGCCCGAGTTCTTCAGACTTCCCTAAGCCAAAGTCTGACCACAAAGAGGAGGAAATTCACACTCTGTCCTTATTCTACCACCACCCCCAGAACTTCTTGGTTTCACTACAACATGAATCTCATCCCCCTCCTCCTCCATCACTTGGGATGATTTAAGTTTCTTCCCCTTCCCAGCCTCAGAGTGAAGAGGGAGGCTTCTCCATTCTTCAGAAGCACGCACTGAGCACTTTGACAAGAACAGTAAAGCGTTCTTGCCACTCCTACAATCCCAGCACTTGGGTGGCCAGGCAAGGAAGACAGTTCAAGGCTAGTTTGGGTCCAGGAGCAACTGGGTTGGGCCACAATGGGAATTGACCAATGAGAAAGAGCCAGTTTCCTAGACTTGTCTAGGTGTATAAATATGCCTGACCCTGGCAGCCATCTTTGGCACTCCAGCCCCTCGTGGCATATGTGCCACGAGTTCTTTCTAGCTCTTTGCCTGCTTCTCATGGATTCCATGAGTTCTTTCTAGCTGCCCACTTCTCATGAGTCCTCTGGGGCACTCGCCCCTCATGGCACTCCACGTCTGGGGTCCATGAGTTCCAGCCTTTCTCTCCTTGAATAAACTCTACCTTAATCCTCAAAATAAAAATAAATAAATAAACAAAACAAAAACAGCGAGACAGAAGTGCTCCCCTTACCCTTAGAAAGTTTACCCATGTCTTCAGAGAGTGTTCACTATCAACCTGCAAGATAGCTTTTATTTGCACGGGTGTGGGGGGGTAAATTCGGGCTGGGTGCAGCTTAGTTGTTAAAGTGTGCCTAGCCTCCGTGAGGCACTGGGTGTGATACTCCCACATAAAAGCTGGTGGGGTGCTACATGCCTGTAAGCCTTCTGAAACACACACATACAGACACACACACACACATGCACGCACATTTTTTAAAAATCTAGATTTTTCCAGTTTTTCCAGAAAAAAACTCAGAAGCTCCAACATTTGCCCCATGCTCTTGTAAGCTACATTTACCAGGAGCTGGGATGGCTTTGCCCTCTTTCCAGGATCCCTGATGTATCTGCTCCACCCTGGCCTGCTGCCTCAAAGGCCCTTTGTGAGCCTTCAGTTTTGACAGTTAACTATTTATTTTCTGTGTGCTTACCTTTGTGCTCAGAGGAATATGGGACTGATTCTTCACACCGATTTCATTTGGGATTTTGAGACAGGGTCTCACTCTGTATCCTAAGTGGGCTCAAATTCAACAGTTCTCCACCCAAGCACTGAGATCTAGGAGTGATCAGAGTGGCAGACATAACTGCTCTCCGCTAGGTAAAAGTGGCAAGTGAAGATCAGAAAAATCAAATAAAGTTGTTAGGGGAATATAGTTCAGAAGAGGTAGAACCAAGCTTTGAACCCAACCTTGTCTGGTTGTCAAACCTAGGTTTGAAATTCTCAGTTCTTCTGCCTCCTGTTGTACCAGGGAAAACTGAATGGCTGTATAGAATGTAGTTTGCCTGTGTATGATACACATGGTGGACTTTGGTGGCAAGAGAGGAGAGTGGCACCCCCAACCTTTGCACAGGTTTCTTGGGGACTTCCTGATGTACCTGAGGGTTTCAAGGACACAGCCTGAGTTCTTGCTGCATTCTGCAAGGGAGAGGGATATGGGCAGGTTCTGACAGCTCAGCTGGGGATACGGGTCAATGACAGAGTTTAGCATATGCAAGGGCGTGGATTTGATCCTCAGAGCTGAAAACAAACAAGCAAGCAAACATACAGACAGTCAACAGCAGAGCCCAGTGAAGGTGGTATCCACAGACACGTAAGTGCAGGGACTCTGCTGGCCATGCTGATGGAAGCAGGAGCCGAGACACACATCCGGAGTGGAGAATGAGGCATTTCTGAAGGGCCAAGAAGGTTCTTAGTGCGGCAGCATCCTCTTAGCCTTATGGGTATTCAATCTCCCCTGCTTACAAAATTTGGGGAAATGTCTTTCATTTGCTTATTTGTTAAGCATAGGTTCAGGACCTGCTCTATAGTAGGATGCCGTGAGTCCGGGTAAAGAAAACGTGGGATGGAGCAGAGGAGGAGGGGTTACAGGGGTCCTGGTGGCTCTTTTTAGTGCTATAAAAGCAATATGCATTTATTCTGGACATTTTGAAGAAAGTATCATCTGCGACATCTAATGCCACCACCCAGGGTTCCTGCTGTTCTGTGTTGTTCTTTGAGACAGAGTCTCACTGTGTAGCCTGGGCTGGCTTCCTGCCCCTACCTCTCAAGTGCTGGGATTTCAGGTGTGCACCACCACACCCAGCTTCCTGAAGTTCTTCCAGCGCAGCATGAGATCTCACTGCGTGTGAACACTTGGCGTGTGAACACATGCGTGCCTACTGTTCTCTAGAGGATCACACCCTGGTTCAAGAGTGGGACATGTATGCAGACACTGTGCATCAAGGAACACATTGGTACCCTTTGATGTGCTCAGTGGCTTCTACTTCTGTCACCATAATACTTCGATTGTTATTAGGATGAAACCAGTGTATGTAGATATCCAATGGCACTTGAGTTAAAGCAAAAGAATACATAAATTAACAAAATCTTTAAAAAAAAAAACTGTGCCACCGGGTGAGAGGGAAGGAGGGAGGGGAGATAAAAGGAAGGAGTAAGGGGGGAGAGTGCAAGGGGGGACGACTGGAGAGGGGAGAAGGGAAGGAGAGGATAGGGGTACCTATTGAGCTTGTATGATTAAGAAAAAAAATAAACTGTGGGAGAAAAAAATAAATAAATAAGAATAGATCACACAAAAAAACTGTGCCAAGCATAATGGTACAGCCCTGTAATCCCAGCAGTCAGGAAGCAGAGGCAGGGGAATAGCTTCAAGTTCAAGGCCAGTCTGTGTCTACACAGCAAGTTTCAGGCTAACAAGAGTTTTATGTTGAGACCTTGCCTAAAAAGCAAAGCAAGCAAACCCAAAGAATGGTCTGGGGAATGTAATTCATTTGATGTTTGTCTAACATACATAAAGCCCTGGTTCTGTTCCCAGCATCACACCTGTAAAGCTAAGAGCTCAGAAAATAGAGGCAGGACAATCAAGAGTTCAAAGTCATCTTAGGCTGCCTAAGAAGGAAAGGAAAATGAAAAAGGAAGGAAAGGAGGGAGGGAGGGAAGGAGAGAAGGAGGGAAGGAGGGTACTATCGTCTTTGACAGAGCTGGGGATCTGGGAAAGTCAGAATTTGGCTCCTCCACTGCCCTTCTGTATGCCTTTGATATTTTAGCTCACCTCTCTATGCCTCTATTTCACTTATTTCTGTAAAACTTATACCTAATAGTTACAAGAATTTGATGAGGCAGTGCAGATGCAAGTTTAGTTCTATGGCAGGCACATAGCAGTCATTCAATAGATGACCACAGTCAGCCATTGGTCATCCTCATAGACATTATTAGATCATGGTGGGTTTCTGCTTCTGTTTGGTTTGGTTTTTCTGGTGCTTGGGGCTTGAGGCCAGCGCCTCAGGTATGCCACGTGGTCTACCACTGATCTACAAACCCATCCTCCGTCCCATGTTTTATTCTTCACAAAGCTGGTTTTTTCTGTTCTTCTGTTTGTCTCACTTGTTCTTCTATGAAACCTTTACCATAATTTTGCTGTTCTTTCTCATTTTTATAACCTTTCCCACCCAGTTGGCCAAATTGGTCTTTGTTTCTTCTTTATGAGTTCCCTGTTCATCCCAGTGATAAGTCAGGCTCCTGTCATCTCATGCCTGGACTAGTGCATTGGTCTTTTGCCTGATGGAAGGAGCTAGGTTTAGGCGCAAGCAGTGATTAATTAAAGAGCAGGTTCTCTCAAGTCGGACATGGCAGTGCATACTTGCAATCCCATGAGACTGTAGGATTGTGATTTGGAGGCCAGCACAGACTATGTAAGGAGACCTTGCATCAAGACAAGACGAAACAAAACAAAAACAAAAAACAAAACACTGGCTAGGCATGGTGACACATGTCTGTAATCCCAGTACTTGAGAGACCAAGGCAGAAAAAGAACAGCTTCAAAGCCAGCATGGGAAATAGTTTGAGACCCTGTCTTAAAAAATAAAGCAGGAGTTGGGGCTGGAGAGGTGGCTCAGGGGTTAAGCCTCTGCCTTGCAGGCGGGAAGGTCCTGAGTTCCGATCCTAGACCCCACGTATAGACGCCGGGCGGAAGTGGGGGCGGCCTGTGTTTCCGGTCCTGGTAGGGCGGAACCTGTGAATCCCAGGGCAGAGTAAACAAGGAGGAGGTAGAGGCAAGGCAGTTCATGGTGGTTCCCGAATTCGTCCGTGGTTCTACACACACATATACACACACATACATGCACACACACACATACACGCGAGCAATTAAATAAAAAAAATTATAAAAAAAAAATAAAACAGGAGATGACAAGACCCACCCAGTGGGTGAAGGTTCCTACCACAAACCTGGAGACCTGAGGGCATTCCCTGGAGCTCACATGGTAGAAGGAAAAGCTGACTTCCAAAAGTTGCCCTGTGAGTTGCATATATATATCGTTGCGTATGTCTGTATGTATCAGAGGGCATTGTGTGTACCTGTGGAGGCCCAAGAGTGACTTCAGAAATCATCCTCTATTGTCCTACCTCCTTTTTTGCTTTGTTCTGGAGTTTCTCAGGCTCTGCCTTCCAGGGCCAGAAGTATAGGTCGCCACCATTTCTGCCTGGCATTTTTTAAATGTATTTTTAAAATTTATTTACTTATTTATTTTGCATATGTGTTTGTGTGTATGTGTGTGCGTGCGTGCGTGTGTGTGTGTGTATCAAAGGGCACTGTGTGTCCATGTGGAGGACCAAGGTTGACTATTGGTGTCATCCTGGATTGCTTCTACCTCCTTTATGCTTTGCTCTGGGATTTCCTAGACTCTGCCCACCAGGATCAGAAGTGCAGGCCACTGTTATTTCTGCCTGGCCTTTTTACATAGGACCTGGGATCTGAACTCAGGATCTTCTGCAGTGTCTTAACCCCTGAGCCATCTCTCCAGCTCTCTCCCTAGTATTTTTGCATGGGATCTGTGATTCGAACACAGGTCTTTCTGCTTTTGAGGCAGAGGCTTACCCCTGAGCCATCTTTCCAGTTGCCCTTTAATAAATTTTTTAACAAATCAAGCAAACATAAAAGAGCAAGCCCTCCAGAAGTTAAAGTCCAGGATGACAGAGTCCAGCCTCCAATGTATATTGGTCACTGTCCATGAACAAGTTATTCAGTCTCTCTCAGTCTTGGTTTAATTTGAAAGTGGGGCTAATGATTGTCTTGTGGGATATAAGGAATAAATGAACCCATGAATGCAAGTCACAGGGTAATAGTTGGCATAATAATAGCTAACAGTATGTAGCAGGCATAGCTCTAAATGCTTCACATGGGCTAATTTATGTAACCACCACAGCAACCCATGAAATGGGTTCTATTATTCTGGTTACAGAAAGAAAGGCTGAAGCATGAAGTACTTGGCCAAATTTCACAACTAACAGGTAAAAGCAGAGCTGAGGCTCATACCTATGTACTCTAGACAGGAGGAACCTCCATAAGAGTTTTATCTTTTCCCCTTCATTCTACCCTTGCTCTCAAGCAGAGAAGAATGCCATCTCTCCTACTGAACCTTTTCTGCCGGACCCAGCCCAGTAGGGGTGGAAATCCTGGTTCCAGCACTCCTCCAG
Organism: Typhlomys cinereus; assembly: GCA_023101885.1. NCBI lineage: Eukaryota > Metazoa > Chordata > Mammalia > Rodentia > Platacanthomyidae > Typhlomys > Typhlomys cinereus. Next base: position 2,431,679 of record JALPQD010000352.1, on the reverse strand, counting down.
CATGTGGGGGTCTTTCAACACCACATTCTGCTAAATTCTGGAAGTATTTAGGAGTAGAGCAGGAAGGGTTCTTCCCTCTCCCCCTTCCTCCAAGGGAGTTGCTGCACATTCATCTGTTTTGCATATTGTCAGATTTGGAATGGATAGCAGAGGAAAAGTCATTCTAAAGTGAGAAAAAAGTTTGTTCTTCTCATTTATGCTCAAGAATATTGTTATGAGCATTATAATTTTATTTGTACATATAGGCCCAGCCTTCTTGGCTTGGCACAATAGATGCTCCCGCATCATGGATGAAGGAAATGAGATGTATGGACACTGCCACATGGCATGGAGAGGAAAATCTCACCAGTTGAGCAAGAGTATATCAGCTCTTGGTCCTGTGGGCTCTGGGATGGTTCATGGCATAGCTTGCTTGTTGACCAAGGATTGACCCGCCCTGAACCAAAGAATCCAAAGAGCTCTCTGAGTGGTCTTCCTGAAGCCCGCGCTTCTGACCTTAAGCGTCAACCCATTCTCTCTCCGAGTAATACTTCACCTACATGGTTGCTGATAAAATCACCATCAAAAGGGCTTAAGGAACAAGGGGTTTATTTTCTCTTACGATTCCCTGTCACAGTTGTTTATCCAGCTTAGTAGGAGAGCTCACACCAACACCAGGGCCGAGGGAACGGTCCACACCATCTTCACAAGACTGGTTACAGTTCCTCGTCCAACTTGGCAGGAGAGCTTACAATAACACCAGGGCTGAGGGAACTGGCCACACCGTCTCTACATAGCAGCGGAGAGAAGGTCAGTCCTTACTTGCCAGACCAGCATGCCTGGCAAAGTAGACACAAGGATGCCTCTTTTCTCAAACAGCTCCCTCTATTTTATTCCCCTGCCAGGGACTAGTCCCATCCACCATGGGCTGAGCCTTCCCTATCCACTAGACAATCTCCTGCAGGTTTGCTCTGGGCTTCACTGAATTACTAATTCTCTACAAATGTGCCCAGAGCCCGAACCTTCAAGCAGCAAGTTGATACCTGTACCTAACGATGACACTCTGTCTTCTCGATTGAAAAACAAAACAAAAACAAACAAAAAGAAAACCCCACAACTTCTCTCTTTTTCTCCTACTTTCTTGGGTGCATATAGATGGGACGTACAGTGAGCCCCCAGCCAGGTGCCTATCTAGCCCTAAATCTGTCTTTCTATTCCTAGAACTCTGGACACAGCAATCCACTACTTGAAAGTCCTGTTTGTTTTCTCCTGTTGGCCAACTCTCCGGGCTCTTTGATCACTTTTACAACTTTGTAATTATGGGCTGTAATGGGCTAGGGTGTTTGAACATTACAGTAATTGCTTTCTACTGTTCCTACCCCAATTCTTCAAAGGGAGAGGGGTGGAGAGGTAAGAAAATCTCCAAAGAAGTGAATCTTTACCCTCCTTCATGCTGGCCAGGCCATACTCGGCCCAGGGTCCTGTTCTGGGAATTGGGAACCTGAGGCCCCAAAGTCCCATTCTGTGGCTACCACAGCACCTCTCCTCTTCCTCACCAATTCCCTGGACTGTAAGCCGGCCTGAAGATTCTCCTGCCAGGCCTGCTACTGCCCTTTTATGCATGCTTGGAAGGCTCTGAAAAGTTCAGAAAACTTCTTCCCTCCTGGAGAAGCCCATGTGGGATGGAAGCAGTTGAGAGAACAATGGAAACTCTGACTTCTCAGTTTCCTCCACAATCCTTTCTGGAAGCCTGTGAATTTCTCCAGGGCCTGGGAGGGAGTCCGTCAGCTTAGGGTGGCCTAGGCTGGGTCTTCAGGAGCAGGAAAGAAGAAAGAGGAAAGTTACCTTCCTGATCAAAATGAGGCTCCACCAAAGACCTCAGTGCCATCCCCCCAACCCCTGCAGGCAGCTGATTCTGAGGGGCCCACTAGCCTCTGTCACTGCTCGGGAGTGGGGAGCAGGGAACAGACCAGAGACCTGTCCCAACAGGCTCTCCCTGGGAAGACAGCAGAGATGGAAGCTTTAGGAGGATGAGTAAGTTTCAGCCCTGGCTCCTCTTCCGGCCGCCATGACTTGCAGAAGGGTTAACTCCTTCACTGCCCGCAGGAAGGTCCCAGAGACTCAGTGGGGCCCCTGGGCAGCAGATGGCAGGAGGGGCGCCTTCATAAAGGAGTCTGTGCTCCTGGAATGTGACCCTGGGCCAGGAGCCCCTGTCAGTTGGTTGGTTGTTTCCACACCATATAAGCTCTATCTAATTCTCTCCACTCCCCTCCTTAGTCCCCCAGAGTCTCTCTTCTTGTTCTCTTTTTGGTTCTGCCATCTGCTTTGACTAGATTCTGTGGTCCTGGAGTCCCTGGTAAACGCTCATGTGTATCCTTGTGGGAGCAATCCTTAGAGTCCCTTCCCACTCCCATCACCCTAAAGGAAGAGGATGAGGGGCTGAAGTATTAGAGATTCCTCGTCCTTTTGTTGGAGCCAGAGAGTCAGGGAAAGAACACCTGTGAGATGTGCTGAGGCAGGGGGTCTGCCACAAAGGCCTTGGGCAAGAACAGCGTCTCAGGCTCTCAACCTGAGCCGGTGTGTGTGGGGTTGGGGTGGGGGCGTTACGCAGGCCCCTCTGGTCAACCTGGCTCTGTGCCCGAGCAGTTCTTGCCTCTGCTCATCCTCCTTCCTGTGTCCCCCTCTAGAGTGCCAGCCACCCCGTGCCCTCACACTGCTTGATCCCTGAGGCAGAGGCTGCGTCTTATCTGCCCTTAGTCCTAGAGCCAGACACCACTTGGCATTCTGTAAAAGCTGGGTAAGGGTCTGATCCATTATAGAAGGCCAGACCGAACATTGTCCTTTGAAGGCACCGGGCTGAGTGGGCTTCGGGACAGGCCAGGATCCTAGTCCCACTGACTCTTGCACCTGTGTGTGAGTGTGCAAAGGTGAGGTGGGTCAGATCCTAGGAAGAGATGTGCTGCGGGGCTGGGGCCCAGCTGTGTCCCTGTTTGACCGCAGACAAGCCTTGGTTATGTCTTTGCAGGCCCGCATGGCTGGTGAGCGAGGAGCCAGTGCCGTCCTCTTTGACATCACTGAGGACCGAGCTGCCGCCGAGCAGGTGCCCAAGGACATGGGATGCTGCAGGAAGGGGCCGGAGGGAGGAAGATTGGGTTGGGGGGGCGGATCTCACAGCCGCCCTCCTGACGCTTTCTACTCTGCAGCTTCAGCAGCCTCTGGGGCTGACTTGGCCGGTGGTGCTCATCTGGGGCAGCGATGCGGAGAAGCTAATGGAGTTTGTGTACAAGAACCGAAAGGCCCACGTGAGGATTGAGCTGAAGGAGCCCCCTGCCTGGGTGAGCACACCAGGCCTCCAGCTTGCCCCAGCACCTGCTGTGCCCTCCGCTTTGTCACCAAGTCCCACCCAGAGCCCTGGCACTGCTTCCACGCACTCGACTCCTGTGCCCTCAGACCCCCGGGGCTCGACCCTGCAGCTCCCCCTTCATTTCTCAGCCCGTGGTCGTTTCTCTCTCCCTGGCCTCCTCTTCAGCATGAACAGACTGGGCCAGAGCTCCGGAGCGCTTTTTAGTTCCATGATTTCATGGCATGAAACAGTGGAGCCCTCCTGCCTGCCGACTCCCAGACCCTTGACCCGCCCCCAGAGGGTGATTCTCCCTGTCTAGGGATCTCGCCCAGCTGCCCACCAGCACACGCCTCTCCCCTCGCAGGCCACCTAGTCCTTTTAGGTTCATCCCTCAGATGGGAGGGAGGTTCCAGGGACCCTCTAGCTTCCTGTTTCTACTTCTGGGTTTCCTCCCAGAGTGTGACCCCTTTCCTTTCTGTCTCCCACTCATCCCCAGCCAGATTATGACGTGTGGATCCTCTTGACTGTGGTGGGCACCATCTTTGTGGTCATCCTGGCTTCAGTGCTGCGTATCCGGTGCCGCCCTCGCCACAGCAGGCCGGTGAGCAGTGTGGGCCCCGTGGGACAAGTAGGCGTGAGTACAGATGTGGGAAGTGGAAAGAAGGTGAGGAAGGCAGGTGCCTTTGCCCATGAAAGGATCTATGTCAAAATGTTCTGATCTCTCCCCATACTGCTCCTTCATTCACTGAGCAATACATGTTAGTCGCTGTTCCAGACACTGGGAATAGCATGAGGAACAAAAACAACAAACTAAAAAACCTTCCTTTTCAGAATCTTTTATTCACGGGGGGAAATAGATAATAAACAAAGTAAATTATATAATATTTTGGCAGTAGTATATGCTTGCTTCAGTGAAAAATAAAGAGGAGACAGAATACAAAAGAGACAGGGTTAGCTTTTTAAAGCCAATCCCAAAGTCTGCATTGAGAAATGTCATAATAATCAAGACCATGAATGGGCAAACATGTGGTCTACTTAGGTGATGGGGAGAGAGTGATGAAGAACAGCTATAAAAACCCTCAGGAAAAAGCATATTTCGAGTATTGGGGGAGCAACATAAAGCTGTGTGGATGGACTAGAGGAGTGAAAGAAAGAGTAAGAGGAGGTCAGGCCAGAGAGTTCATGGAGCTCCCAAAGTATGGAACTATCTCACTACTGTCAGGACATGAAGGGGGAGCTGCTAGGAGGTTCTGAGCAGATGACGTGACACATTTTAACGCCATCACTCTGGCAAGGCTGGAATCAAGGAAATCAGCTAACGGACTATTGCAAGAATCCAGGTGATGGTAATGGAGGTTTTAATTAGGGAGATAGTGAAAGAGGTAAGACATAGTTACTGTAGGTATGTTTTGAAGACAAAGCCAAAGGGTTTAGTATGGATTGATCATGTGTGTGAGAGAGAGGGGAGTTAAGGATCATGCCAAGATTTTGACCCAAGTAGTAAAAATGGAATTGCTATTTAAAAGAGGAGACTAGAGAAGGGACAGGTATATGGTTGAATAGTTTGGGGCACATTAAGCTTTGAATGCTTATTAGATATCCAAGTGAAGATGTCGGACACCATTCAGATAAAAAAATTTCTCTCATAGGCCATCAAGAAGAGAAGCATACTATAACAAAAGGGCTGTGGACTGGGAGGTCACAGCTATGGGTGACGGAGGCACCCAAGAGCAGTCACTTGTTGCATGACCTAATAGGGCCCTTGCTCCATTCTGAGTCCCGTTCTTTTTCCCAGGACCCTCTTCAGCAGAGAACAGCCTGGGCTATCAGTCAGCTGACCACGAGGAGATACCATGCCAGCTGCAGGAGGGCTCGAGCCGAGCGGCCTGACTCAAGCAGCAGCTGCAGCTCGGCCCCTGTGTGTGCCATCTGCCTGGAAGAATTCTCTGAAGGGCAGGTAAGGCCGGCTGAGACCACTTTTGTGACTAGGCTAGAGACGGAGATGCATGGTGGGGCCCTCTGGCTGGCTACCTCGATGTCCTGTGTGTTTTCCCTGGACAGGAATCACCGTGAGATTTGGTCACTTTCCTGGCCTTCCAGGAAAAAGCAGCAGCGTTGAGAGGGAGCCAAGTGGTAGGCCACGGTGGTGCTTTAAACACTTTATCTCATCTTAGGCCCATGACAGTGCAGGGTGGGGGAGATTAGGTTTTTATCCTCACTTAACAGCAGAAACTGTCCAGGGCGGAGGACTGGGGAGATGGCGCAGCCGTTAAAGCACTTGCCACCCATGCAAGAAGACTGGCTTTTAGATCTGCAGATCACACAGCAAATGCTGGCCCCATCAGTAATTCCAGCTTCAGAACGTGGAGACTGTGAATCCTAGAGCAAGCTAGCTATTGAGACTAGTCCTGTCCATGAGCTGTAGGTTTGATTACAGACTCTACTGCAAAAAAGAATAAAGTAGCAGAAGGGCAACCAAGGATGATACCCAATATGACCTCCATACTCATACGTGTACCTACACACATGTGAACACACATACATACACACGCGTCCTCCATACAAACACATAAAAAATGGAAAAAAGGAAGAAAAGAAAAAGAAAACGAGTTAGGCATGGTGGTACTTGCTTGTAATTCACCACTTGGGAGATGGAAGCAGGAGGATTAGATGCTTAGGGTCATTGTTGATTGTGTGTTGAATTTGAGTCCAGCCTGTACTACATGAGACTCTACTACATGAGCCTGTACTACATGATACAAAGCAAAGAAAACGAAATGTACTAAAAGCCATGCAGCTACATGGCAAAATACAAGTCCATTTGATACTAAAGTTCATACCTTCTCTAGTCTCCTGTGGGATATTTATTTAAATTAATTTATTCTTTTACAATTTCATATATATGCATATATCTCTATATCTATATCTATCTCTCTCTCTCTCTATATATATATATATAATTGTATATATATATTAATTGTATTTCTTCCAATAACCTCTCTTATCCCCTTTCTTTATTTCCTTCCCAAGTCTCCCTCCTACTTTCATGTCTTTTTTTTTTTCTTTTAGTCCAATGCATTTAATTAGCGTTTCTTGCTGGAGCTTAGGTGGGGATTGTTTACTTGAGTACCAGCAACTTATCAGTCAGTGGTTACACCACTAAGGAATATGACTCCCTGTCTCCCCCCCAGAAACCATTAACTTGCCCATAGCTCCTCAGGGAGAGGTGGGGCCTCGTTCACCCCTCCTCCACAGGTGACGGAATGTTGCCGGGCACAGTCTTGTGCAAATTCTTGCGCAGGTAGCCACTTGCTGCTGTGAGTGCATGTCATGTCCAGAAGACAGAGTTTCACAGCATTTCCTTCCACCTCTGGCCCTTGCCTACATTCTTTCTGCCCCCTCTTCTGTGATGGTGGCTGAGTCTTGGAGGAAGTAATATAGGTATCTCCGTGGGGGTTGAGCATCTGTGAGGTTTTTTGCAAACAGGTAAATACAAACGGGAAAGACCAAGAGGAGCAAGGGAGAAGCTCTTGAAACCTTTGGTTTGGACACTTTTGTTTTCTCCAGGAACTCCGGGTCATTTCCTGCCTCCACGAGTTCCATCGTACCTGTGTGGACCCCTGGCTCCATCAGCATCGGACGTGTCCCCTCTGCATGTTCAACATCGTAGGTAGGAGGTGGATGGAGGGCTCTCCTAGGTGCATGCAGATGTGTCTAGCTCATGGCTACGCTCGGGGAAAGGGTTTCTGCTGTGACGTTGAGGAACTTCTACCACGATGGTCTCAGCAGTGAGCTGCTCAAGCACTTGAGGAGGCTGTTCACATTGTAGACATCTTCGTTATCTCAAAAAAAGTTTGTGGGCTGGAGAGATGGTTCAGAGGTTATGACTCTGCTTCACAAGCACAAGGTCCTGAGTTTGGTTCCCAGGTCTGATGTAAAAATGTAAAAAAATGCCAGGAAACAGCCAGGGGCCTGCACTTCTGACCCTGGTGGGCAGAGCCTGGGAAATCCCAGAGCATAGTAAAAAGCAATCCAGCATGATTCGAGAAGTCACCCTTGATCCTCCACAGGGTCACACACAGTGCCCTCTGATACACACAGACACACACACACATATACATACACACACACACATACTAAATAAACAAAAAAATATTTTTTTAAAAGTTTGTATTTTCTGGCAATAAAGTATCCTATTATAATGAAACCAGTATATGTGACATATATTTTTCTAAATGATGAAATGGCAAGAAGTAATTATCTTGAGGAAAAAGAACCTCGTGCTAATTGTACCCAAAGATAGAATGTAGGTTTACTATGTTTCTGGGTGAAAAATCCCAAATGACTGACAGGGGAAGCAGAGAGTCCCCCTGGACTCAGGATCTATACAGGGTCAAGCAGCATAGCTACAGTTATGCCTTTCTTAATGCATTCTCCATATGTCTGTGAAATCAAACGTCCATGTTCATTCTTTTTTTTTTTTTTTTTTTCTTTTCCAGAGGGAGATTCATTCCCCCAGGCCCTGGGATCCTCTCCATCTTATCAGGAGCCAGGAAGGAGACTCCACCTCATTCACCAGCATCCTGGCCATGCCCACTATCACATCCCTGCTGCCTACCTCCTGGGCCCTTCCAGGAACTCGGCGGCTCGGCCCTCACGACCTAGACCCTTCCCAGCATCCCAGGAGCCGAGCGTGGGCCCTCGGCATCCTCGCCTCCCCAGAGCTGCCCATCTCCGGGCTGCAGGCGAGCAGCACCACCTGGCAGCGGCCCAGTACCCGTATGCCCACGGCTGGGGGCTGAGCCGCCTCCGATGCACCTCTCAGCATCCCATGGCGGCGTGCTCAGCGCCTCTGCGCCGGCCCAGGCCTCACGACAGCAGTGGATCTGGAGAGAGCTACTGCACGGAACGCAGTGGCTACCTAGCAGATGGGCCAGCCAGCGACTCCAGCTCGGGGCCCTGCCACGGCTCCTCAAGTGACTCAGTGGTCAACTGCACGGACATCAGCCTGCAGGGCATCCACGGCAGCAGCTCTACCTTCCGCAGCTCCCTGAGCAGTGACTTTGACCCCTTGGTGTACTGCAGCCCTGAAGGGGATCTCCAGGGGAAAGCGATGCCACCTGCTGTGACCTCTCGACCCCGCTCCCTGGATTCAGTGGTGCCCACAGGGGACACCCAAGTCTCCAGCCATGTCCACTACCACCGGCACCGGCACCACCACTACAAAAAGCAGTTCCGGTGGCATGGCAGGAAGACAAGTCCAGAAACTGGGGTCCCACAATCCAAGCCTGCTGTTTCCAGACCTCAGCTCCAGCCAGAGCCATCTTTTTCTGACCAGCAAGTCTCCAGACCCACCCCAGTAACCTCTTCCGGACAGCTCCCCAACCCTCAGCGGCCCAGAGCCCTTATAGAGCCAGCTCCTGGCCCGGCCGAGGCTGCCAGCCCCAGCCATAGCCCCAGTAGTCTTTTGAACTTGCAAAAATCTGGCCTTCCTGTCAGACACCCACAGAAAAAACGGCGAGGTGGTCCAGCAGAATCCATGCCAGCCTCTCGGACCCAGGATTTGACTGTACACCCAACTTGTCAGATTTTCCCTCATTACAGTCCTGGCCTCGCACACCCTTGGCCAGCAGAAGCCTACCCGCTGATCTTCAGGCCTCCAGGTCTGGACAGGAGACTGTTGCCAGAAGCTGTGGGTCCCTGTTACTCAAGTTCACAGCCAGTGTGGTGGTATCTGACTCCACGCCGGCCCCTGGGATCACACCTGCTTGGAGAAGGGCCATCCGAATGGAACTCTGACACCCCAGAGGGCAGGCCATGCCCTTACCCACACTGCCAGATGCTACCTGCCCAGCCTGGTGAGTTTTCAGGGGAAGCAGGTGTGGTAGGGAGAAGACACTAGAAGTGGACATCGCAAGGCAGATGGACAGTCAACAAGGGTTGATGGAAGTCAAGGATTCAACTTATCTATAAACCCAGAAATCATAGATAGTTCCCAGTTGCTTTGGGGGGTCCTTAGGTTTTGGTAAAAGAACCACTAGAATTTCCTTTCCAACTACTCTTATCAATAAGACCGACCATATTTTCTTGGGAAGTCAGTACATCTATGTCAAAGTAATGGTGACAATGTAAAATCCTAGCTTTAACCAAAGCTTCAGGTATTTATCTGCCTAAATACTCCTCTTCTCCTCTAGGACTCTCAACCTCCCTCCTTCCCACCGCCTCCCCATTTGTCCAAAAACCATTGCTAGAGGAACCTGTCTACTCCAAAAGAGGACCCAAAGGTTCTATAAGCCAAGAATTCTCTAAGCAGGATTTGTGAGCTGCTGTCATTCATTCGTTTGCTCATTCATTCATGCATGCATTCATCATTTCTTCCTTCTGATTATGAGCTTATTATGTGCTAGGCTCCAGGCTGGCCTCTAGGGACATGGAACTTGTCAGTCAGGAGGTCTAGGTCAATGCGGCAGTTGCCATGCAGTTAGTGTGTAAGATAACAGTTTACACAGAGTCATGGAGCGTCAGCTTTCAGCATGTGTTTCCGGTTCCCTTTGGACTCTGTTTTACCTGCTTTCAGTGCTGCCAGTACCAGACCAACAGGTCTTTGCTCCTAGACTCAACTATTATGTGCCTCCCCTTTTCCTGCTCCTGACAGCCACCGTTCCCTGTGTCTCTGCTACCTTTATCATATTCTCATCAAGTCCACTACCAATGGCACCTGCTCGTGTCAGGTACACTTGAAGGTCAAAGCAGGAGCCTCAAGGCTGAAGAGATGACTCAGATTTAAGGTGCTTGTGAAGACCAGATTGGTATCCACCTAGAACTCACGTAAGAGTGAGCATGATGACCAATCTGTAATTTCAACCTGTGAAAGGTAGAGTCAGGGAATCTCTGGAGAGAGCTGACTAGCCAGACTGGCTCAATCAGCAAGTCTTAGGGTTCACGGAGAGACCCTGCCTCAATATATAAGGTGAAGAATGATTGAGAAAGGCACCTGACATTTATCTCAGGCCACCACAGGCATGCACACACTTGTGCATGTAAAACCTCCTATTCACACATGTGAATACGCATGCACACATATGCACAATGCACATCTACAGACATGTAACACACTAAAAGCTGGAGCCTCCTAGCTCTGCTCTTCCTTCTTATAGGACCATGAAGGCAAGGGGTGGGGAGCTGCACATCTAGTGCTGTTTGCCATGCAGTCGGGCAGCACACCTCCTTCCCCTCTGTGCTCATTGCCAAGGCCAACAACCTTAAAATGAACTGTCTAGAAATATGTAGAAATCTCCAAATGGTCTGTTGGTCCACAGTAAGAAAAAAAATCCAACCTGATTTGACTAGTTAAGGCTCTAACAGCAGTTACCCCTACCTTTCTTCCCAACCTGATTTCTTTTCTTCTCTCTGTTCTAGCTTCTGCTTTAGTCAAACTACATTGAACACATCTTAGAATTCCTACAGCCCAGAATCCCACTGATACTTCTGTCCCTATAAGTTCAATTTTTTTTTTTTGGTCTATTCCTATAAAACCAACTTATGCATCCTCACTTATGGGAAGTCTTTCCTCATTGCTGTACCTGGATGAGGCCTCTCCCCTTCCTTCATGCCCCTTTTGTGATCCTAGTCCTATCCCCCGTCATAATATTCATCTACATGCATGCCTTCTCTCCTACAAATGGTTAGGTCTCTGTTTATGCTTTTTTCTTTCCTTTTTTTAATGTATTTATTAGTGTATTCATGTCCTTGCATGCATGTGTAGGAATGGGGGGGCCATGCATGGGGAGATCAGAAGACAATATTGTGAAGTTGGTTCTCGCTTTCTACTTCTGTGTATTTGTGTATGCGTGTGTGTGTGTGTGCGTGTGCGCATGCATGTGTGTAGGCTCAAGGGGGATCATCCTGGATTGTTCTACTCCTATTTTTATTTATTTATTTTTTTTGCTCTAGAGCTTCTCAGGCTCCTTTTTCCAGGGCCAGAATTGCAGACTGCTGCCATTTCTACCCAGCATTTTTACGTGGGATCTGAACTCAGGTCCTTCTGCTTGAGAGACAGAGGCTTTATCCCCTGAGCCATCTTCCCAGCCCCTTGTTTTCTACTTTTATATGGGATCCAACTCAACAGTTTTAGACAGCAAGTACCTCTATCCTCTGAGTCATCTTTACTCCTCCCCCCACCCCCTGCTTATATTTTGGTATCTTCAGTTCAGCAAATAGTAGCATGCCAAATTCACAAGGAATGCGTGATAAATATTTATCAGGTGAATGAATGAATAGTAAGTACTGGTAAGACAGTGGCTGCTGTATGTTTTCTCTAGATTTGTTTTTCTCTCCTCTGTTTCCCGATGGAGCTTGTCTAAGCTTTCAACCTAATCAGCTTTCCAGATATGCTTCCTGCTTCTCCCTCTTGATAGTTCCCTCCCAGCTACACTCCACAGGCAAGAGAAGGAGTCTGCTGGACCTTCAATGACCTCGCGCTTCCCCCTCTCTCCACATGCAGGCTCAGAGGAAGAACTCGAGGAGCTGTGTGAACAGGCTGTGTGAGAAGATCAGACCTAGCTACAACCAAGAATGTGCTCCACGTGACTCGAGACTCTACCCGGCAGAGTCCTGCCCCTGGGAGAAGAGAGGATTTTAGCCAGTGCCTCTTTTGCCATACTTGTGGACACCACTGAAGAGTGGTCGTGGTGGGTGGTGGGAGGTGCTGTTTCTTGGCCCCCAGTACATCTACAGCGAAGCACATCTGTGTCCAGCCAGGCGACCAGCAGTGTGTGTGTTCGTGGGATGGATCCTTGAAGGCTGATTTTTAAGGACAGGAAGCCAGGTGCTACAAAGGGGCTGCTCGCTCCTTTCCCATCCCGTACAGGTCTCCCTTCCCTCAGGCTTCATGTTCACACGGTGGGTTCAGCTGATTGCCTGACCACCTCTTACCTCCTTCCTTGGCTGAATTCTTCATGACCTCACCTTGGCTAAGACTTCTTCATCAGGAGCAACCCAGCTTTGTCATTTTCCTTCTTCACAAAAGGCCCAGGAGCTTAGGTGCCTTTGTCCCTAAAAAGAGGTCCTTGCTGCCTCTCCAGCCATGTCCTGCTCTGGTTCAGAAAGAGGGATGGTTTCCCCTTCTTGTCCTTAAACACTTCTTAAATTGTCGGAAGAGAGAAGCCTCTGGGGAGCCAGGGTGTAGCATTCTGTCCCTGAGGTGGGGACTAGCACCTCCACAACCCTAGAGTGAAGCAAAGTGTCCATAAAACTCCTGGACACTGTCCTAACCGCAGCTTCTCTGAGGCAGAGAGCAATGGTGGGATGTTTCCCTCCTGAAGATCTCTGGCCTCAGGCAGAAAGAATTGCGGTTGACGTCATCTGGGGAGAAGGAGGATGCAGTGAAGATGGAAAAGGCGCCATCACAGCCGAGCAAGGACAGCAGGGTTCTCTGAGATTCTCGGAGCAGGGATGGAGAACAGCACCGTGTGGTTGCTGGGTTTCAGGGCCCAGGGGCTGTTCCACAACAGAAAGTGGGCACATGGAGTAGAAATGAAGCACCAAGTTGGCCTGGGCAGTTTGTACCTAGTGGGCAAAAGCTGAGGGGCTTCTTACAGCCCTGTGGCCCAGAGCATCCTGACATTAGCCCCTCAGGCATTATCTTTGCCTGGAATGTGAATGTGGGGGCAAAGTGGGCACCGGATCCTACTTGGGAACCTTTTTCCCTCTAAGTCAGTGGGAAGACTGGCACCCAGGCACCCACATGGATATTTATATCTGAACCAGACAGAAAGATGCTTGAATCAGGCACTATGTTGAGAAATGTATTTATTTGCTAATATATTTATCCATAAATATGGTCTGGTCTCTTTGTTTTGCTTTATCACCCAGGATAGCAACTTTATCTTTTTTGTGTCGTTTAGTTTGGTTGGATGTTTTTAATTTTAAAATTTTATTTATTATTGTATTTGGGTTACATGCATACAATGGTACATGTGGAGGTCAGAGGACAACTTAGTGGAATAGGCTCTCTCCTTCCACTTATTTATATGAGACCGTACCTGGCAGACTGAACTTGGGTTGTCATATTTGCATGGGAAATATCTCGGCTCACAAAACCATCTTACAAGCCTATTTTACTGGATTTTTTTCTTGTGTGTGTTTGTGTGTGTGCGTGTGTGTATGTGTGTCAGAGAACACTGTGTGTCCCTGTGGAGGACCAAGGGTGACTTCAGGAATCATCCTGGATTGCTCCTATATCCTTTTTGCTTTGTTCTGGGATTTTCCAGGCTTTGCCCACTAGGGCTGAAGTGCAGGCCACTACTGATTCCGCTTGGTTTTTTTTTTTTTTTTTTTTTTTTTTTACATGGGACCTGGGATCCCAACTCAGGACCTTCTGCTTGCAAGGCAATCTTAACCCCTGAGCCATCTGTCCAGTGCTTTATTGGATTTTTGGGACAGGGTCTCATGCAATCCAGACAACCCCCAAGTCTCTATGTAGCTAAAACTGGCCTTGAACTCCTGATTGTCCTGCCTCTACCTTCAGAGTTCTGGGAGGTGTGTCCTGACAACATCATCTTTGTATATTGAGAGAAATGTATTAGTTTAGATTTTTTGCTTTTGAGACAGAGTCTCATGTAGCCCAGGCTGGCCTTGAACTCACTATGTAGCTGAGACTTGCTCTGAACTCCTGATCCTCCTGCCTCTACCTCCCATGTACTGGGATTATAAGCATTACTAAGACTATCTGAATGGAGTGGTTTTAAGCATCTAGAGCAGAGTGAAATGTGTTCTGAAGTGGAGAATTATTGGCCCGTGATAGAAAACATCTAAACCTCAGTCACTGATCCCACTGAGCACAAAGGCAACAAGAAGAAGCAGACCTACCTCCGAAAAAGCTCAGTTTCTTAGCAAAAAGGGCTGGAAGGGCATATCAGCAAGAACTAGAACTATTTATACCCCAATGCACCAATTCAGATCCATACAGAGGACTATGGACTTCCTACACTTCAAGAGAGCTGGTATCATCTCTGTATCAATTTCCACGGAGATCAAAAAGGAGCCTTTGCCCACTTCTTCACACTCACAACTTTTACTGTTTCTCGTGGATGGTTTGTTGGGAACACTGAGAATCTGATGCCTCGTTAGAAAGAGCAAAGCAGAGGGCTAGAAAGATGCTCAGGGGTTAAGACTCTGTCTCAAAAGCAGAAGGTCTTGAGTTCAGATCTCAGGTCCCCGTGTAAAAGCAAACACCAGGCGAAACTGGCAGCGGCCTGCACTTCCAGCCCTGGTGGGCAGAGCCTGGGAAATTCCAGAGCGAAACAAAAAGGAGATAGGAACAATCCAGGATAATTCCTGAAGTCACCCTTAGTCCTCCACAGGGACACACAGTGCTCTCTGATACACACACACACAATAAATAAAATATTAAAAAGAAAAAAGAAAGAGCAAAGTGGAGTTGGGGAGAAAGTTCAGAGGTTAAAGCTTTTGTCTTGCAAGCAAAAGGATCTCCATTTGGATCCCAGATTCAGGGAGCATATGGACCCGGCCTAAGATGATTTCTCATGTAACCCTTAGGCCTCCACGGGTATTCAAGAGCCCCCTTGTATATATAGAGACAGAGAGAGATGATGTGCTGGGGTGAAGGATATGAGATGTAAGATGGGTCTAAATGCCAAGGATTGTACAAAATTATCAGTCAGGGCAGGCGCATGTGAAACTTTTTTCTTTTTCTAATTTTCTGTTTGTGTGTTTGTGTATCAGAGGGCACTGTGTCCCTGTGGAGGACTTAGGGTGACGGAGAATCATCCTGATTGCTTCTACTTCTTTGCTTTGCTCTGGAATTTCCCAGGCTCCACCTACCAGAGCCAGAAGTGCAAGCAGGCACCGTTTCTGCCTGGCTTTTTTTTTTTTTTTAATGTGGGACCTGGGATCCAAACTCAGGACCTTCTGCTTGCGAGGCAGTCTTAAGCCCTGAACCATCTCTCCAGGCCAAATGTGAAACTTTTTAAGAATTAAATTCACAACCTCATTCCCTATTGGCTCACGGGCTAGCATTCCTGTGGACTGCAAACGGAAACCTTATAATGCTCTCATAGTTACAAGAAGAGATGGGGCGTCTCTGGGTTTGTTTTGATTCTCTGCAGAGACAATCCAAGAAACAGGGACGCATCATGGCAGGCTTTAAAATAGGCAGCACCGCAGCTACTCTCAGCATTTGCAAAGCTGAAGCTGGATAGACCCCAGGCCAGTTGGGGTAAAGAGAATTAAAGGCAGCCCTGCCTCATACAAATAAGTAAACAAATACGTAAGACGGCTCACACCTGTAACCCTAGCACAAGGGAATTGGAGGCAGGCCGGTGAGTTATTCTCAGCCACGCAACAAATTTGTGCCAGCGTGGGATACACAAGCTCCTGCCTCGATAAATAAACTAATTAAACAAAGTACATATAATGAAATAAGGACAATGCAATACAAAAAGCAGACAAAGAAAAAACAAGCTATGATTCGTATCGGGACCCTTAGCACTGGCGGCTGGCAACAAATGGCGCGCTCCTAGCATTCCTGCTCCGCGCTCCTGCGCAGGCGCGGCGCGCCGCCCCGCCCCCACAGGCCCGCGACCGCCCGCTCCGTCCCAGGTGACCGGCGCGCGCCGCCCAGGTGACCGTCGGCCGCCCCGCCTCGGCTCGCGCAGGGAGAAACCATCTCCTCGGGCAGGGGAGGGGGCGGGGCCAACGGAGCCCACGCCGGAAGCGGAAGCTGCACCACGGAAATGAAGGGCATTCTGGGTAGCGGTGTGTTTACTTCCTGCCGTGGTGGCGGCCAGCTGTCTGTCTAGTCCACACGTTCGAAGACATGGCCTTGGAGACGGTGCCGAAGGATCTGCGGCATCTGCGGGCCTGTTTGCTGTGTTCACTGGTGAAGGTGACCGTCGGGGACCTGGTCGTAGGAGCGGTTAGGGAGGCGGCCTGGGAAAAGGCAGGTGGAAGAGAAGAGAGGCCCGAGGGTGCGAAGCCTGAGAGCCGTTATTTACGGCGTAGGATCGGCCTGCGGGTCTCGCAGCTGAGAGCACGGGCGGTCCCGCATGCTTCTGCGTCCTCAGCTCTTGGTACGGGGTTGGCTCTCCCACAGCCGTTTAGTGATCTTACGTTGGACCCTGGGAGCCAGCGAAGAGTGGGAATCTGCAGTGGAGAGAGTGGTTGGAGAGGACGCCAGGCAACCAGGAGACTGGAGGAAGTCGATTACACGGCGCTGGGAACCCGAGAAAGGAGTGAGGGTGGAATTTAATGCGAGTGGGGCTTTGGGAGCAATAGGCGTTAATATCTGATTAGATAAAGAGCCAAGAGGTTGACTTCGTCGAAATGCTAAGTTCTTGTTCATGCTCATTCCGTCCATCTTTATTTTTTTCCTTCCCAGACTATAGATCAATTTGAATATGATGGCTGTGACAATTGTGATGCATACCTGCAAATGAAGGGTAACAGAGAGATGGTGTACGACTGCACCAGCTCCTCCTTTGACGGGTAAACCCTCTTCTGTCTTTAATTCACTTCAGTATCACCTGGCACTGACCCAAGAAATTAAATATGGGGTGGGCTTTTTAAGGGCATAATGATAGTTGGTCTCAATAGTTTTTTGAAACCCACTGATTTACACACCCAGAATGGTAGACACCAGATTGATGTAGCACTTGACATGTAGCTAATTTGAAGCAGGGTGTGCTTTAAATATAAAATAATACCCCAGACTACAAAGATTTAGCATGAAGAAAAATAATCCTAATTTTTATAATCTAGTTACATTTTGCAATGATAATGTTTTGTATTAATGGATTAGGTGAAGTAATGAAATTAATTTCACTTTTTCGTCTTTACTATCTTAAAAGGTGGCTAGTTGAAAATTTAAAGTAATGTATTCTTATATTTCCACTTACCATTAGTTTCACTACACTGTCAACTCATTGGTAGAGTCGTTTTAAAAAAATATTTATTTTGTGTGTGTGTGTGTGTATCAGAGGGCACTGTGTGTTCCTGTGGAGGACCAAGAGTGACTTCAGGAATCATCCTGGATCACTTCTATCTCTTTTTTGCTTCGCTCTGGGATTTCCCGGCTCTGCCCACCAGATTCAGAAGTGTAGGCCACCACCTGCCATTTTTACATGGGACGTGGGTGGGATCAGAACTCATGACCTTGTGCTTGTTAGACAGTCTTAACCCCTGAGCTATTTCTGTAGCCCAATAGTAGAGTCTTGATCTTGTGCCCTACTATCTGGAATAGGATTTGAGGGGTGATAAATGCTTAATAAGTATTGAAGGGCTGAAAGCATATAGTGCAGCTGTAGCGCATGTGATTCCCGTGAACAAAACTCTGGGTGCAATTCTTGACCCTCTTCTACAAATGTTGGGTACATGAAGATATTCTTTGGCAATAAAAAGGAAGGTATTGTTATTACAGTACATCATTAGCTCAGAACTGGTGATCTTAGCCAATTGTGGTATATGTGACTACAATCCCATTCCTTGGTGAAAACAGGAGGATCTTGAATTCAAAACTAGCCTGAGCTCTTTGAGATCTTGTCTTAACAGCAACAAAAACCCTGATCTTGAAGAGGCTAATAATCCCATAAGAAGTTATTTCTTTAACATAAGTGTCAAAATTATGATTAATATATCTTCAACCCTCTTTTTTTACTTTTTATTTTTTGAAACAGGTTCATGTTAAGTTGCCCAGGCAAACCTTACACTTGCAATCCTCCTGCTTCAAGTAGCAGGGGTTATAGACTTGAACCATCAGATCTGATTAGAACTATAGCACTTTTGAGGAAGAGATGAGTTATGGAGAACTTCCAAATAATGGAACTATACCAAAAGCGAGGTGAGGAAAGTCAGGATATGGTTGGAGAAGGGTGGAAATTCCAATCTTTCAGGTAGCAGAGGATAGATTGTGAAGTTCAGAGATCATATTCATAGTGGGAGGATTGCCTTCATACGTATTTATCCTAGATCAGTCTACAGGGCCAAGTGGATGTTGTTACTCTGCTCATCATTCCTGAAGGTGAAATCAAGAACAAGGAAGGGACATGAAATGTCAGTTTACCAGAACAGACCTGATCGTATAGGCTCCAGTAAGCATTTGATTGAGTGGATGACTAGCAAAAATAACCTCTAACTTCTATAACACTTGGATGATCCAGTCATCTTCACTAGCCTTTGCATAGCCATTCTGCATGCTAAATGAAATCAGAACTTCCTGGGAAGGTCTATTAGACTAAGGAGAAGAACAGTCTCAGAACCTCTTGAGTTTCATCTTACTGGTAAAAATGTATGAGAGGTCTATAACTACTTGCAGATGTTATTAGCTCATTAGGGGAAGGGCTTGGCCAAATCTAGCTCATTTCTAGTGGGAGGAATCTTGTTTTGACTTACCCTTTTGTGCTAGGGTCCTGACCTTAGTTGGTTATGTTGGTTGTAATCAATACAGTCAAAGCTGTACCCTCTCCTGGAATCTGCAGACTAAGATTTTGAGTCTGGTGAAATAATCCTTCAGTTACGGTAACTGACTTCTTACTGACAGCCAGAGATAGAGAATGAAGAGCCTTTGTTGGTCTTAGCTTTAAATTGGCTTCTTCTCAATATCAGGATTGTTTCCCGGTTTTCTAGCAGTGACCTAGTACTACTAAAATTCCTCACCCAGAACTCTTTTTTTTTTTTTTTATTAAAAATTTAATTATACATTTTAAAATTTTTTACCAGTTCCCTCCCTCCCCCCTCCTCCCCCCGAGAACTCTTTTTTTTAATACATTTTTTATTATTATTTCAGCTCATACAAACTTAATAGGTACACCCCCCTGCTCCCCCTCCCCTCCCTATCCCCCGAACCCAGAACTCTTGAGTTTGCCGATAGCTCTCGTCTTCCTCTTCTCTTGCAGGATAGACTCAGACTGACCCCCTATTTTTTTCCCTCCCTAGAATCATTGCCATGATGAGTCCAGAGGACAGCTGGGTCTCCAAGTGGCAAAGAGTCAGTAAGTGCCTTCCTTTCCCTTATCACAGTTTTAGTATTGTGCTCCAGGGTCACGTGGGAAGTTGTAAATGAGCAGCGTGTGAGGTCCCAGATTGGAAAGACAAGTCTTGTCCTGTGGCCTGTAGCCTAAATAAGTGATGGTTTTTCTCTAGGAGTTATATAAGTACTTTGGTCATTTTTGGCTTAAGCCTCCATTTGGTGTTCAGCTTTAACTCATTGCTGCTGTAATCTCTTTTCTTCTCTCTCAGGCAACTTTAAGCCAGGTGTATATGCAGTGTCGGTTACCGGTCGCCTACCCCAAGGTAATAACAACTATAACAGCCACTATTCGCTCAATGTACTAAGTCCTGTGGAAGCCAGCCTTTTTTCTTTCTCATGTATAGGTATATGTGGGTGTGTACACATGTGTGTGCAGATGTACATGTACATGAATACATATGAAAGTGGAGACCTACAAATGATAGTGGGAGTCATTCTCAATTGTTCTTCCACCTTACTGTTTTGAGCCTAGGTGTTCATTATCTCACTAGCCAACTTGCTCTGGGGATTCCCAGTTTCCACCTTCCAACGCTGGAATTTCAGGCAGGCTGCCTTGTCTGCATGGCTTGCTTGCTTTTTTTTTTTCTTTCTTTTTTTTTTTTTGGAATGTGGGATCTGGGGATCAGAACATTAGTCCTTCTGCTTACAGAGCAAGTGTTTTAACCGCTGAGCTGTCTCCCTTGCCATAAACTATTTTATGTTAACCAATCCTCACAACTCTTACATGGTTGATTATACCTTTTATAGGTGAGGAAACTAAGGTGAAGTTAGGTAATTTGCTTGGTATCATCCAGACATTCTGGTCCCAGAACCCTTGTTTTTTGAGGACTTGTATGTATGATCTCTACTTATTCTTCCCTGGTAACTATTTGCCAGTCATTTTGCCTGGGTCTTCAGTAATTACAAGGCAGTCATGTGGGACTCTTGATGTGGAGTCTAAGAATGCAGGTTTATTTATAACCCTACTTCAGGGTGACAGATAAGGACCACTCTTACTGTAATGAATCTTCCCTCATGAAACTTTTCTTTTCCTGCTACAGGAATCGTTCGGGAGCTGAAAAGTCGAGGAGTGGCCTATAAGTCCAGGGACACCGCCATAAAGACCTAGCAGGGAGCAGCACTGCAGCATCTTTGTGCTCCACCTGCTGCCTGTGTTTAGTTTGTGGTGGAACTAAGCGTGCAGAACTCCAAATACTCCTGACCTCCACCTCTGGGAATCAGCAGACTGCTGAGAAAGCAGCACCTTTTGGCCATGGACCTTTCACTTTTTGGACTACTGATGGAATTGGGAGGGCTTGGGTTGGAGGGTTCTCAGAGACTAAGTTGAAGCGAAAGTAAGATGCTGGTTTTCCTGCCTCTGCCTAGGGCAGACTTTGGGTCAAATGCTAATAAACATGAACCTCTGGAATGTTCTTAAAGCTGTGACATACGCAGTCCCTTTCACCATATGGGCTCACTCCCCTCAGCACCATGACAGCCCAGCAGAGGCCGGTCTCCCAGTGACCTGTGTTTTTTTGACCCCCCGGGCGCAGCCTTTCTGTGGGATTTTATTGAAGTTCTGTCTTCCTGCACAGGGACTCCTGTGGCTGGTAGTCCAGTATTCTGTTCTCTGAGCCTGGTCCAGCAGCATACCTTGGAGGAATCCCGAGGCTGCGTATTGCCCTTTGCCCCTTGACACCATCTTGTATTTGTTTCTTTTGTCTTTTTTCCTGCTCTTTCTGTACTTTTGTCTTTCTCCATTTTCATATCCACCTTACTGAGCCTTAGGTGGTGTTAGGTCTGGTCTGGGTTGTCCATGCTTTCATGGAAAGTATGCCCTTCTCTGGCCTAGGAGTAAGCCTTCGGTAGGGTCTTATTAGCCGAGATGAGTTATTTTCAGAATAAAAAATAAACATTCCTATTAAATCTCCACAGAAATTATTTGGTTTCACCTAAGTTCTCCATCTATAAAGCTGGGGTAGTTGTTCCTATTCACTCTTACCTGTTTACCTCAGGATTGTGTGATGAGAAAATTCTGTGCATGGTGGCACGTGCCTGTTATCCCAATGCTCAGGCTGCGGCTGAGAATAGTGCAGGGTCAGTCTGAGTTACGTTGCAAGATCTCTCTCAAAAAGCTACAGGAATAGTTTAACATGTAAAATTCACGTGTTCTCCATTTAAAATTGTTCGTCAGTATGTCTTCACAGAAGAGTGGGGGGATACCCAGAACCTCACTGTAGGGCACACTCTGACTCACTACACCAGGCTCTGTGTCTCAGCCACCTGGTGTTGCTAGTGAGTCAGTTTCGGGTCACCTGATAAAGCGAGTGCACAAAGGAAGATGTCTCCAGGTCTGCCCTGACCTTGGCCTTGGTCTGTTCTAGGCCCATGGAAGAAGCCGGGACTTGCTGCTTGTTCCTCACATGCCCATGCACACCAGGGCCATTATTTCCTGTGCTGTCACACTCTGAGGGAGTGAGCTATTAACCCTGATTCCTGATTCCAAGCAGTTTTTCAAGTACTTCCTGGCACTGCCAACCAAAGACTTCAAAGGTGGTGATTTCTCTTGAGTTTCAATCAGAATGGAACCTTGCTTAGCGGCTGTAGGAGCTCTTGCTGGATTAGAGCTTCCTGAAGAACTAGGTCTCCCCAAGAGTGCAGAGACTGTACAGAGAACGCGCCCCAACTTTCACTGACTTTCTCAAAAGTCCCTTGGAAAGCCCCACGTGTCTGACCCGGACGTGGCCGCTTGTTGAGAATGGAAACAGTTGTGGGGAGGGGAGGCAAGAAGAGCCTGCACAAGCAACCACACAGCTGCCTCAGCCCCACACTGAGCTGGGCCCCAACTGTCAATCTCACAGGAAGCGAAAGACAGCCACTGATAGTCATGGGGGGAAGGGGGGCATCACGGCTCCCTCCACCTGGGAGTTGCTTCTGAATCGCTTGGGTATTTGAACCCCACATGTGCTGCCACTCAGCAGCTCAGATAAGTAGTAAGGTACTGGTGCTCCAACCTCTACTGGGAGCTTGAGGATTCTAAGATGGGAGGGGGAGGAGTTTGCGGGGGAGGAACCAAGTGTTCCTCCAGGTTCCATCCAGGTTCTCCAGGATGGGATATCCTGTATGTGTGTGGAGGGAAGGGTGTCAAGTGCCCTCTGCCTCCTCACCCCCACCTCCAGTACTGAGTGCCGAACCTAGAGGCAAGTATTATATACTATGTTACATCCTCAGCCTTAAATCAGGATCTCACTAATTTTTGTGGACTGACATATAACTCACTGTAGCCCATGCGGGCCTTGAACTTGCAATCACAATCGCAACCTCCCAAGTAGCTGAGCATGGGTGTGTGCCATCAGACTCAGCTTGCCTTGGTCTCTTGTTCAGCAATTTGGCCTCGTTCCTGCAAGGCTTCTCCCACTTCATCAGAACAGACTTAACTCAAATGAAAAACTAGGAACAGTGACAGCCAAGCTGCTTTCCCCTTGCTGTGTGATTTTTCATTTTCTATTTCTCTTTCTACCAAATACTGCCAAGTTAGAGTCTTTCGGTGATGTTTGAGCTGATAGAAGGGTCAGAACGTGCTGATCTCAGAAGAAACCAGTTTCCCAAAGATAAAAGGGATTGGCAAGAGCCTAAGCTCAGGCTTGGCTCACCAGGTTCAGGGACTGAGACCTTGCACTTAGTGTGGCCACAACTCTGTTACTTCTACTATTTCAATTCTCAAGCTGGGGTCCTTCCCCAGCAGCTAATCTCTGCATATTTAAGAGATCCGGGAAGGTAAAAGTAAGGGCGGACTAATCCTGTCTTCCCTTGTCTGGAAATCTAGTTCATGTTCAGTATGAGCAGAGGCTTTTGTGTAACTAGTATTTGCAGTTGACAAAGGGCTTTGACATCCATTATCTCATTTGATTTTCACAAAACCCCTGAGATATAGTTGACATCCTTATTTAGCAATAAGAAGACCAGCTTATTTAGCAACCAGCTCAGAAGGTTAAAGTGGCTTGGCCATGATTAAGTAGTGGAAATACAATGCCCACACCCAGTCTAGAGTTGCTACTTCCCATGCGGTTATCCCCAAACATTCAGCTTTACTCCTGTATGAAAGCTGCAGATAACTGTGACATATTAGCTTTTTAAATTTTTTTTTATTATTTATTCAATTGTGTGTGTGTGTGTGTGTGTGTGTGTGTGTGTGTATAGAACCACGGGCGAATTCGGGAACCACCATGGACCGCCTCCACCTCCTCCTTGTTTACTCTGCCCTGGGATTCACAGGCTCTGCCCTACCAGGACCAGAAACGCAGGCCACCCCCGCTTCCACCCAGCCTCTATACATGGGGTCTAGGATCCGAACTCAATACCTTCCTCCTGCAAGGCAGAGGCTTAACCCCCTGAGCCACCTCTCCAGCCCTGACACATTAGCTTTTTAAAAGTATTTTAAAAGTATTTGAAAGAGGGAAAGCCGGAGGATTTAGGGAAGGAGAGAGAAGGCACTTGCACCTCAACGTGCCATGAATAACATTCAGAAGTCGATACTGCTACCATCTTGGAGGTCAGAGGACAATTTTTGGCAGTCAGGTCTCTCCTCCCATCATGTGGACTCCAGGAATCAAACTCAGGTCAATAGGTCCGTGTTCAGATGCCTTTATCTGCTGAGTCATTTTGCTAGCTGGATTAGCTTTTCATCGGATGAAATCACAACACAATGTCCCTACATACCCGACCCTGCTAACCACCCTACTTTTAATACCAAGCCTAAATTTAACCCAGCAAAAGACTGTGAAGTTAAGGCCCGGGGAGGCAGTCTTGAGACCTACTCAAGGGTCCTAGTTTAACACAAAGGGAAATGGGGTCAGTTCCCTCCAGCGCATCTGTCTTTCCCCGAGTCCTAGGCACCTGCCAACCCATGCCCCACATTTCCCAACCCCTTCTGCATTTTCTTCCTCCCTCCTTCCCTCCACCTGCAGCCTTACTGGGGCACCCTCACACCTCCTGGAACGTGCACAGTCGTGTGTGATGAAAACATGTGTCTTTGCCAGTATCCTGTGACCTTTCTAAGTCACTTTGACTAAACACAGTTTCTTCTTTACAAAATACAGTAAACAAAGCTAGTGCTGTCAAGATAGATGTGGGTGGAAGAGGAAAGAGGAGGCCCTAAGTTTTTGTTTTCTTTCTCTCTCCTCCTCCCCACACTTTCTCTCTTGCTTTTTTTGAGACAGGGCCTCATGGAGGACAAGATGGCCTGGAACTGTGTAGCTGAGACTAACTTTGAACTTCTGATCCTCCCGCTCTCCGCTTTCCCCGTGCTGGATCACAGTACGTGGATTACGTGCCTCCATGCCTAGCTGTACTCTGCTTCTCCATCTGGATGCTAGCTATACGGGTTAACCCACTTTCTGAAAATTTCTGAATGCTTAGGATTTATTCACTTTCGTATTTTTATGTTAGACTTTAAATAAAGGTGGCTTAAAATTTGAACTTCCAGCCTGAGGGTGGTTGCAAGATTCAAATGTTAATTCAGGAAAGAGCAATTTGACAGCTAAATGCTACTGTCTCTGCACCTCTACCTAAAGTTTATGTAGATGTGACAAGAATTTTATTCCTCTAATATTGCTGGGCAATTAGTGATCCAATACATCCATTGTATATCAAAGCAAATTTTCCTGTAGATACCAAAACTTTTTATTTTAATCTTTCTTGTTTTTGTTTGTTTTGCCTTTTTCAGTTCAGGGGACGAAATCTAAGACCTCACACACACACACACACGGCAGTAAGCAGTCTACTACTGTAGCAGCCCTGTCCTCTTTTTAAAGCTTTGAGACAGTCTCACCAAGTAAATCAGACTAACCTAGAACTCAACCTGAAGTTCAGACAAGACTCGAACTCACAATTCTCTTGCCTCAGCCTGCTAATGCTGAGTAGTTATTATAGACCTGTACCACCAGACCTACCTGTTCTCTCTCTGCTTCTCTGAAATAAAGTGTGTGTGTGTGTGTTGGGAATTGGATCAAATGTTCGGCAAATGCTTTGTTACTGAGTATATCCCCTGCCTTATTTTTTTAAGCAATACATACTTCTTTGCTATTTGCATGCAAGATTCTGAGTGTGATTTAACCTCTATTTAGCTTTGAGTCATTGCTGTGCAACTCCATTTTTTTAAATTGCTTGGTAAAATGGTTTTAGGATTATTTTTTCTACCTCTTCTATCAATAGCCTATCGTCTGTCACTCCTGCTCATGTGTCGCTATCTCTCTTCCAGTCTTGCTCAAACGGGGAGAATGCACAGCCGCACCTGGTCCATAGTTCGCTAAGATGAGTGAGTGAGTTAAGACTTAGCTTGAAGAAAGCACATGGCTGCTTGTCTGGGCCTGAGGCCAGATGTAGAAGACTCCTCCTAAGAGAGGGTGACTTCAGAGCACTGAGGCTGTCGGGAATGAAGACAGATTATAGAACACTGAGACTGGAGAGTCGTACTCACTTCATGAGTGAGAGGCCTAAGCACCAGAGAGTCAGCCTGATTTCAAGAGGAACCATGGCAGCATGGTGTCGCCTATTGCCTGGTTCTGTGCTTCCTCAGGTGCTGCCTTTCTCTGACCAAATGTTCCAAGAAGCAGGGACTGAGTGCAGACCCAACTGCCCTGTGCTGCTGGTACCAAGATGCTAGATGCCAGCGATTACGATGGAAACTATCATCTCTTTAGGTTTTGGTACTCCTCCTGCCCTGCAGTCAGTCTCTTTAGGGTACTGGGAAGTCAGTATGTGTCATGGACAGAGGACATGATGCTCATAGAGCTTTTCTTGGGGTTCATCCCACTGTCCACAGGCCCTACCAGAAATCAAGGGCGCTGCTGTACTGCTTGAAGGTGAGGAGCCGCTTCGGACACCAAGGCAGGACCCAGCTGCTCTCTAAAAGGCATTTCTCATTCTTTCTCCCCAAATCCTGAACCCGCCACCCTCTCAAACCCTTCCCGCTTCCGGGAAAATACCTGGAACCAAATGAGTCCTGTTGGGGCCACTAGTCGGAAATGTGGGGTTAACTGTCACTTCTTCCCTGGGGACTTTCATAGCAGAAGGCAGAAGTGGGGGGTGGATGCAAATCCATACTTAGGAGGGAGGAGAAGGTCCGCAGATCTAGAGAGGGTCCTGGGTCACTATCCAGCTTCCTCTGAGGCCTGAGGTCCTGGCTTGGACCCAGCAACCTGCAGCATGAAGGTGATCCAGGACCCTGGGCCATGCCAGCAGCCGCCCCACCCTGCACAGGCAGTTGCAGCACGTCCTCTGGGCCACTGAGACTTACTTCCTCAGCTCAGCACCAGGACAAGCGGGAGATGGCAGGCGGAGTCTCAGGCAGAAGGGCCGGCTTGATCCAGAGTCCAGGCTTCTGCTGGGGAAGATGAGACTAAGGAGGCAGGCATGCGGCGGGGAGGGGTGGGGGGAGATGTCCCCGGGGCAGTCAGGAGAAAGCAAACACCTCTGCTACCCTCTTGTTCTTCGGGAGCAGAATGCAGAAGACCCCTGGCCACCAGGAGGCAAGAACATGTGTGGCAAACAGCTGTGCTTCCCTAATAATCACAATTGTATCGCAACTTCCAGGTTCAAACGGCCCGTGTCCACTAGCGCATGATGCTGCGGGGTGTCTCTCGACGCATCAGTATTCTCTTTCCACATTGAGAGCCCCTTTCCCCCAGGCACAACACTACTATCCTTAAGGCTTCGCTGAGACAGGGGCAGGGAAGTCCTTGCTCTTGTTTCCTTGAGCCCCCAACTTGAAGGCGGGAGTCCAGAAGGTCCATTGACACACCTCCCCCCTTTCCCCAACCCCACACCCCACACCCCACCCCGCCCCGTCCCTTAGAGGAGGGTCTGGGCCACCAACCCCATCTCCCATTTGTCCCCAGGCAACTCACCTTCCCTGCCCCCCCTCCCTGAGCCACAGCCCCACGACACTAAAACTTGCACCCAATTGGTCTCCACGAGAAGATTTGCCCTTATTTGGCCAGGCCGGCTCTAGGCACCGGGCCTCCACTCGCGGCCCAGCCCCCAACAGGCCTGTTTCTCTCACTTCGCCTTTTTGAGGTTTGGCTTTGGGGCCCCAGTGGGCGTCGCTTCAAACGCACTTTCTGGTTGAGTCACTTTTAACGGCTCCAGTGCTGTGAACTGCTGCTGCTGCTGCTGCTGCTGTTACTGCTGCTACCGCTGCCGCACCTCAGCCACTGCTGCTCCTGAGCACCCCCACCTTGGTGACAAACCCTCCTCCACCTAACTGCTCAAGAGACTGAAGGAAAAAGGGCTGAGTGGCCATTAACCTTGGGCAGGTTTCTGAGGACCATCTGATGACACATTTAATCATTGTCCCCCGCCCCTACCTACAATCCCCGAGCAGGGAAGTGGGCCTGGGACTTTTCCCAACTTGCTTCTCAGGATGGGGTTATTAGGAGACAGGGTTTCCCAAAAGAATTGTTTCTTTTGGGCCATTTAGAGCTGAGCTCCATGAGGGAACAGAAAAACGGGATGCAGGCAGTTGGCTGATTTTTTTAGGAAGGTGAAACTTCCGGTTCCTCATCTCTGAGCTGGGGACACCACAGTTTGCTTCACTGGGTCAACGTAATAATCCAATGAGACTCCGATTGGATGTGTTCACCACATTGGTTGAGTGCTCCACTGAGCCTCCTCTTAGAATGAGGAGGTGAAGGGTGGGGACTAGAGTGGATTCCACACACATCAGTCTCCTCTTTCCATCCCATCCCTCCCCTTCTGTGTCTCCAGTTGTGTCTGGGATGTGAGGAATCCTGTGGAAGACAGGAGACGGATAGGAGAAATCTAGACCAAGCCTCTGTCCCTTGTTCTTAACTAAGGGGAGAGTTTTGCCAAAGAGCTCTTCCTTGTCACCCTGGTCTTTGGGAGGTCTTCTCTGGAGTCATCTGTCTGGAAGATCTATAGCTGTCCTGTGGCAGAGTAGGTTACAAAACACAGGCCTTGCTGCTTCTAGAGTCCCTGGACGCCTTCACCCTTGGGTATACTCCAGAGTACAAACTGGTCCTTTGGTCAACTCTCTCCTCCATGCTATAAATGAAGAAACAGACTGGATGAGAGCTCAGTGACAGATTCAAAGACTGGCCCAAAGTTGTAGTGTAAAAAGCCACCAAGGCAGGGACTAGGCTCCAAGAGTCTTATCACCTGTGTCTCTTAGTTTTGTCTTGTCCTGATGAGGGGGGAGGGGGAGCTGGGCTGATGAAAAATTAGAGTGGTTCAGGGAAAGGATCGCGCTCTCTCTCTTTCTCTCTCTCTCTCTCTCTCTCTCAAGCTGTATGTAGAACAGGATAAAGATGAAATTTAAATAAGTATAGGGCCTGCTAGCCCAAGCTTGGAGTATTTAAGAATTGAAGCGGGGTCCTGTTCTTAACACTTTAAATTTCATCTTTATCCTGTTCTACACAAACTATTAAAATGGGAGCAGGTACAGCTAATGTAAGCTAAGCCATGTGTGGGGGAAACTTTTTATTTCCTTGCTTGTGTCCTGGGAGATCCCAGAAGAGAATGGTTTTGGTTTCACAACCACTCTTATAGCAGAGGTCAGGGTGGCCTTCATTCCATCCACACCCCTCTTCCTCTTCTCACCCAGCCTATCTGCCTTTTCCCAGACCTCGTGGAAAGAACCCTGAACTTGGTCTTTACTTTCGTGGGCCACTTTCTGTTTCTCTGGTGCCTGGATCTTGGTTTTCTGACCAAGGGCCGGTTTGCTGCTTACAAAATCTTGGGTCTTGTGGTCCCAGGACAGCTGAGCCAGTATCCTGCAAAGTGGCTTTGCACAGGACCTGCCCCTGGCTGGGCAGAGCAGAGTAGGAGAGCGCAAAGTCAAACCTTCAAGGCAGAGGAGACAGGGGCTGGAGGAGACAGCTTGCCACTTTCCTTGCTCGGTAGCCTCAGTTACCAGATAGTGAGATGAGACAAGCGATCTTTCTGGGTGCTAAGATGACTTCTGCCAGGGACCTAGGCTGTCTTAGGTCCTTGAGACACTTCCTTCCCTTGATACAACCTCCTTCCCTCTGGCTGCCTCTCCAGGGAGTCTGGGAAGGACCTCGACATTTGATACTATTAATTGCTTGGCTTCAGCCCTGTTTTGTAACGCTGGGGGCTCAGTTTCCCTCCTTTGTGGTGGGCCTGTCTCAACACTAGCAGGGCAAGCCTCTCAGCCTTCTTGACTTCCTGTTTGTGAGTGGTTAAGTCCTGTGGCTTCTCTCTGCTGTCTCTTCACAAGGCAGGTTATCTGGCCTGCCATCTCTGCATGCCTGCTGAGTGAGGGCCTTGGGGCCCATATAACTGGAGGAAAAGTCTTGGTTTTTTTCTCAATTCTTTTACCTTTGGGATCTCCTTTCCTTGAAAGTTTGGGCCTTCTAAAGACTTTCCCCCCTGTTTCTTTTCCTTGTCCAGTCTCTCCTTCCAAACGATTTCCCACATCCACCTTCTTCCTCCAGGAGGCCCTGCTGGTGATGTCCCTTGGGACTCTGGGTCGTCTTTGCTGCACCCAGCTCCCAGTTCTATAGATCCCCTCAGCATACAGGGAGCATTACTCTGTATTTGTTTCTGTAATGGTATAAGAATTAGGGGGGTGTGTGTGTGTGTGTGTGTGTAATAGTAATAGACATTCTGCTTCCCCCTGAGATTCAGTGTTTGCTAATAGTAGGATCTAAAACTCTGCCATCCAGACTGTTCATGCACATCAACACACTACATTCTCCCACATTGGCTATCAAATTGGGAGGACCCAGTGACAGGCTTTGTGCCATCTTTGCAGGTTAGCATTTATCTCCACACAGCCTCAGTTTACTACATAAAAATGACTATTCCCCAAGAGCAGTGATGAGGGGAAGGGGATGAGGGATTGAGAGCCTAAACCCCTCCAGGCTCAAATCCTGGGCTCACCTTCAGGTGGCAAGGGGGCCGTTGCTACTTTGTTTCTGCCACCAGTTTTTTCCAGCCCCACTTCCACTGAGCAGGAATATGATTCTAGGAAATAAAAACACCAGAATCAGGCACAGGTAATGTAGCTCAGCTTGTCTGCAGAGTGCTTGTCTAGCATGCCCACAAGCCCTGGGTGGTAGCACATGCCTGTAACTCCCAGTACTCAGGAAGTGGAGGCAGGAGGATTAGAACTCAATTTCATCATCTATTATATTATTTCTTTCTTTCTTTAAAAAAATATGGAACTCTTCACGAATTTGCATGTCATCCTTATGCAGGGGCCATGCTAATCCCCTCTGTATCATTCCAATTTTAGTATATGTGCTGACAAATCGAGCACCATTTATTATATTATTGTAAGTACTGTTGGTGTTAGCTTGTGCTATATGAGACTCTGGAGAGAGAGAAAGACAGAGAGAGAGAGAAAGAGAGAGAGAGAAACCAGGATCATAAAAGACTTTAAAACTTTGGAGATATTTTGCATCAGAATCTAAGAGATTGGCAACTCCTCCATGAACTTATGGAGGCATCAGGATGCGTTTTTGGGGGCTGGACAGATGACTCAGAGAGGTTAAGCCTCTACCTCAAAAGCAGAAGGACCTGAGTTCAAATTCCAAAATGCTGGGCAGAAATGATCACAGCCTACACTTCTGGGTCTGGAAGGCAGAGACTGGGAAACCCAAGAGCAAAGCAAAGAGAAGATAGAGCATTCCAGAATGATTCCTGAAATCACCCTTGTGTGCCTCTGAGACACACACACACACACACACACACACACACAAAATAAAAAAAAAATAAAACAAAGGCAGAGTTTGAAGCATCAGTCATCTCTCTTTGACCAAGGAACACACTAAGACCTTTGCTTTCAGCCCCAAGTCGCTACCAAGGTTTTAGTTTCTCTTAGGGAGCTCAGGCAAGAGGTTGGGGGGGTGTAGGAGTGAGAGACTTGTCCTTCAGAGGCATGTGCGTGCTTACAGGATCCTTCTAGTTGTTCTCTCAAGCCCTGGCCCCAGAATCCCAAGGGAGGCTTCCTATGTCCTCTTCAGAGGAGGCCGCTTCAGAAGGGTGCTGAAGTTCTTCAAGGTATGTCTGTTGGCCTGAGCTGACATTCGCACTGTGTATGGCTCTGGGCCTTATGTGTTTTTCTGAAAAGGAAACCATGTATCTTTTGTATTATCCAGGCAGTACGTGTGTATATGTGCATATGTGCGGCTTATGTGTACACATATATGTGTATGCAGGTGGGTTGCATGTATGTCTTGTGTGGATGTGCTATGTGATATGTGTATGTGTAGTGTATGTGGTGTGTATATGTGTGGTATATGTATATGCATATGTGTGATGTATTAGTGTGCATATGGTATATATGTGGTGTATGTGTGTGTGTGGTAAGTTTGGGATATATATATGTGTGTGTGTGTGTGGTATTCAAATGTATGCCTCATCTCACGTAACACATCCTTCCAACATTTCTCACTGTCTCTGTCCTTGCCAAGGATTCCGCCCCTTCCCCTGTCTTCAGTTTTGTCCCTTCCCTGGTCCTGCCCCATTTTTTCAGGTTTGAGGTCTAGCTGAGGTGAAGTCCGGGGCATAGGGACCCTGAGTTCCTAATCAGTTCCAGCCTCAGGATGAGAACCAAAGAAAGTTCTAGACCCTCCATGAAACCTCTTAATCCCAGAAACTCTGTAGGTAGAGGAGCTGGGCCTCAGTCTTTCTCCTCCTCCTCCTCCTTTCCCTCCTAGCAAGCAGACAGCATTCTTTGGCATTGGCATTGGCATTTGGCATTGGCAGTGTCTCTGGGTTGTCAGGACAGGGTTACAGAGAGAGCCTCTTGTCATAAGGCATGCCAGTGGCAATCCCACCATGATTAGAAAAGAAGGGGCTGATTTGGAGGCTGTTGGAGGGATGGATGTCCTGGGACGCTCGGGTTTGACTTATTGCGGGTCATGCACTCAGGCTTCTGTGTGCAGCAAGGGCCAGAAGCCAACCCCATGGCCTCCATTCCGTGGCACATCTGCTTCAGGACAGAATGCCTTTGAAGTGATAGCTAAAGGGTGTCCTGAGCAGGGGTGGCCTGAAGGATAGGGGTCCAGGAACCCAGGTCACTGCACAATTTTGATATTCTTATCCTCTTATCACCAAGGGCAGCCGCTTCCCCTCCGCCCAGATCTGAGGCCTGGTAGTGGTCTCTTAAAGGAGCGCTGTCTCCTTTTCAGCAGCCGGCTTTACAAAGCGGACTCGCCGCTTTTCCTTAGGCCTTCGGAGTGAATGACCTGACTGGTTTTTCCTTTCTCTTCCCATTTCAGGGAACTGAACATGGATCACGATTTTCCAGGGTGACAGTTCCCTGCCCTCTAGTCTCAGCCCGGAACAATGTGGGACAATTTCCTTCCCCTTACACCTCCCATCTCTCATTCTCTTCTAGGTCTTGACTCTGCATTCACCGTGGGCCGCGGAGATGGGGGATCCAGAGAAGGAACCCCTGACTTTCAGGGAAGAAGCTGCAGATGATTCTCACCCAGATCTACCTCTGCAACCTCCTCTGAGACCTGTTACTGATTCCAGAGCTAGGCCTGCTTGGGAGCTTGTGTGGATCTTGAGGAAAATGTGTGCCCACTTTTAGCCCCGAAAACCCCTGTGGAGATCCACACCCTGCTCCCCCCTCCCCCCCCAGGGGCCCTAGGCTGAGCAGCTTCCTGCCTTCCCCATGGGGAAAGCGGGGGTGACATGCAGGTGGGCAGGCCCCGTGCCCACATCCGGTGGCTACCAGAACCTTCCGTCAGAACCTCTTTCCCTCCCCTCCCCCATCCCCCATGAGCCTTGTGCTCTGCCTGAGGACCCTCATCCTCACTGCCCTGCCCTCCTTTCCTTACAGGTCCTAAGAAAAGCGCAGAGACCCAAGACAGGGCTGACTGGTCCGAGTGTGACTCCCAGACCATGTTGAGGGGCCAGGCCCACCCGAAAGTTGGGTTCTGGGAATGCTGAGACCCTGACTCTAAGATGGATTTGTGGCATATGGGCCTGTAGCTCCTCCCTTCATGCACCTGAACCTTCCTGGCCTCTCAGAAGAACAGACTAGACCAGACATATCTTGGTCTGAGGGCCCGCAGGGAAGGGACTCAGAGAAAATGTCCTTTTCTTGTGCTGAAAGTCCTTATCTCTTCTTTTGGGACACTCAGCAAAGACCCTGTCAGGGAGCCTTTGGTCTCCTGGAGTCACCTCCAAAGCCCCTGAGTCAGTCTCAGACTCTTGAGCCACCCCACCCCCTCCCTGTGACAAGAGTCATTAGGAAAGAGCGGGTCTGGGGTCCTGAAGCCCCTGCCCTAAGCACATGCAACAGTCTCTTCAGTGCCCTCCCGCCAATACCCGGCCTTGTTTCTGGTTTCCTGTCAGTCTGCCCTCCCCAGGGAGGGGAGGGGTGGCTATCTCTGATGCAGCGTGGGGGCGGGCTCGAAGACCGTTGGGCGCCCTGAGATCTGGCCCACGTGGCCTCAGGGTTATAAGCCCTGCCCACCCCAAAGGGAACCCCACTTTGGAGCCGGGAGCACAGGGTTCACTCACCCTCAGCTCGGCAGCATCAGGTAAGGACGGGTTTATCTGCCCTTCAGCCCCAGCCAGGGCTCCTTAACTCTGGGCCAAGGGACCATTGAGTGGCTTTGGTTGCCGGTGGGGATGTGGGAGGACAGGCAGTCATGACTTTGGGTGCCTCCTCAAAGCTCGAGGCAAAGGTGCAATGACTGGCCTGCAGGGAGGAGAGCGCCTCGAAATTCTTTTAATATTCCAGAGGCAGGATGAGAAGATAACATGACTTCCATGCCCCTCCGCAATGTAGAAAGACACTTAAGAGGCTGAGGGAGGAGGGCCAGAGAGTTGGGCAAAGCCTGGAACCATATTAGCCGCTGGGGCTCTGCTACTTTTTCCACTCAACATGGCGACCATTTCCGTCAAAGTATCTGGGCTCTTGATTTGGGAGCAGCCGGCAGTGAAGGGCTCAGGGCTTTGTTCTGGTGTAAAAGGTTCCCAAGATCCAGTGGGGATCCAGGCCTCTAAGGGCCAGTGCCTTCCTTCAGCTGGCAGAACGGTTGAGGACTGATTGAGCTCTGAGAGTTGGGCCCTGTGACTTCTCAGTTGGAGTCTAGACAGTGGGTCTGGCAAGTGCAACCAAAGGGTGGCAGAGCTAAGGATGAAGACAAGCCCTCCCGAAGAGCCATGGTTTCTATACGCATGTCCCCTAGCGAAGGCAATGGGGTAAAGATCAAGGGGAGTATGCGAGGGAAGAAGGACTCAAAGAGGAAGTGGGGGAGGAGGAACGCAGATGGAGTCTGGCGCCACGCTGAGTCACCACCCACAGGCCTAGGGCGGGCCCTCTGGGCGCCATCAGGCTGGGAGGGGTCCTTCGGAAAGGAGGGGAGCAGGTGGCCTTTCTTGAAGCAGGTGCCATCAGGAAGAGCCGGTGGCTTGAAGAAGAGTACATGTGGACTGACAGAAAAGACAGACAGTGCAGTCACCCATAAAGTAGAAAGCACTACTAACAGCACTGGAGGGTGTAGTGTTTCCTACTTTATGGATGAGTGTACTGTGGGCTTCGGAGACCACGCCATGCTGCGGCCACCCGCCACCGTCGTCTCCACTCAGGACCATGTGCTACAGGTGAGACACGCACCTCCTGACTGTGCTGGACTTTTGAAAGTCTGTCGATGCTGCCTGCAGGGCAGCAATCCTAGCCCCAGACAATGGGGGGGAGAGGGGGGGAGGGCGAGTAGAGGGGGTCTACAGCAGCTCTCCTGCATTCATCCCAGACAATGCGGTGTGGGTGGGACTGGACGTTGGGGTCCTACAGCTGCAAACCAACCGGGAAGCCTGGAAGAGAGGGCAGGTGGAGTGGAGTGGGAGGGGTCCCAGGGGGCCCAGCACTAATAAAGAATGGAATCTGTTTCTTTTTTTGTCTGAGACTCTGTTGCGGGGGTATTGAGAGGGTGGGGCTTTGTGGGTATATGAAGGGTAGAGGGGACCAGGGAATAACTGAAAGAGATGAGATGAAAGATCGACTTTGCTAATAAGATCAGAAGAGGACTCTGGGCTGGCCAGGCCCCATCCTGGGGATAGAAGGGCCCGAGCTACTGGGAATGGACCACCTGGCAATCTGAAGGGGGGGGGGCGGCAAGGGGGACAGGACATGGATGGGTTAGGGGGCTATGAGGGAGCCTCTCACTGTTGATACTCTTTCCGCATCTTCCACTCACTCTCTATACTCCCAAACTAAAGGCCAATTGCTTCTGGTTTTGATCCAAAGAAGTCTACGGGATCTTTGGTAGAATAAGATAAGAATTGGGCAGAATCACTTTGGCACATTGTGTGCTCACCTTGTACACAGACAAGGTACAGACTTAATGGATGAAGCACACATGTGCTACGATCACATCTGCACATGGATGGCAGCAACATGAACACACAGTGACATGGATGGCGGGGTATTTCTGGCATATGCAGGGAGTCCTCACTCAGTGGGTTCCACGTCCATAGATTAATTCGCATTGGGTTGAAAACAATAATAAAAAAGATAGAGCCAGGTGTGATGGTAAAGGCCTTTAATTCTAGCCCTTGGGAGGTAGAGGCAAGAGAACTGGGAGTTTCTGGTTAGTCTGGGCTACATAAAACTCTCCAAAAAGAAAAAAAAAAAAAAGTACGGGCTTTTTTTCTCATTATTTCCTCAGCAATGCAGTACAATTAGTTACTTAGAATTTACACCGTATTATAAATAATAGTTATTGTGGGCTTGGTGGGTAAGAGCATTGCCATGCTAGCACGAGGACCCTCTCTCTGACTTTAAATTCCCAGAGCCCATGGTGCGATCCCAAGTGCCTGTAACTTGTGCTGTGGGGGAGTGGACAGGATGGCTGGGGCTTGCTGGCTGCCAGCCTAGTTCCAGACTTAGTGAGAGACCCTGTCTCAAGGGAATAAGGGCACCTGATGTTTGCCTCTGACCTCCGCCACACTGACGCACACAGATACATGCACTACATCACACATACATCACACACACGCACAAATCAAGAGCAGGGATGCAGCTATATGGGAGAATATCGGTAGGCGTGTGCAGACATCACATCCTCTTTTTTTTCAAAAAAAAAACTTTTATTTTTATTTATTTAGCATGAGTGTGTGTGTGTATGTCAGAGGGCACTGTGTGTCCCTGTGGAGGACAAAGGGTGACTTCGGGAATCATCCTGGATTGCTTCTACCTCCTGTTTGCTTCACTCTGGGATCTCCCAGGCTCTGCCCACAAGGGCCGGAAATGTAGGCTGCTGCTGTTTCTGCCTGGTGTTTTTTTATATAAGGCCTGGGATCTGAATTCAGGACTTTCTGCTTGTGAGACAATCTTAATCCCTTAGGCATCTTCTAGCCCACCACATCCTCTTATATGAGGTACCTGAGTGTCTGAGAGCTTGGAGGTATCCTGTGGGGTCCTAAAACTAACCTGCTCAGGTATATATATATATATATATACATGTCACGTAGACATGACTACGACTGTTAAATGTAGTGCTAATGCCATGTAATGACATAATATACACAATTTCGTGACATAGTGTCGTGATTTATAAACTTACGATGGCCTCACATGCACACAGGTATACATACACGTAGACACCATGGAATGTAGACATGCAAAAACACAAGGAGACGTGCACACAGAAATAGCTGTGTCTTCTGAATGTGACGTTTCGCAGAGGTATGCATGTGCATCCTGTCCTAAAGTTCCGTGGCCCGTTCACAGAATGGCGTGCATACTGATCTACACACTCCTTTAGGGGAGCTAAGATGTCACTGCCTCCCCATGCACCCTCCTCTCTAGCTCCCGGAACTCTGTATGGGGTGGAGCCCAGTGGGGAGGGAGAGGGGGAGAGTGCAGGAGGTGGAGCTCTGTGGTTTAGCACTGACGCTGTTCCACAGAGATTCCACACGAGGGCCCCCAGCCTTGGCTAACACTGGCTTGTCTGCCGAGGCCAGGTTCCGAGGGGAGAGGGGTTGTCCCTCCAAGGCACCCCCCAACACTTTTTTTTATCTTTGGGGAGTTCATTTAGGTGTCCCACATACAGACTGATACCCCTTGGGGGGGGGAGTTCCTATCTCCTTGTTTCAAAAAAGCCATTTTCTCATAGCAAAAAAAAAAAAAAAAAAAAAAAAGCTAAGGCTCAACAGAAGATGAATTTCCTGATAATTCAGGCCCAAACCAGTCTTACAGGTCATGTCATGTGGTCTCATCCCCTTTTCCCTCAATCCCCACCAGCGTGGGGCTGAGCCGGGTTAGCCCTCAAAGGTGGTCTGCAGGAAAGAAGCAGAAGCAGCCTTCTCATCTGATTTCTACCTCAGTCTCTTTGCTTCTCGTGCTATTTTCACCCTCCTATTTCTCATTGTCTTGCCTCAAATGCCATCTTTTCCAAACCTGCCCCTCTCTGTGGCTGAATCTCTGTCATACCTTCCCCTGGCTTTAATCGACACCCGTCTCACCTGATGTGGGAGGAGTATGTCCAGCTCCCTTGTCACTGCACCCTGAAAAGAACCAGGGCGAGTGGGGACTAGGGGTGGAGAAGCCACACGTGGGGGTCATTGAGCTGGCATCACATGAAGCACCTGCTCTTTCCTCTGTCCCGACCCTACCAGCCCCTTGCCAGCCGGTCTAGCCCACCAGTCCAGTGCCATTGCCATGGAAACGAGCAGCTGACTTCCTATTGGTGGGCAGAAGGGAAGGAGGAGGGGGAGGGGAGGGCTGACTCTCTCCTGCTCCCCCCACCCTCATTCTGAGGCTCAGCCCTCCTCGGTGTCCACCATCTCATTTGGGGGGCTCCAGGATCGTGAGGGACACCTGCAGTCCCCGGAGCTGCGGCTGGCAGGGGCAGAGACTATGAGGCAAGCGGTCCATCGGCCCAGGCCTCCTTAGAATCAGCCCAGCCGCCCAGCAAGCAAGTGAGCGGCAGCCAAGAGAGAGGAGCCAGAAATAAAGGATCACAGCGGAGCGTTTGGAATCAACCCCCCTGCAGCAGATCCTCATCAGGCTAAGGGTCATGATGGATAGCGAGACTCACAGACGCTGATGGACGCACACCATCTCAGACACACGGGAGCTGCAAAACACTGACACACTGGATAGGATCAGCGACAGCATCACACGCTGCCACAGCCCTGCAACACAGACCCTCCCCCTCCACCCCGCGCGCACACACAGAACAACTGGTAACTCTGAAACAGGCACAGACAGTGACACATAGCACCACCCTCCTCAACACACGCAAGTGAGGACACCCATCCTCCCAACACATACAAGACAGCACTGACCTGCAGGCACAGAGCTGGAGACACACACACGCATTCGCATACCCTCACTGCTGTCGGTGGCCTCTGTGCATTGTCCCTACCGCCACAGGGACACCTTCTACATACTCATGCATGCACACAGTCCACGAGCAAACATAGCTGACATACCCCTAGCTCCAGCTCTGGCAGCTCCGACACCTTCTACAGCCTCCTCCTTGGGTGGGAAGCGCTCAGCCAACCTTGAATGGAGCCTCGGTAAAGCCAAGCACTCACAGGGTGGGGGGAAAGGGTCTGGCCTGGCATGATTCTCGCCGGTCCCCCCACTCGGCTGGGTGATGTCCCCCGGTCTGGGTTCCGGGACCCCTTGGCAGTACCATGGAGCAACTGACAACCCTTCTACCGCCTGGAGACCCTGGAGCCATGGAGCCATGGGTACCACCTTCCTGGCAGATCTGGACTCAGGGACAGGGGTGCGAACCTGGAGACCCTGCTCCAAGCGTTGCTGATACTCCGACAGCTTTGCAGATTAGAGGACTGCCTGAAGAGAGTTCTGAGCCCGAGGGAGCCCAGATCCCTGGGCCCGGCAGGAATGCTGTTCCTGAAAGAGCAGAGACCGGGCTGCCCAGGTTAGGGCAGCAAGTGATGAGCTCCGGATGCAGCTGCCCCGGGCTGGAGGGTGAAGAGATGCAGGATCTGCCTCAGGTAAGGAAGATGGAGAGGGCTGGGGTCTGCCAGGTGGGCCAGGCATGACGCACAGCTCCACTGCCCACCTGTCTAGCCTGGGACTATCACTGTCTATAGGTCTGTGACTATCATCTATCCTTCCTTCCTTGGACAGGAATCTTAGTGGCTTCCCCTCTTCCCCCCACCTTATGTATATCTCTTCTTTGCTTGTCTGACTACATCTGGCCCTGCCCCTGACAGTTTGTCATGTCTATTCCTCTGCAAGTCTTTGTTGGTTTTGGAGGCCCAGGGGAAATGTTGAGGTGTGGAGGTGGGTTCAGTGCTGGGCTGAGCCAAGGGAGGGCAGGGTGTGAGTGGGTGTGATTGATATCCTAGAAAGTATGGGGGAAGCAGTACTTTAGGGGAGGGCAGGGGACTGTCCAGACTACAAGGAAGTCTAGAGGGATGAGGATGGGGGTTTGAGCTGGCATTGCCAGGGAGAAGGTGGGCAGGGTGAGTAGGGTAGAGAAATTGCAGGGAAGGCCCCAGGCTGTGCGGTGGGGGTTATGACTGGGGGCAGGGAAGACTGGGCACCTCTTCTCTTTAGATCTTTATGTGCCTCTCTCTAAGGGCCCGGGACATGGGGGAGCCTTCTCATCTTCTTGAACTGAGGGGACGGGGGTGCTCCTATATGGAGGATTCTGATTGGGTAGGGTGGCTGCCTGAGGCACTGTACTGGTCCTTTCCCATGCCAGGCCAAGTTGAACATGGGTGTCGGGGACAGGCCCAATGTGGAGCTGCTGAGGGCCTTGGGAGAGCTGCAGCAACGTTGTGCTGTCCTTAAGGAGGAAAACCAGATGCTGGTGAGGCCTGGAAAGTGGGGTCTGCCCCAGGGTCCTGTTCACCCCAAAAAATGTCTCTCCAAGAGGGGAGGGATCACACGGGGGTAACCCAGACACACCGAACTTTTGCCAGAGTCGCCACGGATCCCACTGTGAGCCTGGGATCTAGTCTAGGGACCGGGCGATAGGACTGGTTCTGTGGGATGTTCAACACCACAGAATTCAATTCTGGCTGATCCCCTGTCAGAGAAAGAGCAGCTTCCCTGAGTCGGAGGAGAAAGTGCGGAGGCTAAAAAGGAAGAACGCGGAGCTGGCCGTCATTGCCAAGAGACTGGAGGAAAGGGCCCGGAAGCTCCAGGAAACCAACCTAAGGGTGGTGAGGACAGGAGGCGGCTGCGAAGAAGAGGTTTGGGTGACCAGGAAAGAGGAGAACCAGGGCTGGGGATGGGGGGGCTGTTTTGGGGGAATCATGCACTGTTACTACACAGGAGAGCAGGAATCCAGAGGCAGGGTAGGAGGGGCAAACTCCAGTTTGGAACAGTCCCAGAGTGTCTGGAGCTACAGGGGAGGTGGGGAGGTTCCTGAGCAGACAGGGAATGGAATTCTGGATTACCACGTGCTGGTGCTGGCTGCAGCCTCCCGCTGAGCTCATCTGGGGTGTAGAACTGGAGTGGGGGGCAGGGAGCAGACCCATCAGAGTGGCAACCCTGAATTAGCAGCTTCCTTTGGACCTAAGACTCAGATGGAGAATTAACTCGTGAGATGCCCCTGATTGGGGATTGCTGGGATGGGGTCGAGTGAGGATACTGTTCCTCTGAGACCCTCCCTCCAGTCTGGGTTCCGTCTTAATTCCTCCAGTTGGGAGCGGAGAGGCGGACGTGTACCCTGGCCCTCAAGTGATCATTGGTTTTACTCCTCTCTGGCTAGGTGAGTGCGCCTGTGTCCAGGCCGGGGGCCAGCTTGGAATTGTGCCGGAAGGCCCTAGCCCGCCAGCGAGCCCGGGACCTCACGGAGACAGCCAGTGCCCTGCTGGCCAAGGACAAACAGATCGCTGCCCTGCAGCGGGAGTGCAGAGAGCTGCAGGCCAGGCTCACCCTGGTGGGCAAGGTGCGAAGAGGCTGTGGTCTCCCCTTCTCGGCTCAGCCCTACACTGGGCTGTCTGCTTGGAGTGTGGGATGTGGACCAGATGTTAATGAGATGCAAATGAAGCAGAGAGGTGGAGGCTGCTGGGGAGTAGGTTCCCCTGGCAACGGCCCAGGTGGAAGAGGAGAGAAGGAGCCTAATCGGAAGGGGGTGGAGCCATGAATCTCAGACTTGGACCTTTAGGCTAAAGGCTGCGTGTCAGTGGATGTCTGGCTGTATGAATCCACACATACTCCATACTTGTGTAAAGGAATGTTCACAAAGCATTTAGTAGACTGCGGGCACACTTCAAGGGCCAAGTAAATGAGTTACTGGGAGTGTCTGCACAGGAGGCATGTGGCGCATGGGCATGCATGTATGACCAGGCATGTTTGCAAAGGAAGGATGTGCACTTTCCCGCGCATCTGAACCCCTTCAGGAAGGTGGAGGGCGGGCTCTGCTGGGGATGGATAGAGAGCCGGCAGGGGTTAGATCTGGCTACGCTCCTGGTCTCCTCGCCCCAGGAAGGTCCCCAGTGGCTCCACGTGCGGGACTTCGACCGGTTGCTGCGCGAATCCCAGCGGGAGGTGCTGCGACTGCAGAGGCAGATCGCCCTGCGCAACCAGCGAGAGCCGCCCCTGCCGTCCCGGCCCTCGGGCCCCACCGCCCGCCCCAGAGCAGGGGCACCGGCTCCTGGGGCCCCGGGAGAGGTGAGCGCCCGCGGCAGGGCAGGTGTGTGGGTAGTCCGCAGAGGAGGGATGGGGGCAATCCCGGGATCTCCCCCTTGCACGGTGCTCAGAGTGCGACGCTGCGGTGACGCACCCAGTCTTAGGATTTAAGGGAGTCTTTCTCACCAGGGAGCAGGGTCCCCTCCGAGTCTCGGGTACCTGCGCAGCGCCCTCCCCCCTTGGGGTTCCTGGGTTCCGCCCTCCGTGGGCCTGCGCCCCACGGGGCCAGCCAGGCCGCCCCTGTCTTGTTACGAGTGGTTGCGCCCGACTGCAAATCCCAGGTTGCCCTGGCAGCCGCCGGGGGGCCAGCCGGCGCCGCCTCCTCCCGCCGCCGCGGCAGAGCGGGGACGCCCCCTTCAGCGTCCTGCCGGCAGGCCTGAGCCGGCCTGCGTTACCTTTGGGGGGCGGTGTGTCGGACTCGGCTCCAGGTACAGAAACCTTCGCCGAGTGCGGCGCTTAGGCAACCCCAGTCTCCAGAATCCCCAGAACTTAGGGGGTCTGGCTTTTCTCCATCATCCTAGGTGGGCAGCACTTAGGCCCGCCTTCTTCTGGGAAAAAGGGGTGGAAGGAGGGAGCCGGTAATGACATCTTCGGGGGTGGAGTGAACAGTCTGCTTGCTTAGATTCTACCCCCTTACTCTGACCCGTGGAGGGAGATTGACCTCCCATCAAGACCTATTCTCTCCCCAAGTTTGTCGGGATAAATGGGAGGTGAGATGGGGTGGGTTTGAGGCGAAGCCAGGAGGGGAGTTTGGCCAGGCCCAGACGAGGGGGATGACCCAGCACCCTAGCTTTGGGTACACCTACACATCCCTGGGGGCCAAAGCAACCTCCTAATTCTGTCAGTCGCTGAAGGACACCAGGACAGTTATTGAGTGCAGAGCAGGGCAGCTGCTGAAAGCTAAAAAGGGAAAGCTTTGGCCTGGATAAAGGACCCATCTCCCAGGGCACACGTGGCTCCCTGCTTCTCAAAGTACTTAAAGCTGGGGTTGCAGGGTCTCTACCCTTCCATGTCTATTGGAGAAGTTGGGAGGGGCCAACGGATAGCACCTCTCTCCACCTTCTAAGGCTAGGATCTCACTGCTCACTCTGCCATGAGGTCCCAACTCTGGGAGCTATCATGGACAGGCTATGGGGGGCAGGCTGCCCTGAGCCCCTGTTCTCAGGTGCCAGCCCTTTTGACCCTGGGCATTTCCAGGCCACGCCCCAGGAGGATGTGGACAGCCCATCAGTGATCCTAGGGAATCCAGAGGAACAGCGGAGAGTACAGCAGCTGGTAAGTCCCAGGTTAAGGGCTGACTGGAGGCAGCTTGCTGCGGGCAGCTCTGCCTTCCCGGATGAGAAGCCCTTGGTTCTGACCCCACAGGAGTGTGAGCTCAGCAAGAAGCGGAAGAAATGTGAGAGCCTGGAGCAGGAAGCCAGGAAGAAGCAGAGGCGATGTGAGGAGCTGGTGAGCTGGAAGCTGCTCAGGACCAGCTCCTCATAGGCCTGTCAGATGTTGGGCCCCTCCCAGCAGCAGGGAAAACACTTTCCTTCTCGTCCTTCCACTTTCCTTTTCTGGCCAACGAGTGTTTCCATGGGGAGGAGGGGTCTTGCTTGGGAAGGCAGAATCCCCTATGTAAGGAAGAGAGGAAAGTGGGTGCTAGACCTTTCCTCAGAGCCTGTCTGTTCCCCTTTGTTGACCCCAGGAACTACAACTGAGAGCAGCCCAG
Source organism: Typhlomys cinereus (assembly GCA_023101885.1). Taxonomy (NCBI): domain Eukaryota; kingdom Metazoa; phylum Chordata; class Mammalia; order Rodentia; family Platacanthomyidae; genus Typhlomys; species Typhlomys cinereus. The sequence continues at coordinate 2,387,989 of JALPQD010000352.1, read as the reverse complement.
GATGAGAATGCCCGCCTTGTGGAGGAGAACTCCTGGCTCAGTGGGAGAGCCACCGAGAAGGAGCAGGTTCGGTTTCAGCCGGGAATCTGGAGAAGCCTACTCTTGGGCTGGAACGATAGGCACGCACTCAGCTTCCTGCCTGTACCCCTCCTCCAGGTGGAGTGGGAGAATGAGGAGCTGAGGGGCCAACTGCTGGGGCTGACACAGGAGAGGGACTCGGCCCTTCGCAAGAGTCAGGGCCTGCAGAGCAAGCTGGAGAGCCTGGAGCAGGTGCTGAAGGTGAGGGGATTCGTGGAGAGGAGGAGGGTCCTGAGTCTTGTCCCAGGGTAAAGGTGGGACACTGGGGTCTGAGGTGCAGATCTGGCTCTACGGGCTCTGTATTCTTTCCAGCTTCCGTTTCCTTATTCATAGAGGGTCCCCTGGAGCAGGGGGAAGCTGAAGATTCTTCACCTTGGATTCGCTGTGGAAATATTGGCGCGTGTGTATAGGGGTTCTGCCTTGACCTGGTGTTTGATGTTTCAGCACATGCGGGAGGTGGCCCAGAGGCGGCAGCAGCTGGAGGTGGAGCATGAGCAGGCCCGGCTCAGCCTGCAAGAGAAACAGGAGGAAGTCCAAAGGCTGCAGCAGGTGGGGGCAAGAGCAAGGGAAGGGTGGGAGGTAGGCTGTCCACTCATCCATTATGTATTTATCGTGATCCGCTCTGTGCTGAGCACTGGGGAGACAGTGGGGAACCACTCCAGGTCCCCGGCCAATCAGCCAAGCCAGGGATCAGTATCAGTCCAATGGGGAAGGTGAACAGGGTGATGTGAGGAGAAGTGACCGGCATGGGTGAGGTCATCAAGAAAGGTTTTGGGGGGAGCAACAGCTGAGCTAATATATCAGTGGCGAGAAGGAGCCAGTCAAGAGAACCAGGGAAGATTAGATCTAGTAAGGGGACTAGACATGCAAATGTTCTGTGCTGGGGATGCATGGATTGTCAAACATGCATCGAGGGATGGGCAGAGTGGCAGGGGCTGAGCCTTAAAGGCCATGGAAATGAGGATGTTTTCCTTTGTGACCAAAGATTCTTGTCACGTGCCTGGAATCCCAGCATTCTTGGAAGTCAGAGGCGGGAAGATCCTGAGTTCCAAGTCAGCCTGGGCGACATAGTAAGACCCTGTCTCCAAAAAGCAAGCGATAGGAAGAGATGGGTTCTAAGCCAGGAGTGACATGATCTAATTCCCAAGTCCACAAGCCTACATTAATGGGACAAATACTGAGAGTGTCACCCAGCTGGATCATATGTTAGGGCTGTGACCGTGGTCCAAGAGGACGCCCAGAAGTGATAGTGCAGATGACACAAGGGATGAATTTGAACCACTGTTAGGAGATAAGAGTTGCAGCATCCTTTCCACGTTTACCCTTAGCTTTATGAATGCAACGGAAGGGGAGGGGGTATTTGCCACACCCCCCCCCAGGAGGTGAAGGGTAAGGGGTAACAGCTTTGAGAAGTCAAGTGCACCTTGACATTCCCAGAGTTAGAAGACAAGGCATAAGAACAGAAGCTCAGAAGAGTCACAGACAGGTAGGATAGCATTCACCCTAGGCATCCCTAGGAATAGATATTCCAGAAAGAGAAACCATGCCAGGCCCCACCATTTCTTGACCCCTCTGCCTTCCAGTTTAAGGTAGCTCAGTAGAAATTCAGGAGAAACTATCATGCCTCTTATGTCTCAGACCCCCCCCTTTCTCTCTCCTTTCTTCTCCCACTCTTCCTCCTGTGGTCCTCTCTGCCCTCTTTCTCTACATCTCCCTCTTCTTTACCTTGTTCTACATCCTTCCCTCTCAACACTTTGTCTCTTCCTGTCTGTAGGCCCAGGCAGCAGCCAAGAGGGAACATGAAGGGGCTGTGCAGCTGCTGGAGGTAGGTCCCACTCGGGGACTCCAGATGGAGTATGTGGACGTGGGAGGTGATCGAAGGCCCTGGAGCACTCTCTGGCCTGGGGGAATGCCCTCCACCATTGGCCTAGTTCCAGGCTCGGGTGCAGAGACGGGAGGCTCCTAAGAATCGGGACAGTGGTCTCCATTGTCACCCACCCCAGAGGTTTCCCTCACTCTTTAATGGTCCTTGTATGTGTATGTGGGGGTTCATGTGTGTATGAATATTTTGCGTGTGTGTGTGTGTGTGTGTGTGTGTGTGTGTGTACACAAGGGCATACATGTATACATGTTCATGTGGAGACCTGAGATCGATATTGGGAATCATCTTCGATTACTCTTCTACCTTATTATTTTGAGTCTGTCTAGCTTATTTATTCTGGGGATTCCCAGGCTCTACCTTCAGGGGCTGGAATTGCAAGTCGGATGCACACCCACCCAGCATTGCTCCTTAGGATTTGGGGATCTGAACCCTTGTCCTTTTGCTTTTGTGGCAAGCACTTTAACTCCAGCCATCTCCCTAGGCATAAGCATTCTAACTTATTCTCTGTGTTTTCTTCTCTGTTTTCCATACCAGTCTACCTTGGATTCCATGCAGGTACAATCTCTTTACTTCCTCCGTCTTCCTGGGTGCCTCCTCCTCCTCACACATCTCCCACATCCCTTCCCTCAGGGTCCAACTCTCATGTCCAATAGAGGTGGCAGATCTGAGACTCCATAGCCAGGCCGAGGTTCCTGCGCCTACCCCCCCATCCCAGAGCTGCTGAACCTGGCCGACACAAGGCCTTTTCTCCTGCGGTCTTAGACTGTGGGGAAATTCGTCACCCACTGACTCATGCTCCTCGTGATACTGTCAGTGGGAAAGTCGCTGATCCGGGGACTGTCCTGGTACTTGTGAGGACTGGTCCATCTCATCATGAAGACACCCCTAACTTTCCATGGAACCTCTTGCCCACGTCCCTGAGAGAAGGGTCATTGCTTGTGGGAGACTAACAAGGGTCAGAGCTGAGGAAATGTTGGGGTTATTGTTGGTGATGATGATGGGCTGGCAAGGTCTGTTTTGGCCTAGAAAGTGTCCTGAGGCCAAATCCGCACTGCCTTGGACCTCGGGTGTTAGGTTGTGACAGAGCCAGTCCTCAGGTTAATGATTAGGGTGTGTGTGTGTGTGTGTGTGTGTGTGTGTGTGTGTATCATGGGGCTGTATGGAGATCGCTAGCACCAGGAGGCTTTGCTAAGCCTGCTGACCGATGGTGGGTCTTGGCCCAGGCCCGGGTTCGAGAGCTCGAGGAACAGTGCCGCAGCCAAACCGAGCGCTTCAGCCTCCTGGCACAGGAGCTCCAAGCCTTCCGTCTCCACCCGGGCCCCCTGGATCTGCTTACTTCTGCCCTGGGCTGCAGTGCTCTTGGGGACCACCCACTACCCCACTGCTGCTGCTCCACCCCCCAGCCCTGCCGGGGGTCTGGCCTCAAAGGTAAAGTGTACTTCAGGTGATTTGGTCTGGAATCTCTTGGGCTCCGGACTTTTATGTAGTTCAGGATCCGATAAGGAAGGCCAGTAAGTCGCCCAACGTGACATAGCAAGGTAAAAGTCACGCTCTGGTGGAAACAAGACAACAGCAGAGGAGTGACTGTCCCAAGTCTCTCTAACAGGTCTGTTCCTCTGTCTCTCTAACTGTGACTTGGTCAGTAGCAGGCCACGAGGCTTTGGGAAGGGTGGTACTTGAGAGTCATCCTGTGGCCCCAACTCCACTCCTTTGCCAGATGATACGAGTTTGGCTATATTACTTACATCTCTAGGCCACAATTTTCCTAAATCGTGGGTCAAGAAAACCTTAGGGTATCCCATCAAGCTGTTCTGAAGACCTTGTGAAATAATGTATAGAAATCACCCACATATCTGCTTACTGAGTTTCTTCCCAAGTATTTCCCTTCTCATAAGGAAATCTGGCTGGGGAGGGCCAAGTGCCTACACCCAAGAGGCTCCCCCTATCTCCCTGGTCCCCTCTTTAGTCCATAGATCCCATACTCATGTGACATCTTCTCTTTAGACTTTGACCACCCGCCAGGCTCCCCTGGGCACTGCACCTCAAAGTCTTCTGAGCCTACTCCTGCCACCCTTACTGGAGTCCCTCGAAGGACCACCAAGAAGGCAGAGTCTCTCTCTAATTCTTCTCGTTCCGAGTCCATTCACAACAGCCCCAAGTCATGTCCTACCCCAGAGGTCAGTGCTGGATTGGGGGGAAGGGGGTGTGGGGTTCAGGTGTTACCTCAGGGAAGGGGTAGAGTGAGCTCTGACTCTTGGAGGAACTGAGGTGGCCTGTGCGTTCTGGGTGAGAGCTCAGGTGGAGCCTGCCCTCCAGGGCCAGCCTGCCAACCCTGTGCCTCAGGTCCAGCGAGGTCCTAGAGTCCTGGGCTGGAGGGAGCGAGACTCTTTGGCAATAGGGTCCATGTGATGAGTCTGTTCATAAGAGCGTATGCCGTGGAAACAGTTGCTTGCATGAGAAAGAGCACAGGTTTCTGGATTCAGATCCCAGTATTGTCTTAAGATCTTAGGGAAGATATATCCCTCCCCTCCAACACACATATGCACATACACACACACACACACACACACACACACACACACACACACACATCTTTGGGCTTCAGTTTCTTTATCTGTATGTTGGGGATAATAAAACCTGACTTCTAAGATTGTTGTGAGACTTACATGAAAAGCAATTTCTCTGTGCAAGATACCCGGGAGATGCTGCACCTGGCAGCTGTTACATTGCTAAGCTGACTCACAGTTCTTTTAATTACCTCCTCCCTCTGCATACCCAAGAACTCCAGAAAGTGGAGGGGGCAGGACGTGATCAACCCTGGAGCCAGGGTAGAATGGAGCCCCAGGTCTTTGTTGCCCCCTGGTGGCAGAATGGTGGTGTGACTTTGAATGAGGTCCTGGAAGGGCTGCTCACTGGGAAACCCGCCGCTCCAAGTTCAATTTCACTGGGCTACAGGAAAGAGCTTTTCTAGACCCCTCTGCTTTCTTGTTTCTGGAGTTTCACAACTAGGATTCTGTTGAGTTTTTACATTGTGGAATCAAATCTCCATTGATGCTTTCCCCCCCTTCACACAGTGTGACCCTGCCGCCTTTCAGGTGGAGGGAATGTATAGTTTCATGAATTAGAGCAGTAAAAATGGGGACTCGGAGAGGGGTTCGGATTGCTCACACAGTCACCGATCAGGAGAGCTGGGTGCTCCCTAGACCTGCTGACTCACACACTGCTTTTGAAAATGCCAGAGTTTCGATGTCATTGCCCTTGCAGTTTCTGTTCACCGTCCCTCTCAAAGCCCTGGGTTCTCTGTCAGCTGCCTGCCATGCCTTGGGCCTTGGAGAGGAACCAGCTCTTTCTGCGTGCCCCAGGTGGACACGGCCAGTGAGGTGGAGGAGCTGGAGGTGGACAGCGTCTCCTTGCTGCCAGTAGCCCCGGAGGGCAACCCGGGAGGAGCAAGAATCCAGGTCTTCTTAGCACGCTATAGGTGGGTCACTTTCATTTGGCCTCTACCCTCAGCGTTGGGGCCTATGAGAAGACAGGACTGGGTGAAGATAGGAACCTCTAGAAGTTAGTGAAGGATGGTACAAATCTTCCCAGCTGGATGTATACTGATAATGTTGGTGGGTGCAGTAAATGCTTTGCTTGGCTGAAGTAGAAATCCGGTTTCCATAAAAGCTTCATGAATGGGAATTGGGGAGAAGAAGCAGGGCATGGGAATGTCAGCCACTGTTCTCCTCTTTCTTTGCTCCCCCTCAATAGCTACAACCCCTTCGAGGGCCCCAATGAGAATCCAGAGGCAGAGCTTCCACTAACCGCTGGCGAGTACATCTACATCTACGGCAATATGGACGAGGATGGCTTTTTCGAAGGTAGGACAAACAGTACGGATCGCTCTGTCCATTCTACCTTTATTCCCCCCCACACCCCCCCAGACCTCTATCCATCCACTCCTGCTTGTAAGTAGTCTCAGTCCACCTCAACTTTTCAGACTCAACTTAAGAGGCATTCTGAGACTTGTGGCAGTCAGTAGGGAAAGAGAAAGAAAGTGATTGGTCAGACCAGTGCATATATAGTCCAAATCATGGACAGAGTATCGCAGCTGATTTTTTTGCTAGATTCATTTTTGTGTGTGTGCTGGTAGACAGAATATGGCAGCGTTGAGTCTTGTGACTTTAGGGTTGTTGTGGAAATTTGCACCCTCCGGGCGGCTTCCTACAACAAGACATCAGTTCTGGGGAATAATCCTGCATTTCCTGTCTCTTCCAGCTTCTGGTGGCTTAAGGTATTTCTTGACTTGTGACCACATCACTTCCATCTCTGCTTTTGCCTCATGTTCTTTGAGTGTCTCTTCCATGTTTCTTTGCTAAAGACACTTGTTAGATTTAGGGTCCACACGGACAATCTAGGATCAATAATTACATCTGCAAAGATTTTTTTTTTTTAACCAGATTAGATCACATTTTCAGGTACAGAGACCGAGACAGGGACATAGTTTTGGGCGACCACCATTCACCCTGCTTATTATATTATCAAATGTACTCATGATCCCTATTGTTCCTTCTCCTTTAAGCAGGAAGAGAAGGGAGGGGCACTGGGCGCCACTGGGGGCACTTGCAGGCACCCAGCAGCTCAGTCCTTCCCTGTGTTCCCCTTCCCACAGTGAGACCCTGTAGGCCCTGATCTCTGCTCCCCGACAATGTTCTTTACCTTTAAAAAATCAGCTAGGAAATGACACGTGTACCCAGTGACCTGCTCTCTCAGCATCTCTTAAAGAGACAGCTAATGTTTATAACTGACCCAGGTGACAAAGTCACACCACTGCTTGGATTGCTGCTAGCCATGGTCCTAGATATTGGGCTGTGGGCGTGACTCTTTTCAGGACCCCAAGTGACTCTTCTCTCCTTACTCTGATGAAATGATCATTTCTTTTCCCTTTTTTTTGTGGTTGGTATTGTTAGAAAGAGATCTATGCACTCCAATCTAGCCCCAGCTTCCCATCCTCCTATTTCTGGCCCTTCAAAAGCTGGGCATATAGACATGTACCACTATTGGCTACTTCAGCTTTAACATTTTTTATTTGTGTATTGTATGTGTGCGTGCATGTATGTGTGTGTTGTATGTGTGTAAAGGTCATAGGACAACTTTCTGAGACTCCGTTTTCTCTTTCCAACTTGTTTTTTGAGGCAGAGTCTTTCTTATTTCTGTGATCTTGCCAGCAAGTTCTCCTGTCTTTCCTTCCTTCTTCTCATAGGAGTACTAGGATTACAGATGCCTTTTCTTATGTGAGTTCAGTAGCTTAAACTCAGATCATCAGGCTTGCATGACAAGCACTTTTACCTGTCGAGCCGTCTTGTTGGCCCCACTTCAGTTGGTAGAGCGCTTGCCTAGCATGTATGAAGCCATGGGTTCAAGCCCTAGTACCTCCTACAACCAGGGGCGGTAGTGCACACCTATAACCCCAGCACTTGGAAGACAGAGTTAGAAGGATCAGAGGCTCAAGGTCATCTCAGCTATATAGTGAGCTCAAGGCTAGCCTGGGCTACATGAAACCCTGTCTCAAAACAAAACTAAATATCAAATAACAGAACAATAAGAATAAGACACCTACCATCTAGATTTTACAATTGTTTGCACTTTGCCATAAGCATATGTTGGTTAGGAAGTAATTTTTAAAAAAAATATTTAAGAGAGGTAGGGAAGGAGAAAGGAAAGAGAGCGGGATAGATAGATAGATAGATAGAAAGATAGATATAGACAGACAGATAGATAGATAGGTGGATGGAGGGATAGAAAGATAGATATAGATAGATGATAGAGAGATGATAAGTAGATAGATGATAGATAGATAGATAGATAGATATAGATAGATAGATAGATAATAGATAGAGCAAGTATGCTCATCCCATGGAACACACATTGAAGTCAGTTCTGTTTTTCCATCATGCGGGTTTCCAGAGATTGAACTCAGGTTGCCAGCTTTGCCAGTAGGCACTTTACCCATTGAGCCATCTTGCTGGCCCCTAATGAGTGATTTTAGGTGAATAGTGGGCATCATTGCATCTTGCCTAGAATTACTTAACCCTGAATATGGAAACTGTCCTTGATCATTTGCCGCATGACCATCACCTGTGAGCCCGTTAGCAACACAGCAGCGGATCGTCTCCTCCCGGCCCTCTTCCTCCCAGACAGGAGTTAATTAGAATCTGTATTCAAATAAAATATGCAGGTGGTTCATCTGCACATTAACGTTGAAACAGCCCTGTTCTATATAATGATATGCAGCACCCGAGAAAGTCAACACTAGTTCTCTTAATTCGGATGTTGATTGCTCTTGCCTTTTCAGAGCACCAGCAGGTAAATGATGATGTCAATCAGATGCTGGTGAAGATCCCAACTAAAGCCGTTGCTAAAATGCCTTTATTGGGTTAGCTTTTCTTCACCTCTTTGTCTGCCTCTCCTTTCTCTCTGCTAGGGGAGCTCATGGATGGCCGAAGAGGTCTGGTCCCTTCCAATTTTGTAGAACGTGTGTCTGACGATGACCTCCTGACCTCCCTCCCTCGGGAGCTGGTGGATTTGTCGCAGAGCTCTGGCCCTGAACTCAGTTTCCTGAGCGCAGGCAAGGGTGGTAGCAGCAGCGGAGGCCAGAGCAGCGGGGGACGAAGTCAGTCCAGACCGGAAGAGGAGGCTACAGGGGATGACCTCAGTCTGAGCCCCCCACCTGAGGGCCTGGCTGAGCCTCCGGCTGTGCCTTACCCTCGCCATCTTGTGGTCCTCAAGCAGCTAGCCCACAGCGTGGTGCTGGCCTGGGAGCTGCCTCCCGAGCGAGTAGATCTCCGGGGCTTCCGTGTCTGTGTCAACGGGGAGCCTCGGCAGACCCTGGGGCCCGGGATGCCCCCAAAGGCTGTACTTGAAAACTTGGACCTACGGGCTGGGCCCCTCCATATTTCTGTACAAGCTCTGACCAGCTGGGGCAGTTCTGACCCTCTGCGCTGTTGCCTGACTTTGGGGGCCGGGGCTGGGGTTGCCCCCAGTCAGTTGCGGATTCATCGGTTGACGGCCACATCTGCTGAGATCACCTGGATGCCTGGCAATAGCAACTTGGCCCATGCCATCTACCTCAATGGGGAAGAGTGCCCGCCTGCCCGCCCCAGCACCTACTGGGCCACCTTCTGCCACCTTCGGCCTGGTACACTCTATCAGGCCCGAGTAGAAGCTCAGCTCCCACCCCGAGGGTCCTGGGAATCAGGCTGGGAGAAGCTGGAGCAACGAGCCGCCACGCTGCAGTTCACCACCCTCCCAGCAGGTCTGTAGGAATGGGCACTGATGCTTATGATACCCGGAGCTCAGGACGCGCATGATGGTGGCAGGGGAGGCCAGTCCTGTGTGTGTTATCAAGGGAAGTGGCCAAGCAAGGCTGCTATCCCTACCAGGGTGTCCTACGCTGCTTTGTCTTGTACCCCGCATCTCCCAGGCCCGCCCGATGCCCCCCTGGATGTGCAGAGTGAACCGGGACCCTCCCCTGGAATCTTGATCATCAGTTGGCTCCCAGTCACCATCGATGCGGCTGGGACCTCCAACGGTGTCCGAGTCACTGGCTATGCCATCTATGCCGACGGGCAGAAGGTACGGCCAGGTGATTCCAGCTGCGTGTACCCTGGAAGCAGGATGTGGGTCCCTCCTTCTTGTGCTTAGAAGCCTAATCTCCCTGGCCTGGCAGAGATGCCCCAGCCCCTGGTATTTGGGTACCATCTGGTGGATTAGTGAAGAGTCCATGAAGGATCAAAGAACTTTTCCCCACTGAAGCCACGTGGCCAGGAGGACGGAATAGGACAAGGCCCAATGACCAACCCGACAGGATGCCAGGGGCCACTGTTGACGTCGTGCGCTTGACCATCTATCTCAGCCTCCCTCTCTGTGTCTCTCTTCCCTGTAGCTCATGGAGGTGGCTTCCCCCACAGCGGGCAGCGTGCTGGTGGAGGTGTCCCAGCTGCAGCTGCTGCAGACGTGCCGTGAGGTGACCGTGCGCACCATGTCGCCCCACGGCGAGTCAGCCGACTCTATCCCAGCCCCCGTCGCTCCAGCCCTGGCTCTGGCCTGCCAGCCTGCCAAGCTAACCTGTCCCTCACCTCGCCCAAGCCCAGAAGTCAGAGCACCCCTTGTTCCGGTCTCTCCGGGGCTTGGAGACCCCAGTTCTCCCTTCCAGGGTCCTGCCCTTCATGGAAAACCCAACCCCCCGGCAAGCCCCTCCATGGAGGTGTCCAGAGAACCCCCGGAGGAGCCTCCAGCCCCTTGCTTTCAGGTACTCCATCTGTTGAGCAGGTGCAAGCCAGGGGGAGGGCGGGGCTTTGGATCCTTCCCCAGTGCCATCTGTTCCAGGACGAGGCTGGGGTCGCAGTGCTGGGCGCTTCAGAAGACAGGCGTGCCACTGAACCAACCCCGGGTGAGGGAAGTTCTGATCCTGCGACCAAACAAGAGGCCAAGTGGACTTCGGCAGAGGCTAGCTCCACCCCCTGCTCCACCCAAGGAGCACCGACCCAGAAGGCGCCGAGTCCGGAGACCTGCCACGGAGGAGATCTGGGCTCAGGGCTGAGACCCAAAGCTGAGGTAGTGTTTAAGGCATGCTGTGCCGCCTCACCAAATCAAGACTTGCTCCCCTCCTCCTTGCCAGCCCATGTCTAGCTGCCCCTCTTGGTGTAGCTCTGATCCCTTTGTCGGCATGTGTTCGCTCCTTTGTTGGATCTGTGTGTGTATGAGTGGATGCTGGATGGATACGCCTGCCGCAGCATGCACGGAGAGGCCAAAGGGCAACTTTTGTGTAGTCAGTTTTCTCCATCGACCTTTGTGTGGGATCCTGGAATGGAACTCCAGTTGTCAGGCTTGCAATGCAAGTGCCTTTGCCTGCTGAGCCATCTCACTGGCTCCCTTTGTTGGAATTTTCTTCATCCATTTCCTTCTGGTTGGCTCCTGTCTCTTATTCCCCAATCACGGACACCTCCTTTCTGGCCATGGCTCTTTCCTCCTCTGGCCAGGGACACTTCCTGATTCTGACTAGGGCTGACATTGCCTTTTTTCTCTTGGGACTCACCCTTCCCGGAACCACCACCACCTCTTTGTGTTCGTGTGTGTGTGCGTGTGTGTGTGTGTGTGTGTGCGCGCGCGTAAATGAGTACAGCCACATGCAGGTCAAAGGATGACTTTGGGTGTTGGTTGTCACCTTCTACTTCTACATTGTTCGAGGCAGGATTTCTTGTTATTTGCTGCTACATATGCGGGGCTTAGTTGGCCTGACAAACTTCTGGGGATTCTGTGTTCTTCACCTCCAATCTCATGCTGGGATTACAAATGCATCTGGTTTTTATGTGGGTTCTGAGGCTGCTGTACCTGCTGAGCTTTCTCTTCATCCCCTCTTTTTTCTTGTAGTTTAATTTATTTCATTTATTTTTATTTTTGAGACAGGGTCTCAGTTCATAGCCTAGGCTGGCCTTCAGTCTGCAGTCTTCTTGTCTCAGATCCCTAAATGCTGGGATCACAGGCACAAGCCCCTGTTCTTACTTCTTTTAGAAAGAGGATACGGCTGAGCGTGGAGTTCGCTTGGTGAACTCCCTTGTGGATCACAGCCGAAACTCAGACCTCTCAGACATCCAGGAGGAGGAGGAAGAGGAGAATGAAGAGGAGGAGCTGGGTTTCAGGACATGTTCCTTCCAGAAGCAGGTTGCTGGCAACAGCGTCAGGGAGAATGAGGCCAAGGTAATGGGGTGCAGAGGGGCTGGTGGACCCCACACCTCAGACTCCAAGGGCCTCCACTCCCACATGTCAGCAGCTGCTCCAGCCGACACCAAGTGCCAACAACATTCTAGGCACGTGGCCTGGTCCTGTCCTAAGCAGGATGGGCCTCTGCCCTGCTGGGATGGAAGGGGAAGAGGGGAGCTCTCTCCACACCTCTCCAGCCTTCCAGATACAGCACTCCAGCCCAGGGAAACCGGTGTGCCTTCTAAGAGCCTTGTGCTGGGAGCTGAGGTGGGAGGGAGTGGCAGGCCTCCCCCATGACAGGCATGACTTGCTCCCCAGTGCTCCTGACCCCTGGGGGCTGACGCCTCATCCTCAGTCCAGCCTGGACATATGTGTGACTCTGGGTCAGCCACTGTCCCTCCGATTCTTTCCTCTTGGAGGAAGCTTAGGAACGGCTGGGTGTGCAGCCCTAACCCCTGACCCTCATTTGAGGGCAAAGGTCCCAGACCTCCCCTCTTCTGCACGGACCTCTCTTCCCTGCCGTTCTCTTCTCCCCACTCCCAGCCCCAGCCTGACCCCTTTTGTGAGACCGACAGTGACGAGGACATCTTGGAGCAGATCCTGGAGCTGCCCCTCCAGCAGTTTTGCAGCAAGAAGCTCTTCAGCATCCCTGAGGAGGAAGAAGAGGAGGAGGAGGAGGAGGAGCAGGAGGAAGAGGAAGAGGAGAAGCCTGGGGCCAGCTGCTCTTCCCAAGACCCTAGCGAGCCTGGACTTGCGCTTCTGGGGCTAGGCTGTGACAGCAGTCAGCCCCAGGGACCTGGTCTTTGCACCCCATCTCCTGAGCCCTCCAGGGCTAGGGACCACCCGGAGGACATGCCAGGGCTGGCCAGTGGGAACAGCCGGAGGAGAGGAGGTGGCTCTCCTGAGAAGACTCCAAACCGCAAGCGGCCTCCGGATCCCCGCGAACAGTGTAGCCGGCTTCTTGGCAATGGCGGGGCCCCGTCCTCTACTCGGCCGGGCCCCCCATGGGAGAAAGGTGGCCCCCCAGTGGTTGAGGGCACCAGGGGTGGACTAGAGGCTGTTGGGAGAGGGCGACCGGGCCTTTCCCGGAGGTGCCCTCGTGGTCCAGCCCCGGAATCTGGACTGGTCAGCTGCCTTTCCCCCAAGTGCTTGGAGATCAGCATTGAATACGATTCCGAGGATGAGCAGGAGGCGGGCAGCGGGGACATCAGCATCACCAGCTCCTGCTACCCCACAGATGGGGAGGCCTGGGGCACAGCACCTGTAGGAAGGCCCAGGGGACCGCTGAAGGTCAATTCGGGCCCCAACCCCTACTTGCGCCTCCCGGCCTGGGAGAAAGGGGAACCCGAGCGGAGAGGCCGCAGTGCGACTGGCAGACCCAAGGAGCCGCCCTCCCGGGTCTGTGCCCACACCCCATCCTGGGCAGCCCTTTGCCTGCTGCCGCCTGGTGGTCCTGCTTGCTGCCCACCAGCTACTCCCATTCCACGCTGCCACCTCCATCAGCAGAGGTGGGGCCGGGCCTGTGGTCTTCCTCATCTGTTTCCTCCCACCCACATTCCACTGCTTCGCTGCTTCTGCTGAACGGAACTGGGATGCACAATATTCTGTTATCACTGGCTGCCACGTGCTACCCTGGGCAGGGCGGCCCGTTCCTCAGGACCCTTGACTGTGATACCATGTCCAGAGTCCCCAGTCCTGACTCTGGCGGGAGACCACCCACTCACACTCTCCGTGGCCACCTCAGGCCCTCTACTGCACTCATCTACCAGGGGCACCAGGGCAGGGACTTCCTGTCCTTCCATCCTCCGCTGGACCGTCTGGCGCCACTGGCGAGCCGGGGTCAGACCCCTGGAGAGGAATGCTGTGCTCCTGTTCTGCTGTGCTGCTTTCGCTGCTGAGGGGGCAGAGCCGGGGAGCGTGGGTCAGCGTGGGGGGCGGCGTGTCACCTCTGCCATCTCTTGCCCTCTCTTACAGGCAACAGAGACTGGGGAGCCTGGAGGTCAGGACAACTCTGGGCGGAGGGGTCCTCAGAGGAGAGGAGCCCGGACGCCCAGGCTTGCTGCCACCGAGCCAGGTGAGCACCTAACGGGGGTCGGGCCAGGATCAAGGGGGAATTTCTTTCTCTACCTTGTACAGAGCTCACTGAGTCACTGCTCTGTCACCAGCTCTCTCCACAGCCCCTCCAAGGAGCCCCCCAGAAGTATCGGCTCATCAGGACCTCCCCGTGAGGGTCTTTGTGGCTCTGTTTGACTACGACCCTGTGTCGATGTCACCCAACCCCGATGCAGGAGAAGAGGAGCTCCCCTTCCGGGAGGGCCAGATCCTCAAGGTGACCGGCCCACCCTCTGCGTTGGGAGCCCGCCCTCTGGCCACATCCTGCCTCCTCCTGCTTCCCTTCTGCTTGGAATTGTGGGAGGCACTGAAGAGTATGGTTTCTAGGTGGGGGTGATGGTGTTTGGATCTGTAGGTTTGAGGAGACTGCAGAACCTCTCTGGGCCTCACTTTCTCCACTGGTAGCATGGGAATAGTATTGGTGACCACCTCACAGTGCCACTAGTGAAAGGAAAGTTGCCAGATCCACACAACACATCTCCTGCCTGGTACCCGGTCAGCACAACTGGACTGTTAGCTGTCAGCATTGCCATTTATTTTTAATCATTGAAAGTGTTGATGGAAAACTTGTGGCTGTTCTCTGAGGTCAGAGAGATCCAGTCTGGGTTGCCCTGAGGGAAAGACCGTGTAGACAGCATAGGGTGATGTTGATTCAGAAAAGGCTGTTTTCTCATGTCCCTCCGGTCCTAAGTCTTTGCTATCTTCTACTCTTTTCTGCCTCATGGTCTACATATTCTTTCTTTCCAGGGTTGGTACTGCTGTATTTCAGGTTTGAGGGCCCAGGAAGTGGGCAGAGCTGACCTTGAGAGAACTGGTCTTTGCTTTTTAGGTGTTTGGGGACAAAGATGCTGATGGCTTCTATCGGGGTGAAGGTGGTGGCCGCACAGGCTACATCCCCTGCAACATGGTGGCTGAGGTGACCGTGGACAGTTCAGCGGGGAGACAGCAGCTGTTCCAGCGGGGCTTCTTGTCTCCAGATGTTCTTGAAGGTTCGGAGATAACCTGTTGCTCTCTGTCACCCATTACTGGTCACCTGGTTCTAACCCAGCCCTTCCCTGTGAGACCAGTGTGACTCAAGAGCCTCATGTACTTGGAGTATAGCAGAGCCACTGAAGCCCAGCAGAGCAGGGCTAGTGTACTCGACACAGGCTTGCCACATCGCGTGGTCCTGCTTCAGAGGATACGATGGTGTCAGCCACGTGTTTTGGGTCCTGGGGATCAGCACAGCTCTTTGCGAAGATTCTAGAGAAAGGCCTCTAAGAAACAAGCCGGGGGTTTGGGGGTACGGCTTAGTGACACAGCGCTTGCTTAGCATGTGCATGGCCTGGGGTTGATTCCCAGGACTGTGAAATCACCTTAGGGAGCCTCTAGTCTGTGCTGTCCACCCAGCTCCGCTCCTGCCTTAGTTTCTCTTTTCTTGAATCAGGGAATGGTCCCTTCGTGTACGCGCCAGCTCGCACAGGCGGGCCACCTCCCAAGCCTCGCCGTTCCAAGAAAGGTAAGACTCCCCCGACACTGCCACCCCAGGACACCTGTGGCCACGTGTGTGGGTTGGTGGTGGGGTGGCCCTGTGCGGCTCTCAGAGGAGACACCTCTAAGGTTTTGAGCAGATGAAGGTGTTAGAGTATATTTCCACCTCCAGCCACCTCCTTCAGCTGGGGGCTTTATTCTGGCTGTAAACTGTGTATACTCTGGAGCATCTGGGCCCTACTCCACTAACAACTCAGAGTGATGTGCTTTGGGAGCACCCTCCTTCTTTGTGGGAGTGCGAGCTTCCGGCCTGCCCTGTACCAACCTAGTCTGGAATGAAGGGGGAAGGGCAGGCAGGACTCAGAGATGTATTCGTTCCACAGCAGAGTTGGAAGGCCCTGCCCAGACTTGTCCCGGTGAGTGCCCAACCTCCCCTGGGTGAAAGAGGTGGGATTGGGGAGCCCGCCTGACTCCTTCTCAGGGACTACAATAGTGGGGGTGGCAGTGAATAAGGGGTTCATCAGCTTCTGTGTGGAGAACAACATGGAGGTTCTCGAGTGGACTGAGTCGTTTTCCTTCTGCAGGGCCTCCTGAACTTGTTTCCTCTGCCTGCCTAAAGGCTGCCCGGCCTATGGTGGCTGCATTTGATTACAACCCCCGGGAGAGCTCCCCCAATATGGATGTGGAGGTGAGGTCCCTCAGATAATGCCTAGCGCCCTGGGGTGGGTAGCAGGACCTCCCTAGGCCTGACACCTGCTTCTTGATCTCTCCACAGGCAGAACTGCCCTTCAGGGCCGGGGATGTCATTACTGTGTTTGGGAACATGGATGATGATGGTTTCTACTATGTGAGAACACTGTGGGGGAAGGTGCAGGGTACCGGAGCGCCCCAGCTGGGCAGTGGGGCGAGAAAGAAGCCTGGAGTAACAGGCCAGCTCACCTCCCGCAGTAGCCACAGGCTGTTTTCCAGAGGCTTCAGGGTCGAGGGGACAGGGCCGTGGGCTCCTTCCTGGTCTCAGCCTCATCAGCATCTCCTCCCCAGGGGGAACTGAATGGACAAAGGGGCTTGGTTCCATCCAACTTCCTGGAGGGTCCTGGGCCTGAGGCAGTAGGCCCGGAACTCAGGACACCCCAAACTGAGAGTCAGGTTAGTGAAGAGCTGGGTTCCCAGTTCAGCGTTGGGTCTGTACCCTGAGGGTGTAGTGGGGCCAAAATGGTGTGATGGGAGGGTCTCGGGAGGCTAGGTCCATAATGCAAAGGAGCGCCATGTGCCCCAGCAAAGAGGACTCCACTGGGCCACTCTACCCATTATATGCTCCTCTGCAGAGGGGGCTCTGCTGGGCCACTCCCACCCATTATATGGCCTTGCTTACAGAGGAGTGATAGCTGAGAATCTGATCTCCAGGCCATGTGACTTAGCTCTCCATACCCTGGGGTCAATGTAGAGGGGGGCTCCCATGGAAAAGGACCACTGGCTCTAGCCAGTTGTTCCTTGTACTCCCCCACCCCCACCCCCCAGGTCTTCCTGCCTCCCAGATGCCTTTTGAACCAGTTGTCCAGCACCGCCCAGCTTCCTGGGTTCTCATCTCTGGGGGTGGTTTCTCCTTGGGGTGGGTGGGGTACAATGAGGTCTGCAGCCTCAGAGAGCAGGGGCGGGGGTGAGGAGGTCAAGCACTAGCCGGTAAACCTGGGTCTGCCTCATAAATAGTAGCTCCAACTTGAAGGCTGTGTGTCTGGTGAGGAGCACGCAGGTCTGTGGGTAACCCGTCTCCTCTCTTTGTTCCCTGTTCTCAGAGAACGAGGAGGAGAAGAGTCCAGTGCTAGATGGAGATAGATTTGTAGAGAGAGCAACATGTAAGTGGGGGAGCTGGCCCCCGTGTCCCATGCAACCCTCATTCCCCGCATCACCATAATCATTCAGCACCCCTTTGTCTCAAATGCAGCTGATCTAGCTTCTCCCCTTCTAGAGAATGGGGGAGGGCGATCTTGTCCTGAGCCGGGGATCACCCTCCCTCTCCCTGTCTTACCCTCAGCAGTGCCTGACAGCTGTCATAGAAGTACATGTCGCCTTAGCATATGACATCCATCTTAGCCAATTCTTCATATTCTGTAGCACATGCAACTAAGGACATTATGTGACCTTCAAATGACTGACTCATTAGTGGTATTGTAATACTGTATGGCTGTGGTATCATAATCTTGATTGGTGGCAGAGAGATGACACGATAATGTTGCTAATGATAATAACCTCCTACTCTGGTCCTCTGTGTTTTAACCTGTTAGAGTTCTGTCTCTTAAGTCTCTGTTTAGAGGATAAAATGGAGAGCTTAAATGGTGAAACTTACAAGCGACCTCAAACCATTCTCTGGGCTCAGAGACCCCCCCCCACCTTTTGTTTCTTTATCTCTCCCTCCCTCATGGGACAGCCCCGGGACATCCCAGTGGCTGTAAGCCTTGGCAGCCGATGTGTTGACCTCTAAGCCTGGACAAACTCACTCTGTGGCCCTGTCACCTCATCCAGGGTTATGGTGGTGACGGCAGTGGATTTGACTGAACACCTCGTCTCTTGTCTTTGAGCTCTTTGATTGGTTTTAGCTGGGAGCGGTCTAGATTCTAGCAGCGCTGGGGGCGTGGGGGGTGGAGGGGTAGAGGGGTGGGGGTAGAGGAGGGGAGAGAGGACATATAGCCCGGCAAGAGCTGACGCAGCTATGCCAGGTCCAAGTGGGGGTGTGGGAGTTCAAATGGGGGTTTCTCTGTTTGCTCGACCCCTGTCCTGAGGCCAACAAGGAGCACTGGGTGGGCCTGGGGCAGAGTGAACCTGTCAAGGTTGTAAATGGAACTCAGAGGAGACTCAGCAAGACAGAAGACGCCCAGTCGAGGAGAGTTGCCCCTCCACATGAGAATCTTCTCTGGGCCTGGCCAGCCTCTGGGCCTGTCGTGGAGGAGTCCTGGGTTTTCTCCCCATGCAACGGGCTCTTTCTTGGCTTCCTTGGGGCATGGGGTTGGTGAGGATGCTGTCCGCAAGGTGACGCAGGCCTGGGCCTTTCTTGGAGGGAACAAGGAAGTGAAGTCCCCATCTCAGGGGCAGTCTAGCACCTGCAGTGAGGCCCCGAGAAGGGAAAGGGCTCCTCTAGGGCCACACATAACAGAGCAGAGCGCAGACTCCGTGCCATGAGACCCTGCAAGGTACTCCATCGGCATCTTCCTGTTCACCCCCATGCTGTGTGTGCAACAAGGTAGGGAGGGCCGACTGTCCGCCAAGGACCTATGAGACAGGAGCAACTGCGTTGGGTGGTCGGGAACAAGCCCTTCCCTTTACACTTCTTTCTCACATTCTAGGACTGGGACAACTCAACGCAGGGACCACCAGCAGCCTCAGGCTGGCAGCGTATTCCCAGCCATGGATGTGCCCCCAAGACTGAACTAGGGGAGCCACGGGGTACAGCTGAGAAGGTTCGGAGTCTCTTCTCCAAGGGGAAGGAACTCCTCAGGAAGTTGGGCTCTGCAAAGAAGGAGTGAAGCTGCTGCCCCTCCCTGTGGGCAGGGGTGGTCCCTGGAGGCTCCTAGGTCACCGAGAGGATTGGGCCGGGAAGCCCAATGGGCCCAGACGCCTGTTCTCTGAGTGGACACTGTGGCACTCAGAAGGATCCAAGAGACTGGATGAAGGTGGGACTAGATGGGACCATTCCTCTTCAGGAGGGAAACTGAGTCCCGGAGTAAGTAACCAAGATCCAGGTCACTAAGCATCGGTGTCAGATCAGGCCAGGACCCGAGGCTCTTGACTCCCAGCCCACTCTTCTAGTTCAATCCTGGTTTCCCAACATGCTGTGCTGCTCCTTACTCACAGTCAGGACCCAGCCCGCAGCTCTGATGCGTGGGGGCGTCCCGATCCCGTCTTCCCTCTCCTGAAGGAGTGTTTGCACTGGAGTGTCCCCTGGGCAGAGGGCAGAGCCGCGAGTGTATATATGTACATACTCAGTGCCTCGGCCAGCTCCTCCACCTCACTTCCACCCGCACAGGCCAGGGAAGGAGAGAGGCCATGCCAAAGCGGGCCTGCCCTGCCTCACAGCGCTCCACCGGTCCCTGCCTGGGCCACCTGGCCTCTGTATCACCCCATTTCCCAAACCCAGGAGGTTGGGGGGGGCGGAAGCAGGAGTTGGGTTTGCCTTATTTTGCTCATTGGATTCAACTTCTCTTTTGCTTCATTTTCTTCTGGTCCCTATCAGACTTCAGGGGCTGAGGGAAAGGACAGATTTATGCAGCTATTTTCATACATTCCCTGTTCAGAGTGGGCGGGGGAGTTCTCCACCCTGACCCTAAATCACCCCATTCCTCACCTTCTGTCTGAGTGAGTCTCTTTGCATGTTTCCTTTGCTGTGGTGGGAGATTGTGACTGAATCCCCCCCCCAACCTTACCTTGGTCTCCAGGAATGTGGAGTGGTGGGGGCTTTTGTTTAAAAAGACATTTTATTATAATAAAGTCTATTTTCACAAAATCTATGCTGAACTCTGCCTGGGCAGCAGAGTCCTTGAAGGAATGGGTGGTGCTGGTGGCTTTGGATTCATGACTTTAATACCTGGAAGTTATATTTGAAAGGTGATTGGGGTAGAAGTTAATCAACACCAAGTCTCTCTCTCACACACATACTTATTTGAGAGAGAGAAGGCAATTTTCGGAAGTCAGACCTCTCCTTCTATCTGTGGGCTCTGGATCTACCGTGTGGAATCTAACTCACGTAGCTGGGTTTTTGTGAACAGGCACTGTTTTCTGCTGAGTCATCCGTCCAGGCCCCCAAGTGCCTCATGAATTCCTTTTTCCCAAGGCTTGGCAATTTCCTAAGCCCCTGGGCCAGATATTTGCAGTCAGAGGAGGCTAATGGAGGAGAAAAACTTGGGGGGTAAGCAGAGGAAACAAGATGTCAGAATGGTCCTTATTCCGCTGTACTAAATCCGTAAGGATAAAGATGAGGGGGAAAAAATCAAATGGGCAAAAGACGTCATGCAAAATTCCATTTGAAACAAGAAAGGGCCTCTCTGTAGGCTCAAAGTAGCAGGACTCTGGAAAAGACAAAACAGGTTCATGTTTTGAAATCTCCGCGCCATTCCTACGGGGGGGGGGGGGTAAACGAGGCAGAAGAGACCCCCAGGTACCACAACAGCATGGTTGGCTGGAGTTCCTAGTGGGGAGAAACCAAGGTGACTGATAATTGCATAATCTCTTCTTCCTGTTTGCAAGGAGCAAACAAGGTGTCTGTCTAACGGGAACAGTGTGTGTGGGGGGGGATTGGGGTCCCGACAGTACTTTAGGTCATTAAGGACACCTTCAGGACAAGTAGTGCTGCTCAGATGACTCACCAAACCAGAGTACTGTGCCCTCCTCCCCACCTTATTCAAACTCTTTAGGAAGCAGTTCCCACTATGCTGCCTGGCAAAACTCTCAGCCACAGAGGACATGATTAGAACTGCACAAATTCTGGAGAAAGTCAACTGCATTAAAAGAGAAAACAAACAAAGGGGAGTGGAAAAAAATTATCATATACACATATGTCAATAAAGAATTAGTAGATAAGTTTCAAGTATTACAGTTATTATTGTGGGAAAGATAAAGGATGTATTTATGAGATAAGAACCAATAGTTATGAAAAAGCTCCTAATGGAAATTTTTAAAAACTATAAACACATATTCTTGTTAAAATAAAACTCAGTATAAGGATGAAAAGTGCATAGCTGAAGAAAATTAGTAAGCTTGATGCTTGAGGAAAAGGATTCAATGGAAAGGATTAAAGAATGTAAGAGATTGCACATGGTGTCCGATAGGCTGCTGGTGAGGCAGGCCTGTATTTTCTGCCCACTGGAAGCAAAATCAGGAGGTAGGAAGGCTGTAAATTCAATGCCAGCTTGGGCTACACATGAAGACCTTGTTTAGTCAGGACTGGGTTGACAGCTCAGGGCTTAGAGCCTTTGCCTTAAAAGCAAAAGTACCTGAGTTCAGATTCCTAGCTCCTATGCTGTCATAGTTAAGTACAGGTGTCAACTTGACTGTTGAGGGTTTGAGCTCTGGGCACATTTGTGGAGAATTAGTGGTTGAGTTAGGCCCAGAGCAAACCCACAGGAGATTGTCTAGCTGATAGGGAAGGCGCAACCTATGGTGGGTGGGATTAGGCCCTGGAATAAATTATGGAGAGTTGACTGAGAGAGTGGACATCCTTCTGTACACTTGGCCAAGACATGCTGGTCTGGCAAGTAAGGATTGTCCCTCTCTCAGCCATTATGTGGTGATGGTGTGGCCAGCTCCATCAGCCCTGGTGTTGGTGCGTGCTCTCCTGTCAAGCTGGGTTAAGAACTGTAACCAGTAATCGTAACAGAGAATAAACCCCTTGTTCCCTTAAGCCATTTGATGGTCATTTATCAGCAACCATGCAGGCGAACTGCAACATATGCAAAAATCTCAGTGGATATGACAGTGGCCTGCAATTTCAGCCCTGAAAGGTGAAGCCTAAGGAAACCCCAGAGCAAAGCAAAGCAATAAGGAAGTAAAGCAATCCAGGATGGTTCCCAATGTCACTCTTGGACCTCCACAAGCACACACACTCAAATGCCCTCTGGTACACACACACACACACACACACACACACACACACACACACACACTCACACATACAATCTGTAATTCCAACTGAATAGTTTCCCAACAACATTAAGAAAGACCAAGCTGTTTTGCAAGCAGTAGGTGGCCAGTTATTCCACAGGAAGTTGGGCTTAACCCCGGGGGAGGGGAGAGCTGTTTGGGAAAGTTGAACTGGGGACTCCCTCTCAAGATTAAGGTCTGTGAAGATGTAGCGGGCTCAGTGTGGCCTTCCAGGGATCACCCCTGGGATGGGAAATTAGAACCTAATTGACCAGATTTCTTGAGACCTCCTCCCATGAGATTAACTTCTGGTACCAAGGTATTCTCAGAGACTTTTAAGTTTCAAACACACATAGGTCTCAGGGATCCACACAAGCGTGGATGGGAGAAGCTGCTGGCCTTGTTGTGGCCCAAATAGGGTGTTATTAATTTTTTAGAACACTGTGAAGTGTCAGGACATCTTCAGCCCCTGCATACACTCAGCTCCACATGTCCTTGCCCTGAGGCATTCGTCTAGATTTATAGATGTTATTGTCTGAGACTTCTCTCTTTCCCATGGATTGAAGGCCACAGGCATTTGCTTTCCTATCTTCCTTAACTTTTCGCTGTGGACAGGGAGTCAGGCAGCCTCCTGGTCAACAGCTTCTGGACTTGCTACTTTGTGACCGCTTCCTGGGTTCTCTGGTTTCACCGCCTTCATAGCAGAAGTTCAGCAAAAGTGCTGGGCTCTGAGTCTCTGCCTGTCTCCAGAATTGATGAAACGAAGCCATCCTAAGTCATGTTTTGAGGGTGTCATTCTTTGGGCTCAAAATGCTCTTCACTAATTTATATCCACTTGGTCACTCCAAAGCAAGATAGTTCAGTGGGCAAGGTACCTCTTCTGGAGTCTGAGTTTGATCCCTGGAAGCCTACTTGGTAAGAGAGAACTGACTTTTGAAAGTTGTTGGCAGGAAGTAATCATAACAGGACTTTGCATGACCTGCGCAATGACCAACATGTCATTGACCCCCCCCCCAAAGTCTAGCATGGATCACAGGCACTAAGATCCTTAGAGGCAAGGGATTAACAGCCACAATTGTGTTCCTATACTAACGGGGAACACAAGAAAGAGCTCTAGGCAATGCTAATGAGTCCTTACACCTCATCAGAGAGGAGGACCCAGAGGGAAGTTTGACATGAGTAGTAAAGGATGCTCCAGGAATTGGGGGGGGGGAAGGCACTGGGAGAAAGAGAGGGAGAGGGGGAAAGGAAGGGGAAAACAGGGTAGGAAGCAAGGGGCTCCAGGGAGAGGTGGACGGAGGGAGGGGAATGGGGTACCTATCAAGTTTGTATAAGTGGGAAAAAATACACTATAAATAAAAAAAAAGAAAGTTGTTGGCAAGGTCTCAGGTAGCCCAGGGTGGTCTTGAATTTGTTATGTAGCTGAAGCTGGCTTTGATCTCCTGATCTCCAACCTCCCCCTTCCAAGCTCTGGGGTTACAAGAAGCATGGAGCATTATACTAAGCAAGACTTCTTTCCTAAGGAAGTAATTGAAGTTGTAACTAGAGAATCAAACTGCATGATGGTCTTCTGAATGATGTTTATAACAATGAAACCTGGAATCAGCCAGCTTTTCAAAATTCTATAAAGTTCTAGAACCTGATTTTCAAAGGGTCATTTGGTCAGGTTTACATACAGCCAGATAGATCACTAGCAGAGCAAAACTGCCAGGATGGCCAAGTGTCTCCTGAGCCTGGGCGTGGCTCTCCAGCAAATGACAATACCCTCGAATACTATGGGAAGATATTTGGGCATGGTGTCGTCTCTCATTTCTTGGTCAAGATGTGGTTAGGGTAAAGAAGACAAGCATTGAGGTGGTTGAAAATCTGAGATGTGGCTGGACCAAAATAGGTCTGTCTAGACCCAAAGGAGATTCTAGGAAGTAGATGGATACAGTCTGGTCACACACAGACAACCTTCTTGTTGAGCACGGCAGCCCCCACTGCCAGTCTTTCTCTAGGGAGAAACTCCCATCTTCCATCTCAGAATGACCTGAAGTATTAAGACAAATCGCCCTAACTGACTGGTCTTGTCCCGGAGGGGCCCTGGACTGCATCACCAACTGACCATTAACCACAATCAGCTCTGTTCCCTCTTAGTTCCTGAAATACAGGCAGCCCCCCATCCGAAGCCTAGGAGGGAGGGCTAGGAAGAGACAGAGGAAGCTACCTTGGTTCTGAGCCTGCGGCCCCAGGGTTCTCCTTCCTGCGAAACCCAACCGTTTCCAGCCAGATTTCCTGTCCTCACAGTCCCACCAAGAAGAGGGGGCCATCCACCAGTGTTGGCCACAGGGGACAAGTAACTGTTGGGGTGAGACTGAGGTTCCCTAAGGGGTCGCGATTACTCTGGTTTCCACATTGCTCTCCCTTCTTGACTGGGGTCCTGTTAATTCCCACAATTCCTCAACTGTTAGTACCTGTTGATTGTTTCTTTCAACGGAATTCTGGGTATTTTGCTTAAACAACATTTGAGGGACTAATTGTCTGGACCCTGGAGTACAACTTAGGTATGAGCATGCAATGGGCAGTTAAGAAATCCTGGAGTGAGGGGCTGGAGAGGTGGCTCAGGGGTTAAGCCTCTGCCTTGCAGGCAGAAGGTCCTGAGTTCGGATCTTAGACCCCATGTATAGATGCTGGGCGGAAGCGGGGCAGCCTGTGTTTCTGGTCCTGGAAGGGCGGAGCCTGTGAATCCCCGGGCAGGGTAAACAAGGAGGAGGTAGAGGCAGTCCATGGTGGTTCCCAAATTCACCCGTGGTTCTACACACACACACATACATACATACACACACGCGCACACACGCACAAATGAATAAAAAATAAAAATAAAAAGAAATCCTGGAGTGAGCTCTCTGCAGGTCCACCCACCTGCCTGCCCCAGACGGTGGCTCCTGGTCACCCTGTGTCTCAGGTAAATCCCACCAGCCCGTCCCAGCTCCTCCCACCAGCCAGCCTGAGCCGCATTCAGGCTGCCCCCAACTTGGGTGGGCCTCTAGACCACGCCCCAGGTCTCAGGTGAAGTGTGCTCCGCCACTGCCCCACCAGCCCCTCTGCAGGGTGAACCCCTTCTCCCCTCCACGCTGGTGATCACCCAGCGTATCAGGGGGTGACATCCAATACCCATCAGGATGGAGCCCAGGGCGGTGCAGGAGCAACAAAACTGAAAAAAAAAAATCAACAAACCATAATTCAGAAAATCAGAGATTCTACATCAACCACCTGGAACCAGGCCAGCCTAATCTCTCCCATCCTAAAGCTCAGGGAAATTTGCGGAAGAGGGGGCGGTAAGATTGTAAGAGCCTAAAGATGGGGAGGAGCAACGATATGCAAGATATTCCGGTAGGGCCGAAGTAATCGTTATGGGACTTTGCATGACCTGCTCAATGACCAACATATCATTGACCCCCCAAAGTCTAGCATAGATCACAGGCATTAGGCTCCTTAGAGGCAAGGGATTAACAGACACAATAGTGTTCCTATACTAAAGGGGAACACAAGAAAGGGCTCTAGGCAATGCTACTGAGTCCTTACACCTCATCAGAGAGGAGGACCCAGAGGGAAGTTTGACTTGCACAGTAAAAGAATGCTCCAGGAATGGAGGGGAGGGGGCACTGGGAGAAAGGGAGGGAGGGGAATGGGTTACTTATCAACTTTGTATGAGTGGAAGAAATAAAAATAAATTAATTAATTAAAAAAAGAAACCCTGTGTGAGAGTGCTACCTTCAAAAGCGGGAAGGGGGAGGGGGGACAGCTCTGGACTTTCCTGTTGCCCTCACCCGGCCATTTCACAGGCCCCTCTCTGCATGCTCCCTACCCCAGTGGGGGAGGCGAGAGTTTAGTCTTGGGACAGACTTCCTTCTGCCTACCCTGCCCCCACACTTAGAGCACATAAAAGCCCAGCTTCAGTGAGAGGAGTTGACAATGTCAGGTGGGTTATGGAGTTGAGTTCTTGGGGGACTGGTGGCTGCAGCTGAGGGTGGGAAGGATGGGTTTTGGACCCTTTTCTCACAGAGACCTTGCCCAAAGGCCAGGCCCACTGAAGCAGGCTGGCTGTAAAGGTGGGAGTGGGGGCAACTAGAAGGGCAAGGATGAGGGGCTCTTTTCTCTTGAATGCCTTAGGGCTGGGGTCTCATTTCAGAGATGAAGCTCCTTCTGATCCTGGTGGTCCTTCTGGACCCTCTGGCCATGCCTCAGATCTCTGACAGTGCCACTCCAGGTAACTGTGTAAAGGAGGGAGCAGGGAATGTGCTGGAGGAGATGGTGGGGCCCGGGCTTCCTTCTTCCCAGTGAGGCTCATTCCTCATTCTGGGCCTGACGAGGGGCTTTGGGGGTCACTCCTGATTCTGTGATTCTGCTTTGAGCAGCTGTGGTGGAGGAGGTGAAGACTTCACTGGTGTTGACCTGCATGGAGGAGGCTAAGGGACTGGTGGACAAAGCCTACAAGGAGCGGCGGGAGAGGTGAGGGTGCCCGCCCTGGTCAGCCCTGGGCAAAACCGTCCTGAGTCTTTTGGAAAGGAGTGGGCAGAGGTGGGGAGATTGCAGAGGGAAGGAGCTAGACCTCCATCGGCCTGTCCTTGCCATCTATGGCTATGTGACTCTACTTCTCTGGGGTCTGTCTTGTTCTGGCTGCCCACCCTGGGCTAGAGCTCTGCCGAGTGTCTCTAGGTGGCTTCTCTGGTCCTCCCTTGTCCGAACAGCATCAAGCAGCGGCTCCGCAGCGGCTCGGCCAGTCCCATGGAACTGCTGTCCTACTTTAAGCAGCCGGTGGCCGCCACCAGGACTGCGGTGAGGGCGGCCGACTACCTGCACGTGGCTTTAGACCTGCTGAAGAGGAAGCTGCAGCCTCTGCGGCGTGGGCCTTTCAATGTCACTGGTACTGTAGCTCCTCCCACTCCAGACCATGCGATCCTGCCAACTTCTTCCTCTGCTAAGGAGTGCCGAGGCACAACCTACCCCCATCCCGGGCTACTTAGCTTCAAGGTGCCGGGAATGGGAGATAGGGGAGGGGACTCAGTCCCTACCCCGCCTCCCACCCCTGTTCTCCCTTGCAGACGTACTAACACCTGCTCAGCTGAATCTACTGTCCAAGTCAAGTGGCTGCGCCTACCAGGATGTGGGGGTGACGTGCCCGGAGCAGGACAAGTATCGCACCATTACCGGGCATTGCAACAACAAGTACGGGCCCAGAACTGGAGGTGGGGGGGGGGCATGTGGTGGGTCCAGCCTGGGACGCCATCTAGGGTCAGCGCCCTGTGCTTCCGCTGCAGACGCAGCCCCACGCTGGGGGCCTCCAATCGCGCCTTCGTGCGCTGGTTGCCTGCGGAGTATGAGGATGGCGTCTCGATGCCCTTCGGCTGGACGCCCGGGGTCAAGCGCGCCGGCTTTCCGGTGCCCCTGGTGAGGCTGGACAGAGGGAGCGGTGGCCGTGGTGGGACAGCTGGATGCAGCGCTGGGGAACCAGCTCCCCTTTCACACACGCCTGGTGTCCCTGCAGGCTCGCGCTGTCTCCAACTCCATCGTGCGCTTCCCCACCGAGCAGCTGACTCGGGACCAGGATCGCTCCCTCATGTTTATGCAGTGGGGCCAGTTCATCGACCACGACCTGGACTTCACCCCTGAGCCAGCCGCCCGGGCCTCCTTCCTCACCGGCCTCAACTGCGAGACCAGCTGCCTGCAGCAGCCACCCTGCTTCCCGCTCAAGGTGCTGCTCCTCGCACCCAGGGCCGCCTGCAGCGGGAAGATGATCCCAGAAGGGGCCTTCTGGGTCCAGAGTCAATCAGTAGCTGTCTCCTAAGACAGCCAGCTGTCAACCAGGACACCTATTTGTGGCCTCTCCCAGGTCAAAAGAGAGCAATGATTGATATGATAATGTGCTAGGTGGTGGGCTCATGGTGAGACTGGGAGAGATCCCAGGACCTGGCCAGCGTCGTCCACACACCCAATGTAGGAACAACCTGGTCTAGCCTGTTTCCTAGCCACGGAGAGGCTTGCTTTATCCCCCTAGCGCAGAGGAGAGCTTATGCACGTGGTGGGTGGGTGTGGTCAATAGGCAGGGGGGAAACATCGCTGAATACAGAGGGAAGTGGAAAGAAAGGAGAATCTGAGGAGGGAAATGACTTAACAGAACAGTGTGACTGACAGGGAGCAGGCAAGAGAGAGGTAGAAACAGGAAAGAAAGAAGGTTAGATAGGCAGAGTGAAAGAATAGACACAATCCAGAGAAGAGTGGAGGGAGGAAGACAGAGAAAGAGAGAGAGAGAGAGAGAGAGAGAGAGAGAGAGAGAGAGAGAGAGAGAGAATATTTATTGAGAAGCGCTCAGGGCTGGTCTTGCCCAACCTCAGGGAGCTCCTGTTTTCCAAATGCAGTTTTTGTCGCCGCTACACCTCAGAGAGAGGTACTGTGGTGGTCGAGCCCCAGATAGTGACTGGAGGGTCTTGAGAGGTCTCTGTACAGGTCGAGGGGAACAGAGATCTTGTGGATGGGGAGAGCCATTTTGAGTCAGTCTAGCCTATCTCTGCACTTCAGATCCCGCCTAATGACCCTCGAATCAAGAACCTGCAGGACTGCATCCCCTTCTTCCGCTCCTGCCCGGCCTGCACAGGAGGCAACATCACCATCCGCAACCAGATCAACGCCCTCACTTCCTTCCTGGATGCCAGCATGGTATATGGCAGTGAGGATCCCTTGGCCATGAAGCTGCGCAACGGGAGCAATCAGCTAGGACTGCTGGCTGTCAACACCCAATTCCAAGACAACGGCAGGGCCCTGATGCCCTTTGACATTCTGCATGATGACCCCTGTCTCCTCACCAACCGCTCCGTACGCATCCCTTGCTTCCTGGCAGGTGAGTCTGGACCACAAGGACTGGCCTTCCCCGTGGCAGCCACAGTGAGCCTGTGGGTGAGCAGATTGTGGGTTTGTGAGGAGAGATTGGCTTTGCCAACTTTGTATTAGTCCAGTTGCCTTGGTAACAAGTTGGATGGAGACAGAAAGGAAGAGAAAAAAAAAAAAATCTCATCAACCTAAGATAGAGACACAGGGCTGACCAAAGAGCTTCCATCTATCTGCCTATCCCTTCCTCTATTTTCTTTCTCTGCTGGAAGAGAGGAGAACTGAGTTCCTCAAGCGCGGGGAACTGAAAGGACAGGGTGGTACCCTCACCCTCTGGAACTATACTGTCTGCTCTGGAGCCAATAACTGCATATGACTATTTTAATTAATTTAAAAAATTTTTTCTCTGTGTGTATGTGTATACACATATGCCTGTGTTAGACAGTATGTATGTGTGAAGGTGTATGCACACGTATGTCTTCATGTGTATGGGAGCCAGATTAGGTGCCTTTCTCCAACACTTTCTACCTTAAATAATGTTTCTCCATGAACCCAGAGCTCACCGATTTGGTGTAGTCTAGCTACCTATCCCGCCCTGGGCATCTCCTGTCTTTGTTTCCCAAGGGCTAGGCTTGTAGGAAGACTACCATACCCACCTGGCATTTATGTGGGTGTGGGGATCCAACTCTGGTCTTTGTACTTGCAGGGTAAATGTTTTAACTTCTGAGTCATCTCTTCAGTCCAATTTTAGTTATTTTAAATTAAATTAAATTAAAAGTCTCTTTGTTGCAATAGCTACATTGCAAATGCTCACCAGCCTCATGGACGACAGACTCCTCTACAAGGAAATGTAGAAGTGATTGTTTTTTGTCATCCCAGGAAGATCTAGCAGGCAGTCTTGCTGCCCACTTGGATTATCAAAATCAAAGGGTGTGGTCTCAGTAGATACCTGATTGCTGGGGATAGGGTTAGACAGGGATGGAGGTCATGCTCAGAAATCATGTGTGTGTGTGTGTGTGTTGAAGGGTGGAATACAGAAGACACAAATCTGGACTTAGTCCTCAAGGAGTTCTTGGTGAGCAGCAGGAAGGTGGCAAGTCAGGGATTGAACTGGATAGCTACCGGATGAGGCAGCATGAGGTCCAGCAGTGTCCCTGAGCAGACGATGAAGCTTTTGTAACAAACTGGGGCGCCCTAATGTAACAGTCTGATGTGTGAAGGGGGGTGCAGAGGAGGCACTCAGGAGCCACGGTGGGAGTCCCATTTGGATGGACCTTGGATGAACCCTTAGGGGATCCAGTGGAGTAGATTTTTTTTCTGGGTTGGAGGTCGAAGAAGTGACAGTGACTTTGCTTCCCTAAGGGGACACGCGCTCCAGTGAGATGCCTGAGCTCACCTCCATGCACACCCTCTTTGTTCGGGAGCACAACCGGCTGGCCACCCAGCTCAGGCGTCTGAACCCGAGATGGAATGGGGAGAGGCTCTACCAGGAGGCCCGGAAGATTGTGGGGGCCATGATCCAGGTAAACTGTATACACTGAGTGTTGGGCAGACTTGGCATCAGGATAGTCTGCAGCCCCCCGAGCCGTGTGACCTTGGGCAGCTTGCTTCCTGTCTGAGCCTGGCTTCTTCATCTATGGTGCTGTGCAGGTTAAAGGAGCCACATGAAAACGCCTGGCAGATGAAAAATGCTTGACAAAGTTCACTTCCCTTCTGTCCCCATCTTCCAGGCTTTTTTCTTTCCTGGGTGTCTTAAGTGTTGGATACACAATAGCTGAGCAGTTCAGAAATGTGTCTCTTGTCTTCCACTATCACTCTTGGCTCCTGTATCTGCACATAATTATCTTGAGCCTCATTCTCCCTTGGGACAGCATTCCTGACTCTTTCTAAACTTTATGATACTCTAATGCTCCCGTATCCTATTCTCCCCCCAAAGTAAACAGGGATGCCTGCATGCACATCACACACACACACACACACACACACACACACTGGATTCCAGAGAGGGAGGGAAAGAAGAAATGAAGGTGCAGAAGGAAAGGCTTTGGTTTGCACTGAGTCCACAGTGGGATTCATTTCAACTCAGCAGCAATTCTAGGCTGAATCTAGGCTGAGACTGATCCATTGCTTCCTTTTCTCACACCACATAGGACACCACCCTTCCTTCCACACACCTGTTCTGAGTTTTCCTGTGTACTAGGCTTTTGTTGGGCATTGTGAACTATCTCAGTCATTTCAGTTTCCTGGTCTCTCAAGGAGAAATGAGACCAAGGGAAATATTACAGTGACTAGCAGGGCACTTGGTTATTTAGTCCACTAAGGCAGAGGAAGATATAACCCCTAATTTAACAGCTGAGGTTCGGAAGGCTAAGAAGTGAACCAAAGCCACATAGTCAGCAATAGGAGAGCTATGTATATACTTTTCAGTGTCAGTTTGCTAGTTTCAGATCCAAGACTGTGAGAAGTGGTTCCTAGACCTTAGCCGAATGGAAGTGATCCCTCAAGCTGGGAACAGGCAGAGACAGCAGAAGGTGGGTGGTGGGGGGGATGTGAGCAGAGAGAGGCTGTTTCAAGTGACTTTTCTTTAGATCATCACTTACCGGGACTACCTGCCCCTGGTGCTGGGGCCAGCGGCCATGAGGAAGTACCTACCCAAATACCGCTATTACAATGACTCCGTGGACCCGCGCATCTCCAATGTCTTCACCAATGCCTTCCGCTATGGCCACACCCTCATTCAACCCTTCATGTTCCGCCTGGACAATCGGTACCAGCCCACAGGGCCCAACCCCAGAGTTCCACTCAGCAAGGTCTTCTTTGCCAGCTGGAGGGTTGCGCTGGAAGGTGAGTGTGCCAGGAGAGAGGGGTGGGCGGCTGAAGGTGGGATGGAGTGGGTGTGGCTACGGTCAGGCTGAGGAGAGAGCTTTCATTGCGTCCTTGGACATCTAGTCTGGCTTTATAGTATATTTGCCCCCGACTACGCCTCGGGATCTGAGAATATGGAGCGAATGTGGGCGTAGAGAGGAGCGCCTGTTGAGAACTACTCACTGGGACTACCTGGCACCAAGTTTGCACATGCTCAGCCCTCTTCTCCAATTCCCCCGATTCTAATTGGTTTGGACTACACTCTGAGTCTGATACCAAGCCAATCTTTCCTCTCAACCTTGCCCCCAGGTGGCATTGACCCCATCCTCCGGGGCCTCATGGCTACTCCCGCCAAGCTGAATCGACAGAACCAAATTGTGGTGGATGAGATCCGGGAGCGATTGTTTGAGCAGGTCATGAGGATTGGGCTGGACCTGCCTGCTCTGAACATGCAGCGCAGCCGGGACCACGGCCTCCCAGGTGAGCAGATAGCTCCAGTCCCCACATCGCTTTCCAGACACCCATATGACTCATCTTTCCACTGCTTCCCTCCTCCCCAGCATCCCCATCTGCCCTGAGTTTCCTGTATTCCCATACTTCATTCTCAGGAAGCATCTAAGAACAGCCCCACCTTTCCCTGGGCCTCCGGGCCAACTTCCAGCCTCTTTTGGCTCTTGTGCAAGCAGGACTCTTGCAACCTGCAGTTGTAGCTGCAGTCGAAAGTCCACAGCCTTCAGGTGATCATCATCATCAGTTCATTCTGGCCGATTCATGAAGTCGGAGGGAGGAGACTATCACCTCCATTTCACTGATGAGCTGGGAAGGGTTTACCTGGCCAGGCGCGGCAGCTGAGACCATAACAAATCTAGAACTTAGACCCAGCTGGATCACCCTAACACAAAAAATCCTGTGTCCATCTTATGGGTTAGCACATACAGTCAGTCTCCAAGACAGCTTCTAGATGGCATTCATATTGGGTTCCCCCAGGGGACACTGTGCTGCTCCTATTCTTGAACCTGGCACGAGTTATAGCAATTTAAAGCTTGCTTTAGGGAAGGAGAGAAAGAGAAAGATCAGGAGGGCCTGGGAAAGATGTCTGCAGTAGACTGAATCAAGTATTCACATCGCCTGGTGTAGTATTGAAAGAGTGGGCTTCAGGGTTGGCATCTATGTGTACCATCCCTGCTGCCCCTATGTTCTCTGCACATTGCAACAGAGGGGCCTACCCGCAGCCACCTGTCACTTTCCCCAATGCAGGGTACAATGCCTGGAGGCGCTTCTGTGGGCTCCCGCAGCCCAGTACGGTGGGAGAGCTGGGCACAGTGCTGAAGAACCTGGACCTGGCACGGAAGCTGATGGCCCAGTATGGCACGCCCAACAACATCGATATCTGGATGGGCGGCGTCGCCGAGCCCCTGGAGCCCCAAGGCCGGGTGGGCAAACTCCTCGCCTGCCTCATCGGCACCCAATTCAGGAATCTGCGTGATGGAGACCGGTGAGGAGGCAGTGGGGCTGTGGGGTGGCCCTTGGCCTATCCCTTGCACCTCCCAGGGACCCTAATTTCCTTCCATAAGCAGAAAACTACAGAGTCAGTGATTTTCTAGAATGTTCCAGGGAGGCTCCAGGTCATCCCTGCCTGGCCCTGAACCTGCGGGAGTGTAGCAGGGAAACAACCAAGGTCCTGGTTGTGAAGGAAGAGGGAGAGAAAAATGTCACTATTAATACTTTGTCCTCTGGGTTTCTCTGTGCCACCATAAAGGTGTCAATGACCCCCCCCCCAAAAAAAATCATTTCATTTTGGCTTTACTTCATTTCATCATGGTCCCAGCATCTTCTTGTTTAGTTCTCACCTAGCCTGTGTTGCATCTTTGGGTACATTAGAAAAAGGTGTCCTATTCAGAGAGGGCAAATTGTAAACCACCGAAGCTTCTCTCTCACTCCCATGGGAGCATAAGGGTGGGCTGGAAAGGCCGCCAGCCTGAGACAGGGCTGTGGTCTGTGCAGTAAGCGGGGTCCACACCTCCAGGGAGCAGCTCAAACCAGGTGACACCCTCCCAGTCCAGGATCTCTCCACTTAGGACACCCTCAGGCATAATATCCATGTCCCTCCTCTCAGGTTTTGGTGGGAGAACCCGAGTGTGTTCAGCACGAAGCAGCGGCAGGCGCTGGCCAAGATCTCCCTGCCCCGCATCATCTGTGACAACACCGGCATCACCACTGTGTCCAAGAACAACATCTTCATGTCTAACACATTCCCCCGGGACTTTGTCAGTTGCAACTCCCTCCCGGGGCTGGATCTGGCACCCTGGAGGGAGGCCTAGAGACTGGGTAAGGGCATGCCACACTGGGGGGTAACCCGGCTGGTCAGTGGGAAGCACAGAGAACTCCTTTCCCTAGGTGAGCCCATGCCTGCTTTGGATATCAGCTGAGAAAATGACGTGTGTGTGTGTGTGTGTGTGTGTGTGTGTGTGTGTGTGTGTGTGTGTGATTGTGTAACATATATATCAGTATTTCTTGCATGCACTGTGTGAGAACATGAACAATGTTTGATGTGCCTTGCATGCATGTTATTCGCACTATTGTGGGCTTATTGCTTAGGAGAAGCAGCTAAGCAGATTGGGGTGGAGCGGAGCTCAGACAGGCTGTCTGGATCAAGTTCTAGCTCCGCAGCTTGCTACTTGTAGAATCTTGGGCCAGTAAATGTTGCAGTATTCTTCTTTATAAATAACAGATGTTATAGCTTTTACAACTTTCATCTCTTCATTTATTGGAGCACCAACCGCATGCCAGGGACCGTGGTAGGCACAGGAATCATTTAGAAATAAGAAATGCAGATACTGTTTTTCTCCGAAGGAGCTGAGGCCTTGATCATGCTCTGGGTGGCAGAGGTGCCCCGAGGCCTCTGAGAAATGCATGGTTAGCAGTGGGCTGTGGGGTTGAGCTCCAGGCCTAGGGCAGCCAGGCATAGTCGATGGCTTCTCTTTCTCCCTTACTCTGCTCTCTTGCTTATTCACAGAAACGTCTGGAGAAGGAATGGGGTCATCAGCCTTTCTATACCATTGTTTGTATTTGGGGTTTACAGTAATAAAGCACTGCCATTGGGGAGTTGATCTGTCTGTGTCTGTAAAGAGAGCCTCTCTGGGCTGTGAACTAGAGTCAGCCTGACCCCTTTGTTTCTAGACTGATGGTGAGCAGACCCTCATTCCTCACCTCCTTCCTCTGCCATGTTCCTGTTGTGATCACCAAGGTTTGATCATTGTTCGTTACTGTGACAACATTTGCTCACTCAAAGGGGTGCTGTCCCATGGGATAGGAAGTGGAGGTCTAGAGAGCTCTCCCCCAGGGATGGGGCCCCCTGTGTCCTGCATCTCCGCAGCTGGGCACAGTGAGTGGTGCACGGGTCGTCAAGGCGACAGACTTCTCCTTACATTTGCTTTGCAGCCATCGGATGCCAGGGCAGGGACAGGGACGTCTGGCCTTAGAGGAGGGGACCAGTGCTGGGGAAGGGAAGGAGGGTCCTGTGTTCTCATCTGGACCGAACCCATACTGGATTGGTGGGTTTTCCTCTTCTTCCTGTCTCTCTTCCTACACACGAGGAGGGTAAATGGCAGGTGGGAGTGGAGGGTGTGTGGGCTGATGGAGTAAAACTAGCCCCCCACCCCAGTAAGACAGGTGCACTAGTCTTCACCTCACTGAAGAGAGGAGGCTGCTCAGAGAGAAGGCTTCATCCATCTGAGGCTGAGAGGAGTCCCCTAGCAATCCCCAGAGGATGGTGAGGTACCTCCATTCTCGTCAGCAGGAAGGGGATCTGGAATCTCTGTTTGTGCTGTCTTAACCGGGAGGGAAGTTTTCCTCCTTAGGATGCCTATAGTGAACACAGGGTCTTGTGCATGCTAGGCAAACGCTCTACCACTGAGTATGTCCACAGCCTCTTTTTATCTTGCTAAGTTGCCTAGGTTGATTTTAACTCATTCTGTAACTCAGGCTGAATTTGGGATCTTTCTGGTTTAGCAGCTCTGATAGTTGAGGTTATCGGCCTGCACAACCAGGCCTGGCAAGGGTAATTTAATTAACAATCAACAAATTGAACAGCAAATTAAATAGCTAATTAGTTGCTTGTTGTTGATATTGTTGTGTCAGGAATTGAATCCAAGGGCCCAGTGTATCGGTCATTTTAAAAGAAGAATTTGGGGCTGTGAGATGGCTTGGTGGCTAAAGCACTTGCCTAAGTGTGAAGATTAGAGTTCAAGTATATGCCACGCCACATAATGACGCTTTAAAAAAATCATAAGGGCTGGAGATACGACTCAGGGGTTAAGACTATCTCATAAGCAGAAGGTCTTGAGTTTGGATCCCAGGCCTCACTTAAAAATCGCCAGGCAGAACCAGTGGCAGCCTGAACTTCCCGCCCTGGTGGGCAGAGCCTGGGAAATCCCAAAGCAAGAAAGAGATTGAAGCAATTCAGGATGATTCCCAAAGTCACCCTTGGCCCTCCACAGGGACACACAGATAACACACACACACACACACACACACACACACACACACACACACACACACAAAATAAATAAATAAATAAATAAAATATGAAAAACAACAAAAAGGCTGGTGAGATGGCTCAGGGGTTAGACTGCCTTAGAGCAGAAAGCCCTGAGTTTAGATCCCAGGTCCTATATAAAAACCCCTGGCAGAAAGCAGAAACCTAGCAGCCTTCTCTTTCAGCCTTGGTAGGCGGAGCCTGGGAAATTCCAGAGTGAAGCATCAAGGAGGTAGAAGTAATCCAGAATGATTGCTGAATTCACCCTTCGTCCTCCACAGGGACACGCACTGTCCTCTGATACACACACACACACACACACACACACACACACACACACACACACGAAAAATAAAATAAAAATAATAAACTTAAGAATTGCTTATTTAAAAAAAACATAAATATTGGGACCAGTGAGATGGCTCAGTGGGTAAAGGTGTCTGTGTGCAAATCTGGGGACTTCAGTTGATCCCTGTAGTCCACATGGTAGAAGGAAAGAACTGACTTTCAAAAAGTTGTCCTGACCTGCAAGCATGCAACGCAGCATGTATGTGCTTTCCTTTCCTCTCAAGTAGATATTTTATAAGTATATACAAAATGTTAAAAATAAAAAGAAATTTAAATAGTTATGTAAGATAAATAATGTACAAATATTCATTGAACAGCTGCTAATCCAAGAAATATTCCAGAATTTCCCTGTTACAGGATTGACATACATCAGGAACTGCCCAGGAAGAAGAAAGTTTTTCTCTAAGGGTAGAAAACAGATTAAGAAAACAGATTAAGATTATGTTCAAGGAAATCTAGTTATCTGTTGGCACCTACCAGTCCTACCCATAGTTCCCTATCTTGCTACTCTGTAGCACTGTTTTATTAGGATGTTTTTTGTTCCCAAAAGCCCCTAAACTCTTTCCTTTTTTGAGAGTTCTTCAATCTTCCACCCAAGCTCTCTTCCATCATATCCACATGTCATGGTTAGGCACAGGTGTCAACTTGACAGTGGAGGGTTTGAGCTCTGGGCACAGTTGTAGAGAATTGTTAGTTGAGTTAAGCCCAGAGTGAACTTGAAGGAGATTATCTAGCCTATTGTGGGTGGAATTAGCCCTTGGAATAAATCACAGAGAGCTGGCAAGTAAGGATCTTCCCTCTCTCAGCTATTATGTAGAGATGGTGTGGTCAGTTCTCTCAGTCCTGGTGTTGGTACGTGCTCTCCTGTCAAGCTAGACTGAGAACTGTAACCAGGAATCATGAGAGAATAAACCCCTTGTTCCCTTAAGCTGTTTGATGGTCATTTACCAGCAACTATGCAGGTGAACTGCAACACCATGCCCAGGACATGTGAGCAACAAGACACATTTGGACTGTAAACACGGAGTCCCCTATGTGCAGTGATTCCGAGGCCCTCCTCTGGGAAGGAACAGGGTGATTGCCACATTTTTAGTCAATCATCAGTTTACTGAGCACTTTGTATGCTGAATGTCACGAGGGTCACAGGCCATACTCAGAAGCAGTGTCTGGCTCAGGATGCTTATAGTCTGAGAGGACAGGAGGAAACGCAAAGCTCAAAGGCCGCAGCCTCTGCCAATGCTTGTTTAGAGAGAGGATGGGAGACATCCAGTGATCTGGGCTGGAGGGAACATCTCAGGAGTCTAAATCTAGCCAGAGGGGAGAATTTGAACAGGCAGAGAAGGTAGAAGTAGCCAGAGTCAAGTGGAAGATCTGAAAAGACCAAAGCATTTCCCTTGGCCCTGAGCGAGCCATGCATCTAGCACATCTAAGAGAGGCTGGGCTGCAAGGGAGGACTGGGAGCCGGGTTGGGGCTCTGAGAGACCAGGCTCAGGAACTTGCTTGAAATGGCATCACGGACCAAAGGCAGGTACAAGATGTGAGTGTCCGGGGTGGAGCAGGGAGCGCAGCCCTCTAATTCTCCACTGACACCCAGGGTGTGAGGTCCAGCTTATCAATGGTGGAGCAGTCCACAAAGTCATCAGGGTAGCTGTTGGCCTGGAAAGGATTCAGCGGGACCTTGGTGATGCGGGTGTTGTCGCAGACCAGGCGGGACAAGGACATCTTCCGCAGAGACTCCCGCTGCTTTTCCGTGAAGATCCCTGGGTTTTCCCACCAGAACCTATGAGGACAGAGAAGAGTCACTTCACACAGTCCAGCTGCTGGTCCTTCCTCACACTGCCAGAGGAGAAGCTTCAAACACGCTTAGGTCCCACTAAGAACACTGAGAACTCCCCCATTTCTCCACCCCCTCGTTGAGAAGGAGCCCTCGTTGCAGAGGGTTTTTTTTTTTTTTTTTTTTAAACTTGCCTGTCTCCATCTCGGATCTTCTGGAACTGCTGACCCAGGAGGCAAGCCAGGAGAGGCCCCACCCGGCCCCCATGTACCAGGGGTTCTGCGATGGCCCCTATCCAGATGTCAATGTTGCTGGGGGTTCCGTAGAGACCCAGTAGCTTCTTGGACAGCTCCTCATTCCCAAGCACAGCGTTCAGCTCCTCTAGCGTCTGTGGCTGCGAGAGGCCACAGAAGCGTCTCCAGGAGTTGTACCCTAGGGTGGGGAGGTCGAGGCTGTCTCATCTCAGAGACTTCCTGCTAGTGTCCCCCATTGGGGACATACTCACCCCACCTCCAGTAGCTCTAGAAAGTCAGGACTGGGAGCTTTGAGGACTGAGGAAGTTTGATGGGTATATCTGTGGCAAAGCAGACTTAGGGACAATTAGCTGCTTACTGGCATTCTTCTAGCTGCCTTACAAACAGGTGAACGAAAGAGATGAAATGCTGAGTGTTGAGTCACATAAAGCCCTACAACTACTGCAATGGTTAAGATGGACTATCAACCAGACAAATCTCTGGACATGACTATAAAGGAGCTTCCTAGATTGGGCTTCATTATGGTGGAAAAACCTACTGTAAATGTGTGCAGCCCCATCCAGTGGGGTGAGGGTGGGGGTCCAAGACTGGATAAAAAAGAGGAAGAATATGTCCCAGCATTCATCACTCTGTGCTTCCTGATTGTGGCTACAATGTAACCAGCATTCATCCAGCTCTGCTGCCTGGTTACAAATACATGTAACGAGTAGCTTCATGCTTCTATGACCATGTCTTCCCTGCTGGGTGACTGTGAACCGAAATAAACCCTTCCTTCCTTATGTGCTTTTGTCTGGTATTTCTTTCTTTCTTTTTTTTAATGTAATGCTTTATGAATGTATGTAACATCCTTGCTTGGGGACCATGCTAATCTTCCCTGTATTGCTCCATTTTTAATATATGTGCAGCCAAAGTGGACACTAGTATTTCATCACAGCAATGGTAAAGTAACTAATAGAGCTAGTAAATGGCATAACTGGAATTTGAACTTGGGCAATCTGACTCTTAATTATATAAAATTGCCTTTCATGGGTACAAAGCAAAATTCCAAAGCGATCAGCTTCTCTCTATTCATTCCTCCCTTCCTTGCTGCTCCTTTGCCCCTTTTCTTTTGTTTTCTAATGAAGTCTATGATGCTCAGACTGGCTTTGAACTTGAAATTCTGTTGCCTCAGTCTCCTGAATGCTGGGATTATGGTCATGTGCCATTACAACTGGCTCTTCTATCTGTCATCTTTTCTGGGCTTTTAAACCGATTTAATGTTACTTGTTGATCTCTTTTTTCCTCTGAAGACTAAAGTCAACACCAGGTATAAGTGCCTGTTTCTGCACTTGGAAAATGTTAAGTTTCCATTTTGTGGGTGAGAAACGTGGGTTTTAAAATGGGCCTACCTCCAGTGTTGGGAACTCCTCAGTGTTCCAGGGGAGCGTGTGCAGAAGCCCCAGAAGGTAGCTAAAAGTTCTCCAAGTCTGGCCAAACCCCACACCCACTCACCAGGCTGTCCGTGGTCCCGGCCCCGCTGTATGTTGATGGCAGCCAGGTCAAATCCATGGATGGTATGAGTTGGCTGCAGGAGCTTATTGCGGAGTTCCTCCGTCATCATCTTATTCTGACTCATTAACTTGGCCTTCTTGGCCAGCAGGCCCCGTATCAGGGGGTCAATTCCACCTGCAGGAGAAGACGGAGGGACCATCCTCAGAAGAGAAGGAGGGCGGGACCCCTCCTTCTCTGAGACAACTCTGGATGCTGGAAATGGGGGCAGCATCGCATCTCCAGCTGGAGGCAGCACAAGAAGAGCTCAGTGTAGCCTTCAAGGAAAAGGAAGTCCAGGCTGCCCAGTGTGGGGAGCACAAAGAGGCTCCTGTGGGCTCACTGCATGAATTCCTCAAGTTCTAGTTCATGGGGTCAGCTCCCTCTCCTCCATACACTCCCCTGTAGGACAGAGCAGCGCAGGAAGAGCGACCACAGACCCGCAGGAAATGGTCCTGACTTGTTAAGACTGAAGGTCTTGTGTGTCGGCTGCAACACAGCCCAGCTCAGAGATCAAAGAGAAGCAACCTCTGGAAGCTCAGGGAGGGAGAAGGCCCTAGAGAAGAGCAGAAAAGAGCTATGTATGTACCTGGTCGGAGGAACCTAGTGTAGGGGGAGGAGCTAGGAGGAGGAAAGAAAGACTACTGTCCACTTCCTGTGTGTGAGGAAGCATTGTAAGGTGTGTACACATCTATCCCACTTCATTTTGGGATACCTTGTGACATGGGTGCTATTATTGCCCTCATTTTACAAACGAGGAAACTCAGACTCACTGAAATGAATTTGCTTCCCAAAGTCCCACAAGAAACACACAGACTTGGGCTCCGAAGCCAGGTTTCCCTGCAAGCAGGTTGCAAAGGAGGAGGGACTTACCATCTTTGACCATCCTCCAGGTATTGAAGAAGAGGGTGTGCAGGGGCAGTTCTGGCTCTGAACCCCATGGCTGATAATTCTCATCCAAGCGGGACACAGTAGAGGGAATCTCCAAGTGGCCAAATCGGAAAGCGAAGGTAAAGACGTTGGAAATTCGGGGGTCGACAGATTCGTTGTAGCCTTGGTAAGGGGGTATCCACTTCTGCATCTCATCTCCCAGCACAATTGGTAGGTAGTCCCTAAAGGTGATAATCTGAAGGGAGAAAAGGAGTCAGGAATGTCGGGGTGCAAGAAGGCCCAGAGGCCTCTGCAGAGGGAGGCTGGAGAGAAGCGGCAGCCAAAATGCTGGAGAATGGTAAGATGACTGAGTGGGTAAAAGCGTTTGCTGGACAAGTCAGATGACTGAGTTCAATTCCCACAACGCAGTTGAAAAGCAGTATGCAGTGGCACACAGCTGTAATCTCAGCAGCCCTAGCATGAGACGGGAAGTAGACACAGAATAGCCGGAAGCGTGAGGCCTGCTAGTCTGGGTATGCTGCAGGCACAGTCTGATGGACCTGCTGTGGGGGTCGGGGGTGAGGCAGCAGTGGAATCCCATGGCTGTTTGCTCTTCACCCCTGGTGCTTCACCATGGAGATCCACGCATGGTGGCCTCTTGCTTCTGTAGAAGGTTGCTTAGCAACAGCAGTAAGCCAGAAAAGAAAACAAAAGAAAAAAAACCTTTGCAGCCCTGTAGACTGGACCAGCAGGGACTGAACAGAAAGCACAGAAGCAACAGAAGAACGAAGGGGGCCAGAGCAGTGCTGGAAGGACTCAGGAAGTTGAGCTGTTGCCGGACCGAAAACTCGCAAGAGCTAAACTTAAGCAAAAGGCAACTGCATTTTAGTATAGAAGATTTAAATAGTGTCATGATAACTAAAATGTTTAAGATAAAATTGGAAATCACTCATCGTAATACCAACAACTAGGAAGGCCACACAGGAAGGCCACACTTTGTGTGATGTCAATGTCCAATGAATCAGATATTGGAATTAGCTGATAGGAGTTTTTTAAATTTTAGTTGTTTATGTATTCATTTATTGTATGTGTGAGTGTGTGTGTGTGTGTGTGTGTGTATGTGTGTGTGTGTATGTGTGTGTGTGTGTATGTGTGTGTGTGAAGAGCATTGTGTGTGGAGAACGAAAGGTGACATTGGGAATCATCTTGAATTGCTTCTACTTCCTTATTGCTTTGCTCTGGGATTTCCCAGGCTCCGCCCACCAGAGCTAGAAGTACAGCCACAGCTGTTTCTGACTGGCATTTTTACGTGG
This sequence comes from Typhlomys cinereus, assembly GCA_023101885.1. NCBI lineage: Eukaryota > Metazoa > Chordata > Mammalia > Rodentia > Platacanthomyidae > Typhlomys > Typhlomys cinereus. The sequence continues at coordinate 2,345,721 of JALPQD010000352.1, read as the reverse complement.
GGCCTGGGATCCGAACTCAGGACTTTTTGCTTGCAAGGCAGAGTCTAAACCCCTGAACCATCTCTCCAGCCCTGGTAAGGGTTTGTTTATTGTTAAGGATTTATGGTTGGGGAAACAGCTCAGTCAGTAACTGCAAGTGAAAAACATGAATGTCATCCCCAGAACCCATGTGAAAATGCTGGGCATGGGGACATGGGTTTGGAATCTTGCGCTGGTAGAGAAGAGACAGGTGGATGCTTGAGCCTCTCGGTCAGCTGGCTTAGCCTACTTGGTAGTTCCAGGCAATTGAGAGACTGTCTCAAAATAAGGTGGGCCTCATTTCTGAGGAATGACCCCTGACAATCTCAGATCTCTGGACTCCGTATGCATGCTCACACACATGTGTGCCTATACACATGTGAACACACACACACACACAAAGATTTCATTTATTTATTGCAATGCTGGGGATTGAACACAGGACCTTATTCATGCTAGACATGGTGTTACAGCACATACTGCACTGGTAAGATGCATCTTTAGCCCCACAGCTGACAAAGATTTTAAAGTTGTCGTATAAAAAATTCCTTAGTGATCAAAATCAGTACAATTTTTTTCTTCTGTAAAAAGTAGGGGAAAATATAAACATCTCAGCAAAGAAGTTCTAGGCTGGAGAGGTGGCTCAGAGGTTAAGCCTCTGCCTTGCAGGCGGAAGGTATTGAGTTCGGATCCTAGACCCCTCGTATAGATGCCGGGCAGAAGCAGGAGCCGCCTGCATTTCTGGTCCTGGTAGGGCAGAGCCTGTGAATTCCGGGACAGAGTAAACAAGGAGGAGGTGGAGGAGGTCCATGGTGGTTCCCAAATTTGCCCGTAGTTCTACACACACACACACACACACACACACACACACACACACAATTGAATAAATAATAATAATAATAAAAGAATTTAAAAAGGAAACAATGGAACGAATATGTACTACTTGAAATAATAATACCCATAAACTCCTGAATCAACTCTATAGAGTAGAAGGGATGGAGGATATAGACTAGGAGGAAAGACTCAATGAAGTTTAGGGCTGTAGCTCAGTTGTAGAACACTTGCCTCAAATGCACTAGAACCTAGGTTCAATAGCAATAATAATACATGAATTTACCCAATCTGGGCCTGGAGGGATGACTGAGGGGTTAAGACTCTGCCTCAAATTTACTCAATCTGTGTAGTCCAATAACAGAACCTCCAGAAAACCAGAGCCAGAGCGTCAGGGTTCTGTGGAGCAATATTAAAAGAGTTAACCTATCTGTCAATCAGCCATGCACGTATGCCTGTAATCCCAGTAGGGTAGAGACTAGAGGATCAAGAGGACATGGCCAGTATTAGCTAAATGTTTCAAAACAGAATAAAACAACACAACAACCCATCCAAGCAACCAACCTATCAGCCTTTCTAAGTCTGATCAGCCAATCCACAATTGAGTTTGTCATATGACTTAGGTATAGAGAATTCAGAAGGAGGAGGCTCAAATCAGTGTAGCTCAAGTCATCGCTAGGGCGCAGTCCTGGGAAGGTCAGAGCCTGGGATCTCAGTAACAGCATCAGGGAACTAACTGCACAGTGGAGAGTCTCCTGTGCTCTGAACACCGAGAAGCTGAAGAACACTGGCCGAGAAACAGCAGCATAGAGGAAGAGGTAAGAAGATGTAGAAACAGGCGGCAGCTGCAGGCAGAGCAGGGAGCAGAGCAGGGCAGCGGAGCCGGGCAGCCGTGGCAGCTGCTCTTGCCTCGTACCTGCATGAAGGCTCCCATGATCTTCCGGGCTTCCTGGTAGAGCTTCTCTCCGTCCCAATGTGGGTTGAGTTTGTTCAGCTCTCTGGCCAGCCGGTTGTGCTCTCGGACAAAGAGGGTGTGGGATGCCGCCAGCAGGATCTGTTCCGAGGCTCGGGAGTCTCCTGAAATCCCAGAAGGCAGGAAGGTGGGTTCTCCCTGGGCAAGATCAAGGACCTGAGCAAGAAGAGATCTCACCCCCCCCAAGGACCCTCTTCTAAGCATTCAACATTCTGAACTTTGGTTTTCTCATCTAGGAAAATAGATAATAAAATAATATCTACAAAATCAACTTTTGCTCATTGGAACCCAACTACATTCTAGAGTTCAAATAAGCATGTGGCTCTTTACGTTGCAGGGCAACTTTGAGGGCTGGGGGCTAGAGCCCTCAGTGTGCCCAGGGGTCTCCCAAGACCCTTCTCCTCTCAGTGTTTTTTGAGTTCTAGAAAAGTCTATTAATTTTGCAAATGCTTCGTGTTAATGGCTGTTAGTCTGGTTAGAACCAAATCTGTGATAGAAAATACTGGAAAGTCTGGCAATAAAATGTTTAAAATGAATACTGGTGGATAGTGGGATAATGTAAGTGTTCTCTGTGCTTTTCTGGGCTTTCTCATTTGTTTTACAGCAAACATGAATTCTTAGGTTCTTTTTTCACCTGGGATTTTCTGCTACTACTGGTCCAGTACTACAGTCAATGGTGAAATGGAACGTTTTTGTTTTGTTTTGTTTTGTTTTGTTTTGTTTTGTTTTGTTTTGTTTGTTTTCTGGAAGGAGACTGAGAAGTCGTAAAAGTAAAATCGTCCCAGGATGATTCCCCTGTACTTGGGCTCCTTGCCATCCTCCCAAGTTACACTCACCTGCCAAGAAGCAGGGCACTCCAGCAGTGGCGTTGATGACCTCGCAGGGGCTGGGCTTCATGGGGACAAAAGGCAGGTAGGGCAGCCCGTGGTCTGAGACTTCCTCATTGACAGCCAGGAGGCCCAGGGGGCTGCTATGGTTTCGTAAGCGATTTGCCAGGCTTGGTTCAGGTCCATACACCAAGCTGGCATCCAAGAAAGAAGTTAGAGCATTGATTTGCTCTCTGGCCAGGGACTTATAGGGTGGTGTGGGGCAGACAAACCCGGCTCTGAAGAAAGGCATGCACTTTCCTTGAGTCTTCAGCTTGGGGTCACTGGAAGGGAACTGCAGAAAAATGGTGGGTGGGCTGGTGACTGCACTGGAACCGTAATCCGGTCCTGGCAACTTTTCCTACTGCCAGTTTGAGGCATATATTCTGATTGTGCCCAACTGAAACGAAACTCATGCAAGACCCTGACTCCAGATGTCTCCTGATGACATTACATTCCCTGGGCCCATAACAAAGTACATCCTGCTGTGTGAAAGAGCTGAGAGCAATAACTCATCTTTTCATAACAAGGGCTGTGCATCTCCAGTTGGGAGAATGTCCTGAGATTTCTAGACAGCGAAGCAGCATGAGATGGGAAAGGGTTTGTTGGTAACTCTACTAACATGTATATCTCAACATATAATCCCTTTGTTTATTTTGGAACCATCACGTGACATACGATGTCTCACTTTAGTTCTCAGAAAGCCCATATGATAGACAATTAATTTTACATGCAAGGAAATAACTTGCCTAAGCACTTGCAAACTAGAAGGGAAGGATGGAAAATTCATGTCCAGATCTGGCTCATGATTTTTTTTTAAATTTATTATTATTATTATTATTTATTCAACTGTGTGCATATGCGTGTGTATGTGCGCGTGCGCGGCTGTTTGTGTGTGTGTCTGTGTATGTGTAGAACCACGGACGAATTTGAGAACCACCATAGACGCCTCCACCTCCTTCTGCCCCGGGATTCACAGGCTCCGCCCTACCAGGACCAGACGCGCAGGCCGCTCCCGCTTCCGCCTGGCGTCCATACGTGGGATCTGGGATCCGAACTCAGGACCTTCCGCCTGCAAGGCGGAGGCTTAAACCCTGAGCCACCTCTCCAGCCCTGGCTCATGATTTTTGTGATAGCACAGGGTCTTGATTTCTTGTTTAAGTGAATGAATGACTCCCTAACTGCAACACTTTTGATTAAGAAGAAAAGATGTACCCCTGCCAGCCCCTGTTCCTGCTGCTGGACATTGCCACAAACCCCTGCTGCTCACCAGCTGCCCCTCAACTTTCAGTTCTTTCGAAACTAAGTATAGGACTAATTTCCTAAGGATCTTGGAAAATGCAGAATGTATCCCTAACATCTTGGGGGAGGGGAGTCTTGAGAATTCACATTTCTGATAAGCCTCTGGTAACATAGCTGCTGCTGGTTAACTCTCCTCTGGCTTCACAATTTTATCAGTGATTGACTTGCCCAATTGCACTTTGGCTGTTTATCCTTGAGAGCAGAAATAGGGTCTTACCTTTGAGTGCTCAGCTGCCTTACACAGAGCAGATGGTTAATGGCTAATTGTTGAATGGGAGGATGAATGCATGAATGGACATTTGAGGCTTGGGAAGCTATTGCATCAGCACCCAAAGCTACCAAAAGATGCTGGTCTTTGGGTATGTCTGCTCCCTCAGGGCAGGCAAGGGACTTGTAAGGTACGCCCATCTTCAGAGGCCTACCATGATGGGGAAGCAGTTGTCTCCCTGGATGCACTGCTCATCACACTGGGCTTTGGAGTACTCGCTAGTCCCCAGCTCCGTGTCAGGGGCAAAGTCTAGATCATGGTCCACAATTTGACCGAACTGCATGAAGAACATGGACCTGCTTTCATCCAGAACATCTTCCTCGTTCAGATAGCTGGCGATCTGGTTAGAGACTTCTCGGGCCTGTGCATGGAAATAAAGGAATAAGATTAGAAGAAATCATGCTCTCAGGATTCAGCTTAAACCCGTTTATTAAATACCTATGATGTAGATTTGTGTGGGGGGCGGCATGATCTCACTTTGCAGATGAGGGTCCCAAATCTTGGAGAGGGGAAGTCGCATCCTGCAACTTTAAAGAGGCAGGAGGGATGGGGCTGAACCCAGGTCTGTGTGACTTGAGATGTAAAGTCAGTAGTGTCCTTTCCTTTAGGGAGGGAGTCAAACAAAGACAGACTGTCTCTGGTGTGCTGCCATACAGGAGCCGGGTTTCTGAGCATTGGAAGGGGCTTCTGAGGAGGGGTTGCTGAGAGAGAGAGAGACAAGGCCAATGGATCAGATCTCCAGGCACACGACAGCTGGTGCACTCCGGGGTGGGGGGTTGAGACAGGTTAGGATGGAGCAGGGAAACCATCTGCCTGGAAGACCCCTGGGTATCAAGCCTGTGACAACTGGGGCGTGACCACTACCACCTGGCCGGGCCCGGGCCTCTGCTGCCCTCTTGTGGCACCCGGGGAAGCAGTGCTTGCAAGCAAGTCCCAGTCTGGCTCTTGCATCTGATTCTTCCTTTCTGCAGGTGGGAGCGTGGGTCTCCTCCCTCCGACTCCCCTCCCTCACCCCGCCTGCACTCTCACCAGAGGGACGGGGAAGCCGTTCCGCGTCTTCCCGGGCGTCCACCCGAAGGGGCGAGAGAACCCGTCCTCGTACTCGGCTGGCAGCCATCGAGCCAGCGCCCTGTTGGCGGCCCCCAGCGCGGGATTCATCCTGAAACCCATCAAGACCTCCCTCAGCCTCAGGCCGGTGGCTTCAGGGACCCGCTGCTGAGCTCTGCGGGGATGGAAGGGGACGCGGAGGAGGGTCCTCTCCAACTGTGCGGTTCTGAACCCCCCACAACCCCAAGGCTGGACTCGAGGCTGTGCGCCCTGGTGAGAGGGACAAGCCGTAGCCCCCCTGGGGACCAGGATTTCAGAAGCCTCCTGCCAGTGGAGTTCTGTCTGCTGGGCGTGGCCGAACAGAGAGGCCCGGGAGGGGGCCCGGGGGGGGGTCACCTGTTATTACACTCTCCAGTAATGGTGCGGTAAGGGCTGCTCAGGTTGCAATTCACGGTGGAAATTGGGGCATCACAGCCCACCTCCCAAGAGAGCGAAGTCAAATTCAGGCCCGAGCCTGAAACAGAAAGGACCCCAATAAGGGCTGAGTTCTGGGGCACTGGCAACAAAATCAAACAAGGGGTGTCAACTCCATGTTACCCAGAAGAAGATAGAAATCTCTCTTGATGTGGAGAGAGGGGAACTCTCCTACATTGCTGGTGGGAATGCAGGCTCATACAGCCACTCTGGCGAGCTGTCTGGAGATTCTTAAAGAGAGTAAAGATTGAAATGCCATATGACTCTGCTATTCCACTTTTGGGAATAGCCCCCCATACAGCAGAGCCCTCCATAGCACAAGCACGACCATGTTCATAGCAGCACTGTTTACAATAGCAAAGTCATGGAATCAGCCCAAATGTCCAACAGTTGAGGAGTGGATAAGGAAACTGTGGTACATCTATACAATGGAGTACTACTCAGCTATCAAAAAGGATGAATTACTGGAATTTGCCGGGAAATGGATGTCATTAGAAACAATTACATTAAGTGAAGTATCCCAAACCCAGAAAATTAAGCGCGGTATGTACTCCCTATTAGGTGGCTCCTAGTACCAAACCCACCCGGCCCACCTTGAGACACTCATAGGTAAATCTATGTATTATCTACAGTAATTGCAAGGATTATGAACAGGAGGGATGGGGTTGGAGGGCCACACCTGAAACAAGGGGAGAAGTGACCATGTTACAGTAGAGAAAATAGGCCTCCATCAAGGACTGCAAGTAAGTAATGTGACACCTGGTTAAGTTCACAGACATTCGTTCCTGATCATTTACAACTAAGGGGGTAATGATCTCAACAGAAGGGGAGGGCATATAGACTGGCAGATAAAAAGTAACCATTTTGCAAATGGGTGATTGACCCCTCCCTCACTGAGGTTTCCTACTTTTATTACATCTACCCTTGAATGTGCTATTATAACAAGACTCCAGTTTAACAGCTTTTTGTCTCTGGCCAGGGGGTGACATACAGTGCCCAGCAGGATGGAGTGAAGGGCATTGCAGTAGCAGCAAAACTGCAAAAGAAAATCAACAAACCACAATCCAGAATTTCAGAGACTCTATATCAACCACCTAGAACTAGGCCAGACTAATCTCTCCCCATCCTGAAGCTCAGGGACATTTGCGGAAGAGGGGGCGGTAAGAGTGTAAGAGCAAAAGGATGGGAGGAGCAATGATTTGCAAGATACTCCACACAAGTTAGGGCCAAAGCAATCATAATTGGACTTTGCATGCCCTGCGCAATGTCCAACACACTATTGACCTCACAAAGTCTAGCATCTGCTAAAGGCACCAAGATCCTTGGAGGCAAGGGATTGGCAGCCACAGTAGTGTTCCTATGCTTAAGGGGAACACGGGAAAGGGTTCTGGGAAATGCTACTGGGTCCTTGTACGTCATCGGAGAGGAGGGCCCAGAGGAGAGTCAGGCATGCACAAGAAAGGACTCTCTGGGAATTGGGGCAGGAGGCACTGGGAGATGGGGAGGGAGGGGTGAGGTGAGGGGTAGCAGGGGCTTTGGGGTGAGGAGGAGGGAGGGAGGGAACTGGTGTACCTATTAAGTTTGTATGTGCTGAAATAATAATAAAAATGTATTAAATTAAAAAAAAAGAAATCTCCTCTCTTGCAACATACTCTCAGAGTCCACCTGACACAGGTGTCTTAAATGTCCCTTTGGTCTTGATAATCCTATGGTTTGGGACAGGAAGCCCATGTTTATTGACTTTGGCTCTTTCTCCAGGCAGAGGCCTTACAGACTTTATTTTCACAAAGGACACTCGTGTCTCCTTGCCAGAGTTGGCAATACCACCTTATCCACAGTGAGTTCCTTCATCTTCTAAAGGGACATTGGCCTAGCTGTTTCCTAAGGCTCTGCCTGTGTGACTTACGGGTCTGAGTCTCTATGCAGGCAGTGGGCAGCTTTGGTTGACCTCTGCTCTGTCTCAATGATCCCTTCCTGTCCTCGGAGGCTAGTCAGCTTTCTGTACCTGTGACATTGGTCAAGGGCGTCACTTCCGACAGCTTCTTGAAGGACTCCTCCCACACCTGCCCACTGCGGATGGCTGTGCGCGTCCGGCCTTTGGCATGCTTGAGATACTCTGATAGGTCACGGGTGGAAGGAGTCTGGGTGGTCATAGCAGTCTTTAGCCTACAGTGGGGACCAATGGAGATCGTGAGATGGCCCTGTGGAAGGAGGCTGGTGTCTCACTGGAGAAGCACGAGGTAGCGTGTGAGTCGGGAGAGGCCATAAGGAGCATGGGCATTTGGAGATCAATGCTGGGCTCTTACGGGTCTCCTCTTTATGTCTCTTCTGATGCTGCTGGAAAAGGCCCTTCTAGGAGAAGGAAGCCACTGTGCCTGTTAAGCTTTGCTATGTCTGGTCCTAAGAAAAGGCAGGTGATAGACCAAAGGGATCTATCTGACATCAGTCGGAGATCTGCACCTGTGTCAGAATCAACTGAGGTCCTTATAACTACGCAGTTCCTTCAGACAGACTGACCCAGACTCGAAGAACCTCTGGCATATAGCTGGTCTTCCACTGAGCCCTGTGGACTAAGAGTTCTAGGAATAAGGTACCTGATGGACCTCCAGTCCAGCCCATGCATCTGGCCCTAGTGCTAGAGTGCATTTTGTGGCCCCGAGTGTCCAGCCTATTGTCAAACATGCTTGGCCTTTTAGTCTCTATGTGCGAAACAGACAAACAAAAAACCTGAATTCTTCTACTCTGACATCTGTGACAACCCAGAAAGGACTGAGGATGAGGTGTTATCAGGCATGGTGTCAGGCATGAAAATTCTCTATCCACAAACTATGCCTCAGTTTCCTTGGATGTTGAGGGTCTACAAAGCGATCTTTGTATTCCAAGCCCCTGGAATACTGGCAAATGATTCATGTTCACCTATTTGTGCGTGGTTCACTGACCTGTCCCTTCACATTAAAGCATTTGCTCTATTTATTTAAAATGATGTTTGCTTATTATGTAAGAGAAAGGGGTGCACACACATGCACGCCACAGTGCGCACCTGAAGGTCAGAGGATTGCTCTTCTCCACTGTGTGGACTTCTGGAGGTTGAGCCAGGCAGCCAGGTTTGCAAGCACACACCTTATCCAGTGAACTAGCTCATCAGACCCATTGGCTCTGGTAAAGTGCTGGCAGCTGTCATGGCTCAGCTTGAGGAACTACCCCAGTAAGAGGGTCAGGTAGGAGGATTGTGGTGACTGGGCTTTTATGACCATGTCTATCTCAACTTCCCTAAAAAGAACCCAGGAGATAATCATTCTGTGTCTTTGCTGCTCTGGGGATTGAACCCAGGACCCTGGACAGGCTGAGCAAGCACTCTGTTATTGAGCTATACCCTCAGCCCCCCCCCCTTTCTTTTGAATCAGGGTCTCAGTAATTCACTAATTACCTAAGCTATATCTGCACTCACTCTGTAGCCCATGCTCAGCCTCCAAAGTAGCTGGGATTACAGGTGTGCACCCCCAGACCTGGCCCCATGGCTGCTCTTGTTTTCCAGCCGCTTTCCTGATGGACTGAGGGCTTCCAGAGGGCAGGAACCCATCTGTGTTGCTTATCAACAGAGACTTGGTCTGTTGGGGGTCTTAGCCTCCTCAGCTTCTTTAGGAGGGTTTGTATGTTCCTTACCCAGGTGCTGTGGGTGCAGCCCCTAAAGGTTCACCCCTGTAATCTTATCAGACTCTTCTTTCTGACCCATCAGAGCTGCCTGGCTGGAGGCGCCCATAGTAACATAGACTCGCCTTAATTCCAGTCGCTAGAGTCCTCTCTACCCAGTGTGGGTACATGGAAGCTCTGCTCATTTGCTCCAGGGGGACAGGCTCTGAGGTTCACCTTACACCTCAGGGCTCCCTAGGTGAGGATGCTGGGGTTGGTAAAGGTGGTCAAGCTGAGCTTGGACTTGAAACCACATTCGTGCTTAACTTTTGTTCTGTGACAACTTCCCTGCAGCGCACTTCCCTAATAAATCACCCGCACTGACTGCACAGCTCAGGTTCCGTTTGCAGGGAACCTGACCTAAGTCAGTTCATGTTAGTTGAATGAAGGAAGCTTTCTGAGCTGGCATGCATGCCAGCCACAGTGGGCCTCTTGGGTGAAGTCTCCTTGTAGGATTCGATTAGATGTCCCTTCAAGGGACCTTAGAGGCAGGGGGCTTTAGGAATTGGGAACTATTGCACCTGCTTGCTCCCTATTTGGGGTGAGTCGAGAGTGGCGGAATGGCAAGTTTTATAATTGCTTTAGTTAGCTGACTCGTCCGGGCTGGTCTGATGTGTTGGTCATTAACTTTAGGGAAGTCTGGAAAGGGAAGTCCACACAGGGAAGTGTGTCTCACTTACCTGTTCCGGGATTTCAGAAAGGCAGTGTTGACCTGGACTTTAGCCTGAGTCACAGCATCAGAGATGGCATTTCTGGTGGTGGTCGGAGCTTGGGGAGAGAGGAGCAGTGAGGGGAGGGGGAAGGTATCAGATCCCAGTCCCTTGAGATGCCCTTTACTTCCACCTTCTTTGTCTTCCATTCCCCTCATCTCTCAATTCTGAGCAGAAGGGAATCAAGATTAGGGAATGTTACAAAATCCTATTAAGAGACAAAAAGGGGCTGGAGAGGTGACTCAGGAGCTAAGTCTCTGCCTTGCAGGGGGAAGATCCTGAGTTCGGATCCTAGACCCCATGTACAGATGCCTGGGGAAGCGGGGGCGGCCTGCTTTTCTGGTCCTGATAGGGCAGAGCCTGTGAATCCTGGGGCAGAGTAAACGAGGAGGTGGAGGTGGTCCATGGTGGTTCCTGAATTCGTCCGTGGTTCTACATACACACACACACACATATACACACACATACATACACACACGCATACACACACAATTGAATAAATAATAAAAAAAAATTTTAAAAAGGGACAAAAAGGACAGAACGGGCAAAGTTCCCTCTGATTTTGGACAAGATGTCAAAACTGTCCTTTGGGATTCCACTGGAATCCCCGGGGATAAAGGGCAGGGTGTTCCAGTGTCACTAGCAGATTGGTTTGTGCTATCTGGCTCCTGGTGAGATGGCTCCATCTTGAACAAATCTCTCAAAGGACATACCAGTTGCTAGGACCCTGAAGTGGGCAAGGGCAAGGGGAAGGCATGATGTCCCTTACGTGGGGGTCTGAAGCGTAAGGGACAGGCCTGAGTCTCAGAACAAGGAGACTGCGGTGGATTGCACAGTACCCACTTGGAACCTCCCCATGTCCCCCTGTTTCTAAATCCTCTGCAGATGTGATTAATTCAGATGAGGTCATGCCGGAGCAGGTGGACCCTTGGTAGGATAACTGGCAGTTTTGTGAATCAGGGGAGGACACACAGAGAGAAGGTATGAAGACTGAGCTGCCACATGCTGAGACTACCTGGAGCTGCAGGAAGCTGAAAGAGCCTTCTCAGGCAGCTCCTTCCTGCTATTATGTTGACTCTTAGCCTTCTGGGGGCCCTGTGGTACTAAATCTCCATTGTCTCCAGCCACCTGCTTCACGGTGCTCTGCTATGCCGGGCCCAGGCATGCAGTGGGACACTTACCCTCTGTGGCAGCCGCTGCAATCTGGAACACAGTCAGCGAAGACAAGAGCACTGGTAGACAGAGAAGGATCCTCATGGCTGAAAGGAGACCAAGGTCATGCTGAGCCCCTCAGTGGAGCCCCACTGGGAGAGAGAATTGCAGAAAGCAGAGGAAGCCCAGAGAACCGCAGCGGCCTCAGGTCCTCACTAGGCATCTACTGCATGCACAGGTATACCTGTACCTGGAGAGCCAGAAAGAGGGCCAGTGGGAGAGAAGCACCTGGATTTCAGGAGCCGAGACCCTGAGTTTGTTCTACCCAGCTCTGTGGTCCTGAGCAGGTTACTTAACACTTCTGGTCCACCTGCCTGCCAGTAAGAGGACAGGATCAAATGACCTAGAATATCCCCATTGTGTCCTGAGAGCCTGGGCCGGTTCTGTCACAGGGGAGAGAAATGCCCTCTCCAAAACCTTTGGAGCCTCCTTCCTTCTTCTGCAAGGGGTATCTTGCTTCCTGCCAGCCAGGCTCCCCTGGCATAGCACAGGGCGTGGACCCAGGAAGACACCACACCTCTCCACAGGGCTTCCCCTTTCTTCAGAAAGCCAAAGCTGAGTTCCTCTGAGTCCCTCCAAAGCAGGAGGCTTCCTTCCCATAGTTGTGTTTCAGGTTGCCACAGAGATGTCAGCCCCGACATTAACACACTCATCCTGCCCTCTAGCTCTGAAACCAAATCACCAGGCTAAAATTCAGACAGGTGTGTCTCTCTCCTCCCTCCATCTCTCCCCTTTTCCCTCTCTTCTCCTTCTCCTCCTCCTCCTCCTCCTTCTCTTCCTCCTTCTTCATCTTCATCTTTGTCTTCTTTCTCTTCTTCCTCCTCCTCATCTTTTTTCTTCTTCCTTCCCTCCCTCCCTCTGTCCCATCCTCCCTTCTTCCCTCCCTCTGTCCCATCCTCCATCCCTTCCCTCCCTCTCTCCCATCCTCCCTCCTTCCCTCTCTCTTTCTCCCTTCAGCCCTGTTGATGATTTAACCCAAGGCACATTAGCCTACAACCCAGGTTCTCCATGGTAACTGTTACTGCCAATAAACACCCTGTCTCAGGGAAGAATGGCCATTCCATCTTTTAAGCAGATCCAGATGGAGAAGAATGTAGAAGAGAGAACTGTGATATTATAATGTATATCTCCTATATGTTCAGTGTGTTTAATCATAATGTAACTTTAGGGAAAAAAAGATAAGATATAAATAAATATCTCTCTGGTCAAGTTTTTTTTCCTCCCAGATGGTCTCTTCTGTGTGTTTATGTGTGACGCTAGAAATTGAACTCTGGGCTTTGCCTGTGCTAGGCTACTGTTCTGTCACTAAACTATACCCCCAGCCCCAAGATGGAATTTAAAAACTGTTTTTAATTATTCGTGTGGGAAGTGCAGGCTGCTACCATTTCCACCTGGTGTTTTTACATAGGTTCCAGGATCTGAACTCAAGCCTGTCTGCTTTTGAGGCAGAGTTATAACTTCTGAGCTCTCTCCAGCCCAAGAGTTCTGATCTTCTGTCCCTCTGCTCTCCCTTTACTCCTTTCCTCTCTCCTTCCTTCCCTTCTTTCCTTCCCTTTGGGTCTCACTGTGTAGCCCAGGCTGGCCTTGAACTCCTGATCCCCCTGCCTTAGCCCCACAGTACTGCGATGATAGGCACATACACTATACTCCTCTTCTACACTTTCTTCATGGCTGTAAGAGAACTCTGGTAGGATCCATTGATTAAGAAGTCTGCCCTTTCAGGCAAACAAAAATGGTGTTTTCGAGGATCATTGAGAGTTTTATTTTCCTTTAAGTGTGGTTTAAAAAGCTTAGAGCATACAATTTACCTTTATAACCATTTAAACTGTACAGACAAGAAATGTTAAGGTATGCAGATCTCTAGAATGTTTCAATCTTGCAGAACCAAGGCTGCCATACATTGAATATCACATCCCTATTGCTCCCTCCTTCCAGCCCTGGCAACGACCTATTTGATTAGGAAATGAAATGTAGCTCCTCCCTTCTGCACTCTTTCTTCTTTAACATATTCTTCATATTCTGTTCAGTGGGAAAGGGAGGAGGAGGGAGGAATTCAAGGTGGAAGCTAATTTATGTTCTACATTGTAGCTAAGGTCCCTGCCTGGTGTGAAAGAAGACTATGAAGGAAAATGGAAATCCGAGCCAGGTAAATATGGGATTATGACACTGGAATGCAGGCGATCCTGAAAAGATCCAGGTCAGTAAAAGAATGTACTAAATAAAGCCCTCAGTTTTCAGCAAAGACTGGAGCCTTTCTCCAGACACAGAAGTCAGAGCCACAGCCCCCAACCCCCATGCCATGATAGCCCGTGATCCCATGCCTCCCCTCACTCAATATCTTCTGTGCCTCGTAAACATCTACATACTCTTCAAAACCCAGGCCCAGTGCTGCCTATTTTATGAAGTTAACCAAATTTCTCAGCATAAAAACTCATGTCTCATAATGCTAGTTTGTCCATTTCCATATGAGACCCTGCATATTGAGCCAGTGCCTTATTTATTTCTGTTTTCCTATGCCTAAGCACAGTGTTAGCATAGCATTGGGCACATGCAAAGCCAAGTTTAATACCTGGAGGTTAAACAAGGATAAGTGCTAACCATCTCTTATGTGTGCCTAAGAATCATCAGACCATCTTGGAAAAAATGCACATTTTAGCTTGGAAGGTCATGGAAGGAGACTCAAGAGTCTGTACTTCCAGCCAAGGGACTTGCAGGGGACGCTTCTGGTCTGCAGACCACACTGAATACTATGACCTGCCAGAATTTGCCTTTAAAAGTTGCAAGACATTGAAAACTGGAAGAAGGGTGAGGTGGGCAGGAATTGTTGGAACTTGTTCCTTAAAAGCTCTGTTGAGGATGGTGGGAAGAGGCAATAGGACAGACAGCCAATAAACACCCTGTCTCAGGGAAGAATGGCCATTCCATTTTTTAAGCAGATTCAGATGGAGAAGAATGTAGAAGAGAGAACTGTGATATTATGATGTATATCTCCTATATTTTTCATATATATATGATATATACACATGTAGGTATACACACACACACACACACACACATGCAGGAGTGCGTGCACGTGTGTAAGTGCTTTTCACCCACGGTTCTTGGCTTCTGACACCTCCCTAAGTTAGACCATAGAAACTAGAGTTCCTCTTCCCTTAGGAAAGTCAAAACACTCCAGTCTCCAGTCTTCCCCAGCTTCCTGCATCGGCGCTGGCCATAAAGAAATTCTCTGAACTATCTTGTCTGACAATTGGTCATACCCCTCCCATTTCAGAAGGGATCCTGCCCTGTATCAGGGAGGGAGGGAGGAATGCTGCTCAGAGAGACCAAGAAGAATCTGAACAGACAAGCCTTGCTGGGATTCTCATCTCAGCCTGTTAGTATCAGAGCCACGTTGTTCAGAGAGCTTCCAGATAGCTGACCACGCAAGGCTTACTGGAGGGCGGTGTGCCCAGAGAGAACAGAGAAGCTCCACGCTCCTTCCCTCAAACCTGCCCTATGCACCACTTCATCTGCATCTTTCCTGAAACCATTCATAAAACACCCCTCATAACCTGAAGTTTCTTCAGGTTTTGTATAACAACAACAAGAGCAAAAACTCTAGTAAATGAAGCAAAGTTGAGGAGGGGACTGTGGGAACTCTGATGTGACACTCTGTCAAAGACATAGACAGATCACAAGACCTAGAGCTTGTGATTGGCATCTGCAATGGGCAGGGGTGGGGCGAGGGAGAGCAGCGTTGGGAACTGAGCCCCCAACCCGGCGAATCTGATGCTGTCTCCAGGCAGAGGCTGCGGGCATTGCATGGGAATAGAGAGCACCTAGATGTCATCCAGCTGCAGCGTTGCTTGCTGAGCAGGGACTCCCCCCACCTTAGTGTCAGAAACATGTTGTGACAGGACAGTAGAAGAAACTGAATTCGAGTCTGACTTTGTTTTCTTTCTCTGTCACCTCAGCGGCTCTTAGTGAGCTTTCTACAGCAGAAGCAATAGTGTCCCTTAGCTGAACAGGTTTGGGGTACATGCTGGATGTTCCCAGACACATAAAAAGCATTCTGATTCAACTACTCTAACCCCCCCCCCAAAAAAGCCCATCTAGCACTGTTGCAGTTCATGTACCTGTTGAAGAGTCAGGAGTCCACAGGACATTCCAAACACCAAGGATTAGACTTTCAGGGCTAGCTCGATCTGGGGCATGTAGCCAGCGCAGATGCTGGCAGCCAGGTAAAGATCTGAGCTCAATGGTTCAAGCAACACATGAAACTCTGCAGCAGGTCGCTCTACAGGAGCGTTTCAAGAACACTACCCAGAGAGAGCGCTGATCAGTTACTGTCTCCTCCGGACTTTCTGAGCAACCCCAGACATTGTTAGGCCTTGGTTCCCAAACAGCACAGATAAGAGAGGTCTATGCACCTTTTAGCCCTGAAGGTTTATGATGCTGCCCCCTTTCAGGAGCAGTGAAACCTTCTTGCCCTGCCCTGAATTTAGTCATTCTCTCTCAGAACAAACAGGGATAACTAGCTTCTTGGTAGGCAAATCTGGCAAAAAAAAAAAAAAAAAAAAAAAAAAAAGCCCCAGGAAGACAAGTTTAGATCCAGTACTACGTGTTCTGAGAAGCCTTTAGGAAATTTCATCACCACTTTGCAGGAATCATGAAAGATTAACGAGTCTTACCTGCCATTGCCTTGACCTCTTGTGGCAGCGAGACAGCTGTTGTGCTTGGAAGGAGTTGGTCTTTTATATCTTTCCGCAAGAATCTGTTTCTGGAAAAGGCCCAGAGGGAAGGATTTCGAGGCTGAAGTGGCTTAGAGGACACACTCAGGCTCAGCAGGAAACACCCTATGACTCCAGGCAGATGCCACGAGGAAACTGCAGAATGGCAAGAAGGAGTTGCTGCAACGCTGCTGACTGGGCAGAGTGATTCCTTTTCTTCCCATTTTCCAGCTTAAATCTGCCATCCTGGTCTAGATGGTGAAACTCCCAGCCCTGTGCATACTTAACTCTTCACTCTCCAGTGGATTCTGAATAGCTCTCAAGCTATTCCGAATATGTGTAATCACACGAGAACAACAATCTTTGTCTCATTCATTTATTCATCACTCTTTCATTTATCCCTTACCTTTATCGTTTTGGATTTTAAATGATTTTTTAAAAAATTAACTTTGGGGGGAGTCAAGTCTCAAAAGATTTGTGTTTGAAGAAGTCACCAGAAACGTGGTAAGAGCCCTGACTTGCCACCAGGAGAGTGGGTCATGGTCTCAGAGAGCCACTGTATCTTCTGATGCCTTAAACTTTCCAGTAATTTGGATTATTATCATGATGTTTTGATTTCATGCCTTTTTCAGTGCCCTATTAAAAACAGCAGACTCCAGAAATTATTGGCTCATATCACCTGGCTTCACCTAATGGCTTGGAAGTTTCAAGCTCATGAAATCCATAGAAAAAGGAAATAGGAAAAAAAATCAGATAAAAAGAATTCAGAAACTCTATGAGATCATACCCACCCACTAAGAGCCAGACCCTTGGTTTACCTTCAAAACAGTGACGTCCTGTGTCCAGTTGTTGAAAGATATCCAAAGACTCTTTTTCTTTTTCTTCTGAGACAAGGTCTCACACTGTAGCTCGGGTTGGCCTCAAACTCATAACAATCTTCCTGCCTCAGCCTCACTGGCGCAGAATTTACAGGCATGAGGCACCACACCCTACTTGAAGACTAATTGTCTTATGAAGAATCTAGGTGACTGAGCTGGACCCCTCCAGAAGGTTGCTGTCCAGGAAAAGGGAACAGGATGTCAGGTTCTTCTGTTTTCTTTGAAATATATTTCAACTCTTTTGCCAACCATTGTTTTTTTTTTTTGTACCTATTCCTTAAATGTCAGAACCTTCATGGTTATGGGTTGAGGGAGCTATGTCTCCAGATGGGTTTGGTTTTGCCTTTAGGTGTAGTGCTTGGGTTCAATCCCAGGTCTGGTGCGTGTCAGGCAAGCATTCTACCACCGAGCTACTTCCTTCTGCAAGTTCCCATGGGATGACACTCCTTCCTATGTAGAATATGGAGTGAGCTACTACAGTCAAAGTAACAATGCAAACGCAAATGCAAATCTGTTTGGCGACCATCTCTGGGACTTTACCACGTTATGATTTAATGTGATATGTCCTAAGTTTAAGTTTGTCCAGAGATGGAATAATATCTTCAGCCCAATCCACCCTTTGATGTTGGCATGAAATGTCACTTGGCATGAAGCATATTTGTTATAGTTAGCAATATTGCATAAAGCTAGCAAATTGGCATTTTCATAGGTTACATCAATATTTTCATGGCTTTATCATTTTCATTTACATATATATTTTTAGCACAAGTGGCTATCTCCCCATTAAAGAATTGGCAAATTAGCCTGATAAATGAATAAGAGACAGAAAGTTCAGGAGAACACTGGAAATACGAGAAGCTTCTCACAAGTCAGCATAGATTCCAGGATATTTTAACAAGAGCAGCAGCAGAGGGTATCCATGAGGAGAAGGTAACCCCCTGAATCACTGGCACATGGACACACATACTCACATAGTCATGGACAGATGGACATATACACATAAATGAGGCTGCTCTAAGACATGCTTTGCTTACCTCCGCTGGCATACAGTATTAGAATGCTACAGCATACAGGACCTTCAGCTGATGGAGGAACATCCACGGTCAGCGATAGAGTAACTCATTTGTTTGAGACCATCATAGTTCTCCCACTGGGCCATCATCGCTCTGTCGAATGCCATCTCCTTTGGAAACTCATCTGGTCTCTTCTCTATTTCAACTCTTCTCCTGTTGGCTTGGCAGCCATTCGTAGTTGGGCAGGTTGCTTTTCTTTTCTCACTAACATGCTTTTCCTCATGTTAGTTTCCTAGAACCAAAAACAACTAGTCTTTTTGTGCTGAGAAGGACTCCATGTGCCAAGGCAGCCTCTCTAGGACTCATTCACTCGTTTTCTCTAAGAAAAGGGAGAATCTCAGGTGCTCTGGTTTATGTCATCTGTAACCTCTGGGGCAGCATGAACGTAATAAACGAAATTCTGATGTCCCTGAGCAACACAAACCCAAGGGGGACAGATAAGAATATTGCCAGATAGCCTGCTTCAGAGTATGAATTTGTAGCCAAGAAAAAACAATAAATGTCTGAGAGGGATTGTGTATTCTCTTGTAAACAGCAAAGGACTTTATTGTCTTCTCTGAGATTTTATTTATTTATTTATTTATTTTTTTAGTGGGAGAATCAATCAGCTATTTGGTGGTTTCTGAGCCTGACGATATGCAACATGAGGGTTTTTAGTGGAAATCCAGTATCAGTGAGTTCTCACACTTAGTCACAGCTGAAGGGTCCATCTTGTTCAAGGCCTTTCTGAGAACCAACCTTTGGTGCCAACAGGGGAATTCTTAAGAACTACTTGACAGGTGGGCACTTGCTGTCTGTCCCTTTCTGCTCTTCAGTCAGGGAAACTACCTTTTTTCTTTTTTTTTTTTTTTTTTCCAATCGAGGCCTCTTCATTTCTTATCCATATCCTTGTTCGTTTTCCTTCCTCTTAAATATTTATTGAGCTCTTAGTATGATATGCACAGTATTTTTTCTCACTTCCATTCTTGCCTTTCCCTAGCAGCTTACAAATTATGAAGTTTAATACGTTTGCTTCAAACAAAAAAAAGGTGTCAGATATATTTTCTGGCTTGGCATGGAAATGGAGAGATGGGGCTGGAAAGTGTAACAGATCTCAGAGCCCAGAAACTTCCCCAACGTGGATCCAGGGATGGTTGAAGTGGAAATAAGGTTAAAGCCCACTGTCATTTGAGTCACAGATAAACACAGAATTTTAAACACACACACACACACACACACACACACACACACACACACACACACACACACACCTTATTATTGCTGTTGCTATACTCTGAGGAGTCTGATGAAGTATCCTTTATGATAAATTCGTAAATAAGATATTTCAATACAATGCCTCAGTTCTGGGCTGGGGAGTAGTTCAGTTGTTAGAGTGCTTGTCTCCTGTGCAAAGCTCCTGGGTTTGGGCCCCCTAAACTAGGTATGGTGGGGCACCTTTGTATTTCCAGCACCCAGGGAATTAGAGGAAGATCAGGAGTTCAAGGTCATCCTCAGCTATGTAAGGAATTCAAGGCCAGCATGATATGTCAGAGAGTCTTTTTTTAAAGTGTCACTTCTGAAGCAGGTGCATATGTGTGATACCCCCCACCCAGTAAGGGGGGCTGGAGTAAGACGCAGCAAGCCAGGCGCCAGTCTAGCTTGCCACTCTTTAACCACGTGGTCTTTGAGAAATTACTGCATTTAGAGGCCTCAATTTCCTTATCTGTAAAGAGAGGAGGACACAATAAATAATTGGGGTGGATTACAAGACTCCCCAAGTCTTAATACCCTTGGGCTCTCTGTATACGAACAAAAAAAAAATGCAAATCCCACTATCACTCTTCAGACCAGCTGGGATATAGTAAAGGTTAGTTCTCTCAAAAGCCATTCTCCTTCCTGAGGTCCAAGGATAGATAAACACAGAGGAATGGAAGGAGTTGTTGACACAGGGGAAGAAAGACTCTACAGGGAACATACCGTGCTGAAGTCAGAAACCAGGATCATCCTGGCTCCCGTTCCTCCTCCTGTCTTCCTCACGACTCCCCAGGTGCAGAGTGCCCTTCCTAAATTTCTTGCTTTCTCGCCTTCCCACATTCTGCTCTGCCCTAGATCATCTCTAAGCTCAACCTCTTCTCGTGGCTCCTGGCTATACAGGGCTCTGCCCCACCCTGCCTCTGCACTGACGTTTGGGTCAGCCCTCCACCACCCACAGGTCAAAGTTTAGTTTTATTATAATCCAGGATTGCTCGTGCTTCCATCTTTCCAGCCTGTCTCCAATGGCTCCTCTGCTCAAGCTCTTCCATGCGGCTGACTAACCTGCTCGCTCTTCCCAGGTGCGCAGAGCATCCTACCTCAGTGCCTCTCTCTCTCTGCCTCTCTCCATGCCTGGCTAGTTCTCTCTCACTTCTCAAGTCTAGCATCCCGTTTAGGGCCACCTTTGTGCCAGTTCAAGGACTCAAGAGGGAAGGCGACTGGGACACTGGTAATGAGACGTTCACGTGAGGCTGGACAGCTGTTTACTGAGTACAGAACAAGGAAAAGAAAGTGCAAGAACATGGAGCCCTCTCGTAATTTATTATTTTAGAGTGAGGGGGGCGTGTGTAACTTGGGTGGACTGCTAAGCCAGGTGGTGTTCTGATTTACATTGACTTGGACACAGCTTCAAGTGGTTTTACTCAAATGCCGTCATTACATGATGTATGTTTTCCTGCCTATTCTTTTCCCACTCCTGAGGTGAGCAGGAAGTTACTGCTGTCTTCAGCACTGACATCCACCTTCACAACCCATGTCACAAAGGTGACCTAGATGTGCCGGTGGTCTGCATTGCTGCCGAGGACCCTGCTGTGCACCTTCTCTGACTTCCAAGCCTCCCAACATTGGTTCTCTTTTCTTCCTTCCCTCTCTCCCTTCTTTTGTTGCCTCTTTCCTTTCGTCCTCTCTCCTTCCCTCCCTCCCTGCCTCCCTCCCTCCCTCCATACCTTCCTCCCTTCCTCCTTTCCTTCCCTGAGACAGAGTTTTGTGTATCCCAAAATTCCTTTTGTAGCCAAAGATGACCTTGAATTCCTGATCCTACTGCCTCCATACCCGAATGCTGAATTCCAGGTGTATGCTACCATGCTGATTTATGTGGTGCTGGGCTTTGTTCAGGGTAGGCAAATACTCTACCAACTGAGGCTTATGCCCAACCCCATTTCCCCCCCGCATTTTGTTGTATTACACACATACACATGGACATGTTCAAGGAGGTCAGAGCGAAAAGGTTGGGAGACTCAGTGGAAATTGAAGCATGATAGAGAAAAAACAAGAAGAAATACTGACCTCCACAGTAAGAAGCAGGTTTACTGCAGAATAAACCAGAATTCCAAGTTGGAATTCAGAAAAAGAGAGGTGCCTCCCTGACAGATTAGGGGGGTTATATATTATTTTGGGAAGGGGTGTACAATTAGGGAGGCTCAGAGAGGGTCGTATCTAAAGTTTTTGTGGGAATAATGCATATGGGTATCTAAAAGGAAAGCCTGTCAAAAAGCTCTCTAGGAATCATGCCAATAGGTATCTAAGGGCCATAGCACTGGCATTTACCTTCGGAAATGCCTGTAAGGTAGGATGAGACTCTCAGGGCAGCACCTCAAGTCAGAACCTAACAAAGGGGATTTAGCTGAAAGAATATGAAATACTGATAAGACTGGAGTCCACAGATGGTAAACAAACTGTCTTCTTGTTCATATCCCTGGTACTTTCTCTGTAACACAGAGGACAACTCTGGGGAGTTGATTTTCTCCTTCCACTGTAGACTCTGGGTATCAAACTCAAGTAGACAGACTGGCATGGCAAGCACCTTTATCCACTGAGCCGTCTTGACAGCCTTTTCCTATTTACTTTTTTAGGTGCTTTTTCCATTCCCTGGATGAGATTCAGCCTTCTGCACACACTCTAAATTATGTTGGCCATGATCAAAATGATGCTGATATTAAAAGTGTGTTGACTTAACCCCGTTATTTCAATCTTGACTGTCAGTGCTAAAGCGGTTGCACAAATCCATTTTCTAGCATAATAAAATAGTCCGGCTGAAGTGTAGCTGCAGTCTACACTGCATCTTTCTCTCCGATGGTTCCCTGACTTAGGGTCCCCACTGCTCTTTATAAGCTAGACAGACTCAGAGCCAAGTGGCCATGAGGTCCACCCTGTGGCTGGGAGAAAAGAGGAGCTAGTCTCTTTTATCGGCTTTATCTACCCCACACTGTCACTTCAACACCTACATCAGGAATGAGCCCCCAGTCTCTTGGGTTACCTTGTTCCTGTCTTTATGCCTGATGGAGGCTGGAAATGACACCCCTGAGAGGGCTTCCTGCTCCCCCTCGCTGGCCAAGCCACTTGGTAACACCAGCTGGGTACCATGCCATGACGCTCATTGGGACTTACTGTAAGTGTCTGGATGCTCTTTTTTCCCTCCCCGCGCCCCGCCAGATGATGTGGAAGCACATCAGGATAATAGATGCTGCTCTGGAAGGCTGTGATGGAGTGTGGAATGAGGTGAGGTCTGGATTGGAATTCCTTCTGTGCTGGTGGGAGCCTGGGGAGAGATAAGTGGTTATTTGCCACTTCTTCTCAGTGTTAAAGAAAGGGCGGACATCACGGAAGGGATCTTTACTGTTCTGCACTAGAAACAAATACTATGAGCACACATTAAAGAATGTCCTACTCTGCAAATAACATGGTGGGCTCCTATGAAGCTGAAATTCTACACTTTGCTCAGCATCTCTCTCTCTGTGTCTCTGTCTCAGTCTCTGTTTCTTTCTTTTAAGTAACACCCCCCCCCTGCAGACTAGAGATTTACATCTGTGGGGGGAGCACGAGTATAGCCTACACCTTCAAAGGTGGCTTCAATTTCTTTTTAAATAGAGAAAGGGTCTGATTAGTAGCATAGGCAGACTTCAAACTCAAAAATCCTCCTGCCTCAACCTCCCAAGTGCTAGGATTGCAGGCCCACATTTACACTTGGCTTAAAAGCTCACATTTTTTTTTAAAAGTAAAACAGCTTTAAAGCTGTTGTAGATTTACAGAATAATTACAAAGATATCACTATTGGCTTATGTTTGTTTTTTTTTGGCTTATGTTTGTATTGACACATTTATCATAGTTTTCAGTATTATTGACTGGAATCTATCTATCTATCTATCTATCTATCTATCTATCTATCTATCTATCTATCTATCTATCTATCTGTATTCATGTGTTTGTGTGTGTATGTGTGTGTGTGTGTGTGTGTGTGTGTGTGTGTATCAAAGGGCACTGTGAGTCCCTATGGAGGACTAAGGGTGACTTTGGGAATCATCCTGGATTGCTTCTATTCGTTTTGCTTTACTGTTTCCCAGGCTCCGCCTACCAGGGCCAAAAGTGCTTGCCAACCCACCTTTTCTGCCTGGCATTTTTATGAGGGACCTAGGATCAGAACTCAGGATCATCTGCCTTTGAGGATTCCAGAATCTTAACCTCTGAACCATCTCTCCGGCCCTAATATCTCATGTTTTAACTTTCAATTTTCAGGCTTTTGTGTCCTACTTGAGAATTTACCTTTTATTACATGAAAATTAGAATTTTTAAAAATCTTTCTATCAAGTCAAAATTGTTCATTTGTGGAATACAAAACCCATTGAGCCCAAGCTCCTGTTCTCACTGGGAAGTATCCCACCAACTTGGGCAGCAGGAGTCACTCACTGCAGGTTAGCTCAGAATGGGGCCAAAGAAAGGCCTGGCAGGCTCTGCTCCACCACTGTGGAAGCCTGGGAGACTCACCGAGTCTCTGCGCCTTGGCTTTCTCTTCTGGAAATTGATATTAATAAGAGCAGCCTGCATCCCAGGGGGTGCTTTGAGGACTAACCAAGAGATATATGTAGACATACGAAGCGTGATTCACGCAGAAGAGATCTTATCAAGGTGATTTCTCAGTCACACCAGGTGAGCAGCTATTTCATTGTGAACTGGTCCATGAACTATTGCAGTTACCCCTCCACTTGCCCTCCTGATAATATCTGAATTAGCTGGAATTAAGAAAGGAAATGGCTTTCCACTGTACATCCTCGTTGCTGGGTTGCATGTCACAGACAGAAGAGACAGAAGTGGAAGGCATGGGGGGCCAGGGAGATTTCTGCTGCTGACTGCTAACTTTTCTTTCTCACCTGGTGAATTGTGACTGCTTTGTGGGTGCTTGCTGTCTGATGAAGAGGAAAAAAGCTGATGGTGGGGACTTCCTAAACCACCTCCCCTGAGGAGCCAGTTCAAGTTTATTTCTTTCCTGCCATGTCGATATGAAATACACCATCTTCTGCCAGAGGAGTAGGAGCCAACTCAGGCAGGATTTCTGCACTTGAATTCGAGAGCTACCTACCCTCAACTCTTTGAAGTCCTGGTGGATCCAACTGCTGCAGGACTGGTGAGGTCTGTTTCCAGCAGGATCTTCCAGCCCCTCAGCTAAAGACTGTCCCACACTGTCAATCACCGCCCATGTTTTTCTGTTTCCCCCTCTTGCTGCACATGTTGGGGGGTTCCTCCTAATTTAAGCTCCCAGGTTCCAGAGTCCATGGTCTTACTTCCCCTGTCCAAAACATGGGATACCCCCCCAACACCAACCCATTACTCAGGGCACTGTTACTCCAGGAAACTTTTTTCGGTTCAGTACTCCTCAAACAATTACGTATTGAGTACTTGTTTGGGTTACCTGAGAATACAAAGCCAAATAGAGCCTGGTTCTTCATTTTAGGAAGGGCACTGGTCACTGGAGCAGAAAAACATAATTGTCCACTTTTTGACACGCACCTACAGCCTTCTGGGTGCTTAAGTTCTGGGATGTCTCAAGGTGGGCAGGATTTCTGCCTGCCTGAAGCTTAAAGTTGACAAATAATTATTCTTTTTTTTTTTTTTATTAAAAATTTAATTATACATTTTAAAATTTTTTACCAGTTCCCTCCCTCCCCCCTCCCCTTCCCCCAGTGTCTCCCCCCCAATTCCCAGAGAGTCCTTTATTGTGTGCGCCTAACTCTCCACTGGGTCCTCCTCTCCGATGACATATAAGGACCCAGTGGCATTTCCATAAGCCCTTTCTCTTGTTCCCCTTAAGCATAAGATTACTACTATGGCTGTCAATCCCTTGCCTCCAGGGGTCTCGGTGCCCTTAACAGATGCTAGACTTTATGAGGGCAACAGTGCGCTGGACATTGCGCAGGGCATGCAAAGTCCCATTATGATTGCTTTGGCCCCAACTATTGTTGAGAATCTTGCAAATCGTTGCTCCTCCCATCCTTTTGCTCTTACAATCTTACCGCCCCCTCTTCCGCAAATGTCCCTGAGCTCCAGGATGGGGAGAGATTAGGCTGTCCTAGTTCTATGTGATTGATATAGAGTCTCTGAAGTTCTGGATTGTGGTTTGTTGATTTTCTTTTGCAGTTTTGCTGCTCCTGCAATTCCCTTCACTCCATTCTGCTGGGCACTGTATGTCACCCCCTGGCCAGAGACAAAAAGCTGTTAAACTGGAGTCTTGTTGTAATAGCACATTCAAGGGTAGATGTAATAAGAGTAGGAAACCTCACTGAGGGAGGGGTCCATCACCCATTTGCAAAAAATTATTCTTTTTTTAAAAAAAAAAAAACCAAATTTTCTTTTATTTTAAAGCTTTCAGATTTCTTTTTTTTTTATTTCCACTCATACAAACTTAACAGGTACACAAATAATTATTCTTAAAAGTGAAGGTATATTAGAACTGAAGGAAATTAACTGAACTGCAAATGTTCAAAAGTAAGGGTAGAGAAAGTTTGTGGGTGTATATAACAAGGGGCCTAATACAGTCAGGGTGCAAAGACTGCCCTGAGCAAGGGGTATCTGAAACAAGAAGGTAAGCTGAAGAAGGAAGCAGAGGAATGGATGAATTTGGGCAGGAGAAACATGATGTGCCTACATTGTGATGGAAAACACCCCTGTGGGCTGGGGAGACCCCAGGAGACTCACCTTCCCCAGACTGCAGGGAATCTGGCCAGATTCTCACATGCAGCCCACCTGTATACCCATTTTCTTCCCTTTAGCCTATGCCCACTTACCGGTGCTGAGCTACATTTTATGGGTTTCCCCATATGCTTTCCTCTCTCCAGGATACCACTTGTGATTCAACATTGTCCTCACTGGAGCTCACAACATTAATTCAAATGGCATTTATTCTAGTGGCTTCTGTAGCACCTAGTTCTAGAACATGGTTTCTGCTTACTTCCATGAACCTTCTGCATGTGGTTGTTTTAGTTATTTGTCTTGTTACTATGGGAAAAAAAAAAAGCCTGACAGAAGCAAGTTAGGGAAGGAAGTTTATTTTGGCTCACAGTTCATCGGAGTGGGGGTAGGTTTGGCAGTGAAAGTGGATCTGGCGACAGCAAGCAGGAGCTTGGAGGAGGCAGCTGGTCACACCACATCCACAATCAGGAGTAGAGAGAGCTGGAAGCTGGAAGCTTGTTTTCTCCTTTTTATTTAGTCTGTATATGTTGCACAGAGACCTGAGGTCAAGGTCGGGTGTCTTGCTCTTTCACTCTCTCTTATCTTTTGAGATAGTGTCTCTCCCTGAGCCTATAACTTTCCAATTTGTTAGACTGGCTGGCCAGTGAGCCCCAGGATCTTCCTGTCTCTGTCTCCCCAAGCTCTGATTACAAGTATGTGCACCTGCACCCAGCTTTTACGTGGGTGCTAGGATGGAACTTAGACTTTATGCTTGCATAGTAAGCAAATTACCTATTGAGCATGTACACAGAAAAATGGAAAAAGGAAAAAACCTCAAAACTCAGTGTGGAAATTCTCATTTTTATTTAATTTATTTTTTATTTTGTATGCATGCTAAGTGCATGTATGCATATGAGCATGCACGGCTGTGATTGTGTGTAGAGCAGAGGTTGACATCGAAAGTCTTCCTCAATCATTTTCCACCTTATTTTTTTTGAGAGGGTCTCTCACCGAACCTGGAACTTGTTGAGAGGGTCTTTTAATAATCTTGGAGCTCACTGGTTGGCTAGATTAGTTAGTCAGCAAGTCCCAGGGATCTTCTGTCTCCCCCAACACCTGCCCACCTCTGGAACTCTGGGATTACAGTGTGTACCACCATATCTTTTTTCCTTCCTCCCTCCCTCTTATCTCTCTTTCTCTCATTTATTTTTTTTTTGCATGCATGCATGTGTGTATGCACATATGTGTGTGGGGTGGTATGTATATCAGAGAACTCTTGAGTGTACATATCTGTAGAGGCCCAAAGGTGACATTGGGAATCATCCTGGATTACCTTATCTTCTTATTGCTTTGCTCTGGGGTTTCCCAGGTTCTGCCTTCCAGGCCACAATTACAGGCCACTATTGTATTCACTGACACTTTTTTTTTCACATGGGATCTGGGGGGTCTAAACTTAGTTCCTTTAACCACTGAGCCATCTGCTGACCTTTGTTTGTTTGTTTGTCCTCCCTCCCTCCCTCCCTTCCCTCCCTTCCCTCCTCCCTTCCCTCCCTCCCTCCCTCCCTCCTTCCTTCCTCCCTTCTTCCTTCCCTCCCTTCTTCCTTTCCTCCCTTCTTCCTTCCCTCCCTCCCTCCTTCCCTTCCTTCCTCCCTCCTTCCCTCCCTCCCTCCCTCCCTCCCTTCCTTCCTTCCTTCCTTCCTTCCTTCCTTCCTTCCTTCCTTCCTTCCTTCCTCCCTTCTTCCCTCCCTCCCTTCCTCTTTTCTTTTTTTCTTTCTTTCTCTTTCTTTCTTTCTTTCTTTCTTTCTTTCTTTCTTTCTTTCTTTCTTTCTTTCTTTCTTTCTTTCTTTCTTTCTTTCTTTCTTTCTTTCTTTCTTTCTTCTTTCTTTCTTTCTTTCTCTCTTTCTTTCCTTGGTGCTGGGGACTCAAATTCAGGTCCTTCTGCTTGCACAGCAAGCATGTTTTTTACTGAGCCATCAGCCCGGATAACCAAAGTCTTTCTTTCTAACTAAAGTCTTTCTAACAAAAGTCTATTGGATCATCAGTGAATGGATTGCTGGATCTTAAGGAACCATATTATTCTGACGAGGTCATAATATGGAGAAAAATTGCTTCACGGAAGCATTTTCTGGAAAAAGGACATGGCATTACTTAAAATAAATATGATATATGTGGGGTTGTCAGGCCTAAACCCTGCTCTCTGGAAAATGACACATTAACTTCTAAATAGGCAGTTGCTAGGTGCTAGGGGCTCCTCCCTATATAAACTAAGTTTTGCCTCTGGCAGGCGAATTCCTTCCTCTGGGAGTTGAGTTTACCTCCTATCTGGTCTTAGATCAATTTTTTTTCCTCAGCACTGGCTAAGTTACAGTTCCTTCCCTATACATTTGATGTTTATACATAAACCAGGTAACTCTGCTTTGAGGTACACATTGTCTGTTTCCCTTTTTAACACCAAGTGTCATGCCTGCTTTAACTCTACCTGGAGATATCACATTTGGTCCCACAAAACAAGTAAATGTTACTTCTGCCCTTCCTTTGTCAACTAGTATGAATATGTTTTACATAATCCTGTAAAGATTTTCTTTGGTGTTTTCCCTAAGAGCTTAGAGACACATTCTTTGCCGTCTACCCTAGATTTTCTTATAAAAACTGCTAAAATTTCAATAAAGGAGTTCAGATTCACTCAGCCCTGAGCTGGTGTCTGCTGTTCTCCATCCACCGACTCCTTGTCCACCTAGCAGGATTCTTGGATCCAGGCTATGCCTATTTTGAGAGCACAGTGTAAATTCAATCAAGAAAATTCTCAGTTCTCTGAAAAAGAGGACAAGCCCTGATCTAGGAGTTGGGAAATAGAGAAGTGTTTTCACCCTTGTGCTATTCATGTAAATATAGGCTTGGTCAAGTCAGCTTTGCCACATTTGATTTGTCAGATTCTTAAGAAGAATAAGTCTTAGAGCTTGAAGTACATTTAAAAAGCCAATGACTTAGTGGTTCCCAAAGGTCGTATCTGAATTTTAGTAGAAAGTACGCTAAAGACACAGGTGTTCAGACCCTGTTTATAGTTTTTAGAATTCAAATTTCTGGCAGCAAAGCTACAGAACATTTGCTTCTAATAAATCATCTCAACAAGTCTTCCAACCTAGGTGAATCTATGGAATGATTCTCTTCTACATCCTTGCTTCTCAAAAATGTGGTCTCAGGACCGGTGGCAATGGAGTCTTCTAAGAGCTATTTAAAAATTCAGAATCTCAGGCTCTTCCTCAGACCCAATGAATCAGAATTTGCATGTTCATAAGATTTCCAGATAGTATCTGGTCACAATAAAGATGACTTATGATCACTAAGTCACTT
Organism: Typhlomys cinereus; assembly: GCA_023101885.1. Classification (NCBI taxonomy): domain Eukaryota; kingdom Metazoa; phylum Chordata; class Mammalia; order Rodentia; family Platacanthomyidae; genus Typhlomys; species Typhlomys cinereus. The sequence goes on along the minus strand of JALPQD010000352.1, from coordinate 2,316,366 downwards.
CCTGAACATTTCTTGGGGTGGAGCTCATCTTTCTTTGCCTTATATCACAGCCCATTTCATTCCTGGGAAGTCTATTGAGTTTGTTGGATCCACTGCGTCTTCTTTTCTTCCCTCATTCCTCCTTTGTGTGTGTGTGTGTGTGGTGTGTGTGTGTGTGTGTGTGTGTGTGTGTTTGTGCCCACCAGAAAGCACTTGAGTGTGTGTGCCTGTGGAGGCCCAAGGGTGACTATAAGAAATCATCCTGGATTGCTCAATCTCTTTAATTGCTTTGCTCAGGGGTTTTCCAGGTTCTGCCTGGAATTACAGACTGTCGCCATCCATATCTGCCTGACATTTTTTTACTTGGGATCTGAGGATTTGAACTCAGGTCCTTTTGCTTGTGAGGCAGAGGCTTTAACCCCCAGACAGGGCAGGTTTTGTTGGTTGGCTTAATGCAGTGGTTCTGGCATCTGAACCCTGCAGCTCTCCTGGCTTCACCTTTCCAAGCTTTGAGCTTCAACTCTGTGCTTCCTTGGGGGAGTATGGAAGACTATGACACCCAGGGAAAGCAGAGACTTTCCCCCAATTCTGGCAATCTTTCTCATGTCCTGCAGGCCTGAATTGAATCATATATCTGCTCGTTAATTGGCAAAGAACGGTACAAAAATAGTTTGTATGCGTTGTGTGTATGTGTGAACACATGCGTGTGAGTGAGCATATTTGCCTATGCGTGTCGTGTATAGAGGGCAGATATCAATGCCGGTGAGATAGGCTCTCTCACTGAACCCTGAGCTTACCATCTTGCCTGGCTGGTTGGCCAGCAAGCCCCTCGGATCCACCGGTCTGTGCCTCTAGCACTGGATTATAGTTGCAAACTCTGTGCTCTGCTTTTTATGCATGTGCCTGGGGATCTGTATATTGGGCTCAGTTTGAGTTTGAGTTGAGTTGAGAGAGAAAATAGAGACCAAGGCAATCTCAACAAAACTAGACTGCTTTTATTTGGGAAAAAAATGCAGCAACAAGGGGCAGCAACTCTTCCCCAGGATAAGAAGCTAAGCATCGAGGTCAGCAAGGGGTGAGTCTTTCATAAGCCTCTGAGGGGGTGGGGATTAGGGGATGAGGGAGGTGTCTACATGCTTGGGACAGTGTTTTGGGGTTGATTAAATTTATGGATTAACGGTCCTGTGATGGTTAGCAGGCTTACAAGATATTAGCTGCAAACAGCGCTTCAGATAAGGATATGAGCAGGGTGCTAGGGGCTTGCAAGGGAACTGCTGTTTTCTCTTTTGAATGGGTAAGGGGGCCTGCATGTTCTTGGAACTTTCAGTCACCCTTTCAGTCTGAACTCAGGTGTCAATCCTCTATCCACTGAGCTACCTCCACAACTTCTGACAAAGAGGTTTTGAGGGTCACCGGATGATCACTTTTGGAGAATCCCGTTGACTTCAGCATAGGTGACAGTTTTAGGGGAAAATACTGGAGCCAGAGATGTCGCATGTGACTTTGTAATCATCTAGGCAAGAACTAATGATTAGTCCTGAACAAGGTAGTGACAGATGGTTCTGGAGGTGAAGAGCCGTACAGGATTCCACAGGTGTTTCCATGATGGAGATATTGTCTATTTTCTTCTGCAGAGAGAATAAGAATATGTTCCCGTCTATTCTTCCTAAGGAGGACAATTAAAACTCAACAATTAAAAGTAGATGATTGCATTTACCTTGCCTCCTGGGAGATTCACTTTTTTTTTATATTGTGGTTGCTATTTAAACAATCAAACAAAAGCCAACTAACCAACTATGTGACAACATTAACAACAGATGCTATGGAGCTCATCTAGAAGACTAGAAGAAGAAAGAGAGGAAGAGGAGATGCATGGATTCCTGAAGTCTGTGACTGCTGGTTATCATGGAGACACAGGCCTAAGAAACAGGAACCCGCAGTTCCCATGTATTGATCCTGGGTGGGACAAGATGGCTGATAGGGAAACACATGGTTTATCTGGCAGGGAAACCTAAGAGCTATGGTCTCTGGGGGCCAAGTTTGTCATGAGGAAGATGGTTCTGGCAGCCAAAAAACAGCCAAAGAACAGCCTGTTCAGCCTTGAGTTGGACCATGACTATGTCAGCACCAACCAGGGTGGATTGGGGGCTTCTATCAAGAGCATTGGGTCTGGACCTTGAGCCCAGAAGTGGGAAGGGTCACAGTAATGACTGACACAGGGCATCTCATCAGCTTTACTGAGTGGGAGCTTGGAGCCAGGTTTAACTTAACAACATGTATTATTGTAAGTACTCAGATGTAGTTCATAAAGCAGTTGAGAATAAATGTGACTCCATGACACGTGACCCCATGTCTTGCCACCAGCTTTGCCTTTGTTGTCTCTTCTGTCTGCTATTTATCAACATGACTTGCTCCTTCATCATCTTCAGCACTTTTGCTGCTTAAACTGTTTATTCCCAGGGAGTATTTCTTGATTTCCCTTTGCAAACTTTGCAAACATTTTCTCCCACAATAGTCATTATTCATCCCAACTTTACTTTTCCTTATGAAGCTGACCATCATGCATTGTACAATGTTAAACTTTTTTACTTGTGAGATCAAATAACTTAAATTCCCTCAGGTTGGAGATTATATTACACATACCAAGACCAATCAATGATTAGCAAATATTTGTTGAATGAACTAATTAAACCATAGAGCAAACTCATACCTACCTACTATATCTTATGGTTTTAGGCAAGGTGACTGAGAATTGTGACACCAAAGTGTTTACAGTACCTCCAAGCTTCAACCCAGACAGCTGGAGCCAAATGGTTCTTTTGAGACAATAGCCAACACTTTGACACAAACACATGGTTCAGCTATAAATGCTGACCTTCAAAAGATCACTGATTTGGAGAAAGTCCATGTAGCTGTCATGAGCTCAGTCTCAAAAGAATCCTAAAGTTGGAAAGGAGTTATGGGAAGAAGAAAATGAGAAAGTAACTTCACAAGAATTTGTTGCAGAGATTAACTTCCAGGAAAATACCAAGAAAGGGAGGCTCATAGAAGGTAAACTGAGGTAAAGTCTAGTACTTCTCAGTACCCTCCCCCTCCAAGAAGGAGGAGGGACATAGGAGCCAAAGTCCTCAGAGACCTGCTGTTTGCAAAATTCCTGTTGATCTAGGTCTTGACATGTTAATGGAAATCAAAATTCATCTGTTGGATATACACTGTAGGGAAAGGAGACTGCTTAACTTAAAATCAGTTGATTAGCAGAAGCTTGCTATGGCTGGGAAATACAGCACTCTGCTGTGAAGACCCAACTTTTGGGTCCTGGCAGCCTGTTTTATTCTCTAATCGACTCTAGTAATGTCAGTGGTTATTTAGTCATGTGGTCTTGCTTGCGCTACCTGTTGCACACAGATCAGAAGGCAATTGTAAAGAGGAGGGGATGCTCATGACCTTGTATATTAGTGACTTCTGCATAGCTTTGTCTAAAATACCTGAGACAGCAACTCAAAGGAGAATAGATTTCTTTTGCTCGCTCTTGATTTCAGAGTTTTCAGTCCATCATGGTGGAGACAGCAAGACAGAGAAGCTCACATCATGGTGGAAAGATCCAGGGTAAGATAAACCCCAAGGATACCTCCCCAGGGCTTCCTTTCTCTAACCAGCTCCTACCTCCCAAGAGAATGTTCAACAATTTGAACATGCCAGTGGATGAAACCATCCATCAGCTTGAGCCCTCATAATCTATTTATCTTAGGCAACACCCTCACAGACACACTCTGGATATGTTTACTAATCTCCTAGGCATTGCTCAATCTAATCAAGTTGGAGATCAAGATTAATCCCCACACCTGGGTTTAATCCTGCCTCTTGGCAGGATTAAACTGTTACCTTGGACAATGTACATTTGCTGTTGGTGCCTCTGCAGATTCTCTTCACCAGTCTTGGGCATATCATCATTAACCCCAGAGACCTGCAGCCCACATCAGGACTTGGCTACATTGCCAAGAAATGCCTACGAAGTTCCTTTTCTTTTCTGGATCAATCAGTTCTCCAAGGAATCTTGATTCCTAGGCAATGAAGAATGGTATCTACAAGTCAAGGTCTGGGAACTAAGGTGTGTTCATTCCACTGAGAAATGACTGTTTCTAGGTTATTTCAGTGGATGGAGCTAGGAAATGCAGGCATGTATAACAATTTATGTGTACATATGCACATAGTTGTACTAATTTCTGACTATATATACTTTGAAAAACAGCCATGAGTCTTTATTCCTAATTCCAACTTTGATCCATCATCGTTGGGCATATCTTTTGCCTTTATTCTTTTTTCCTCATCTATAACTTCTTTTTTAGACAGAGAAATAGTTTTCATTATCTATTATGTATCAATTTATTTTTCAATCCTAATGTAAAGTAGTTTAAAAATCAATGATCTGTGCAGATGAGATGGATCAGCTAGTCAAGGTACCTATGCACAAACCTGGTGATAGGAGTTTGATTCCCAGGGTTCACATGATGAAACCTGACCTCTGCATGCATGTCGTGAGACACATGTGCTTGCTTAATCATTCTTACTCTCTCTTTCCCCCCTCTCAAACAAACAAACATATGAAAGAGGACTTTCATTTATTTCCAACCCTTGAAAAAAATTACTGACCTAACTCTGCTGAGAAAAATTGATTAACTAAAGTAGTGTTGGTGGACAATTGGTTTTGTGTTTACCTTAGAGTTTCCTGACAGAACATTGCTCTCCAAAACTAATTGGTTCCCTCTTCCTCACGCCTGTCAGTGTGGTTGCATGATTCACTTGTAACTCAGACAAAGTCATTCACAGGAGTTTGCATTCTATTTTAGGTACCTTGCAACACCTGATAAATAGCAAGAAATATATATGCAGGGATTTGGCTTATTGTAGCAATATCCTTGGGACGTTACCAGGTCGCAAAATTCACTTATTGCAATACAATTTCTGTATGTTTTAATAGACCTGGAGATTTTTGTCCTGCCACCACACCACCATGGATCTTCACAGAAAAGTCCTATCTTCACCAAAAGGCCGTTCATACTCCACCCTATTCCCAGACTCAATCCCTGGCAACCATTGACATACTTTCCATCTCTACATTCTTTTTTTTTTAATGTCATAAAAAGGTATTATTCATCCTACAGTCTTTTGTGCCTCTCTTTTAGTTAGCACGATTTTAAGATTAATCCATGAGGTTTTATATATGGGCACTTCATTTTATTATTCAGTGACATTCCATTCATAGATGTAATACAATCTCTTTAAGCATTTACATGTTGATGGACATGAGGGTTGGTTCTCTGCACATTCAGAGACACTGTCATTTCTCTTGAGCAAATAGGAGTGGCAGCATGGATCATGTGGTGTGGAAATGTTTCCTGTTTCCTTGTTTTCAAAGATGTTGTACTATTTTGCATTCTGACCAGCAGAGGTGAGCATTCCAGTAACTCCACATTCTTACTAGCATTTAATATTGTCTACCTTCTAGGTTTTAGGTGTTGAAACACGCAGCTTTGTCTTACTGTCTTTGTGAGTATGTGTGTGTGTGTGTGTGTGTGTGTATGTGATTGTGTAACATATATATCAGTATTTCTTGCATGCACTGTGTGAGAACATGAACAATGTTTGATGTGCCTTGCATGCATGTTATTCGCACTATTGTGGGCTTATTGCTTAGGAGAAGCAGCTAAGCAGATTGGGGTGGAACGGAGCTCAGACAGGCTGTCTGGATCAAGTTCTAGCTCCGCAGCTTGCTACTTGTAGAACCTTGGGCCAGTAAATGTTGCAGTATTCTTCTTTATAAATTACAGATGTTATAGCTTCTTAGAGGGCCCATTTACAACTTTCATCTCTTCATTTATTGGAGCACCAACCGCATGCCAGGGACCGTGGTAGGCACAGGAATCATTTAGAAATAAGAAATGCAGATACTGTTTTTCTCTGAAGGAGCTGAGGCCTTGATCATGCTCTGGGTGGCAGAGGTGACCCCGAGGCCTCTGAGGAATGCATGGTTAGCAGTGGCTGTGGGGTTGAGCTCTAGGCCTAGGGCAGCCAGGAGTAGTCATGGCTTCTCTTCCTCCCTTACTCTGCTCTCTTGCTTATTCACAGAACTGTCTGGAGAAGGAATGGGGCCATCAGCCTTTCTATACCATTGTTTGTATTTGGGGTTTACAGTAATAAAGCACTGCCCTTGGGGAGTTGATCTGTCTATGTCTGTAAAGAGAGCCTCTCTGGGCTGTGAATTAGAGTCAGCCTGACTGACCCCTTTGTTTCTAGACTGATGGTGAGCAGACCCTCATTCCTCACCCCCTTCCTCTGCCATGTTCCTGTTGTGATCACCAAGGTCTGATCATTGTTCATTACTGTGGCAACGTTTGCTCACTCAGCGTCGGGGGCTAGAAAGGGGATAAAATGCTGTCCCATGGGATAGGAAGTGGAGGTCTGGAGAGCTCTCCCCCAGGGATGGGGCCCCCTGTGTCCTGCATCTCCGCAGCTGGGCACAGTGAGTGGTGCACGGGTCGTCAAGGCGACAGACTTCTCCTTACATTTGCTTTGCAGCCATCGGATGCCAGGGCAGGGACAGGGATGTCTGGCCTTAGAGGAGGGGACCAGTGCTGGGGAAGGGAAGGAGGGTCTTGTGTTCTCTTCTGGACTGAGCCCATACCAGATTGGTGGGTTCTTCTCTTCTTCCCATTCATCTTTCTACACACGAGGAGGGCAAATGGCAGGTGGGAGTGGAGGGTGTGTGGGCCGGCGGAGTAAAACTAGCCCCCCCACCCCAGTAAGACAGGTGCACTAGTCTTCACCTCACTGAAGAGAGGAGACTGCTCAGAGAGAAGGCTTCATCCATCTGAGGCTGAGTGGAGTCCCCTAGCAATCCTCAGAGGATGGTGAGGTACCTCCATTCTCGTCAGCAGGAAGGGGATCTGGAATCTCTGTTTGTGCTGTCTTAACCGGGAGGGGAAGTTTTCCTCCTTAGGATGCCTCTAGTGAACACAGGGTCTTGTGCATGCTAGGCAAACGCTCTACCACTGAGTATGTCCACAGCCTCTTTTTATCTTGCTAAGTTGCCTAGGTTGATTTTAACTCATTCTGTAACTCAGGCTGAATTTGGGATCTTCCTGCCTTAGCAGCCCTGATAGTTGAGGTCATCAGCCTGCACAACCAGGCCTGGCAAGGGTAATTTAATTAACAATCAACAAACTAAACAGCAAAGTAAATAACTAATTAATTGCTTGTTGATGGTATTGTCATGTCAGGGATTGAATCTAGGGACCTGGTGTATCGGTCATTTTAAAAGAAGAACGTCGAGGCTGGGAGTAGGCAGGGTGGCTAAAGCCCTTGGCTTAAGTGTGAAGATCAAGGGTTCAAGGATATGCATGGCTACATAATGAGGCTTTTAAAAAAAAATAAGGGCTGGAGAGATGGCTCAGGGGTTAAGACTATCTCATAAGCAGAAGGTCCTAAGTTTAGATTCCAGGTCCTACGTAAAAAAACGCCAGGCAGAACCAGTGGCAGCCTGAATTTCCCGCCCTAATGGGCGGAGCCTGGGAAATCTCAAAGCAAGAAAGAGATTGAAGGAATTCAGGATGATTCCCGAAGTCACCCTTGGCCCTCCCTCCACAGGGACACACAGATAACACACACACACACACACACACACACACACACACACACACACAATAAATAAATAAATAAAATATTGAAAACAACAAAAAGGCTGGAGAGATGGCTCAGGGGTTAGACTGCCTTGGAGCAGAAAGCCCTGAATTTAGATCCCAGGTCCTATGTAAAAACCCCTGGCAGAAAGCAGAAACCTAGCAGCCTTCTCTTTCAGCCTTGGTAGGCGGAGCCTGGGAAATTCCAGAGTGAAGCATCAAGGAGGTAGAAGTAATCCAAAATGATTGCTGAATTCACCCTTTGTCCTCCACAGGGACACGCACTGTCCTCTGATACAGGCACACATAAAAAATAAATAAAATAAAAATAGTAAACTTAAGAATTGCTTATTTAAAAAAAAAAAACACAAATAATGGGACCAGTGAGATGGCTCAGTGGGTAAAGGTGTCTGTGTGCAAACCTGGGGACTTCAGTTGATCCCTGGAGTCCACATGGTAGAAGGAAAGAACTGACTTTCAAAAAGTTGTCCTGCCCCATTCTGAAGCTCAGGGAAATTCGCGGAAGAGGGGGCGATAAGAGTGTAAGAGCAAAAGGATGGGAGGAGCAATGATTTGCAAGATACTTCACACAAGTTAGGGCCGAAGCAATCATAATTGGACTTTGCATGCCCTGTGCAATGTCCAACACACTATTGACCCCACAAAGTCTAGCATTTGCTAAAGGCACCAAGATCCTTGGAGGCAAGGGATTGGCAGCCACAGTAGTGTTCCTATGCTTAAGGGGAACACAGGAAAGGGTTCTGGGAAATGCCACTGGGTCCTTGTACTTCATGGGAGAGGAGGGCCCAGAGGAGAGTCTGGCATGCCCATTAAAGGATTCTCCAGGAATTGGGGGGGAGGCACTGGGGAATGGGGAGGAAGGGGTGAGGGGAGGGGGTATAGGGGGGTCGGGGGGAGGAGGAAGGAGGGAGGGAACCGGTGTACCTATTAAGTTTGTATGAGCGGAAATAATAATAAAAAATGTAAAAAAAAAAGTTGTCCTGACCTGCAAGCATGCAACGCAGCATGTATGTGCTTTCCTTTCCTCTCTCTTCAGTAAATAATATATTTTATAAGTATATAAATTATGTGAAAAATAAAAAAAAATTTTAAAAATCAAGTTTTTCAAGATAAATAATGTACAAATATTCATTGAACAGCCAGTCCAAGCAATATTCCAGAATTCCCTGTTACTGGGAAGAACAGGATCATTGCCTCATTAGTCAATCATCAGTAGTTTATTGATTGAGCACTTTGTATGCTGAATGTCACGAGGGTCACAGGCCATACTCAGAAGCAGTGTCTGGCTCAGGATGCTTATAGTCTGAGAGGACAGGAGGAAACGTAAAGCTCAAAGGCCGCAGCCTTTGCCAATGCTTGTTTAGAGAGAGGATGGGAGACATCCAGTGATCTGGGCTGGAGGGAACATCTCAGGAGTCTAAATCTAGCCAGAGGGGAGAATTTGAACAGGCAGAGAAGGTAGAAGTAGCCAGAGTCAAGTGGAAGATCTGAAAAGAACAAAGCATTTCCCTTGGCCCTGAGCGAGCCATGCATCTAGCACATCTAAGAGAGGCTGGGCTGCAAGGGAGGACTGGGAGCTGGGTTGGGGCTCTGAGAGACCAGGAACTTGCTTGAAATGGCATCACGGACCAAAGGCAGGTAACAAGGTGTGAGTGTCCGGGGTGGAGCAGGGAGTGCAGCCCTCTAATTCTCCACTGACACCCAGGGTGTGAGGTCCAGCTTATCAATGGTGGAGCAGTCCATAAAGTCATCAGGGTGGCTGTTGGCCTGGAAAGGATTCAGCGGGACTTTGGTGATGCGGGTGTTGTCGCAGACCAGGCGGGACAAGGACATCTTCCGCAGAGACTCCCGCTGCTTTTCCGTGAAGATCCCTGGGTTTTCCCACCAGAACCTATGAGGACAGAGAAGAGTCACTTCACACAGTCCAGCTGCTGGTCCTTCCTCACACTGCCAGAGGAGAAGCTTCAAACACGCTTAGGTTTCACTAAGAACACTGAGAACTCCCCCATTTCCCCGCCCCCACTTCTCAGAGAAGGAGCCCTCGTTGCAGAGGGTTTTTTTGGTTTGTTTTGTTTTTTTGCTTGCCTGTCTCCATCTCGGATCTTCTGGAACTGCTGACCCAGGAGGCAAGCCAGGAGAGGCCCCACCCGGCCCCCATGTACCAGGGGTTCCGCGATGGCCCCTATCCAGATGTCAATGTTGCTGGGGGTTCCGTAGAGACCCAGTAGCTTCTTGGACAGCTCCTCATTCCCAAGCACAGCGTTCAGCTCCTCTAGCGTCTGTGGCTGCGAGAGGCCACAGAAGCGTCTCCAGGAATTGTACCCTAGGGTGGGGAGGTCGAGGCTGTCTCATCTCAGAGACTTCCTGCTAGTGTCCCTCATTGGGGACATACTCACCCCACCTCCAGTAGCCCTAGAAAGTCAGGACTGGGAGCTTTGAGGACTGAGGAAGTTTGATGGGTATATCTGTGGCAACGCAGACTCAGGGACAGTTAGCTGCTTACTGGCATTCTTCTAGCTGCCTTACAAACAGGTGAACGAAAGAGATGAAATGCTGAGTGTTGAGTCACATAAAGCCCTGCAACTACTGCAATGGTTAAGATGGACTATCAACCAGACAGCAGCCACAGTCACCTAGGAGACAAATCTCTGGACATGACTATAAACGAGCTTCCTAGATCGGGCTTAATTATGGTGGAAAGACCTCCTATAAATGTGTGCGGCCCCATCCAGTGGGGTGAGGGTGGGGGTCCAAGACTGGATAAAAAAGAGGAAGAATATGTCCCAGCATTCATCACTCTCTGCTTCCTGATTGTGGCTACAATGTAACCGGCATTCATCCAGCTCTGCTGCCTGGTTGCAAACATGTGACCAGCAGCTCCATGCTTCTGTGTCCACGTCTTCCCTTCTGGGTGACTATGAACCAAAATAAACCCTTTCTTTCTTATGGTGCTTTTGTTTGGTATTTCTTTTTTTTTTTTTTTTTCCTTTTTTTAATGGAATGCTTCACGAATGTGTGTAACATCCTTGCTTAGGGACCATGCTAATCTTCCCTGTATTGCTCCATTTTTAGTATATGTGCTGCCAAAGTGAACACTAGGATTTTGTCATGGCAATAGGTAAAGTAACTAATAGAGCTAGTAAATGGCATAACTGGAATTTGAACTTGGGCAATCTGACTCTTAATTATATAAAATTGCCTTTCATGGGTACAAAGCAAAATTCCAAAGTGATCAGCTTCTCTCTATTCATTCCTCCCTTCCTTGCTGCTCCTTTGCCCCCTTTTCTTTTGTTTTCTAATGAAGTCTATGACGCTCAGACTGGCTTTGAACTTGAAATTCTGTCGCCTCAGTCTCCTGAATGCTGGGATTATGGTCATGTGCCATTACAACTGGCTCTTCTATCTGTCATCTTTTCTGGGCTTTTAAACCCATTTAATGTTACTTGTTGATCTCTTTTTTCCTCTGAAGACTAAGTCAACACCAGGTGTGTGTGCCTGTTTCTGCTCTTGGAAAATGTTAAGTTTCCATTTTGTGGGTGAGAAACGTGGGTTTTAAAATGGGCCTACCTCCAGTGTTGGGAACTCCTCAGTGTTCCAGGGGAGCATGTGCAGGAGCCCCAGAAGGTAGCCTAAAGTTTTCCAGGTCAGGCCAAACCCCACACCCACTCACCAGGCTGTCCGTGGTCCCGGCCCCGCTGTATGTTGATGGCAGCCGGGTCAATGTCATTGACGATATGAGTTGGCTGGAAGAGGTTCTTGTGCCGTTTCTCCGTTATCATCTTATTCTGACCCATTAACTTGGCCTTCTTGGCCAGCAGGCCCCGTACCAGGGGGTCAGTTCCACCTGCAGAAGGAGACGGAGGGACCATCCTCAAAATAGAAACAGGGCGGGACCCCTCCTTCCCTGAGACAACTCTGGATGCTGGAAATGGGGGCAGCATCGCATCTCCAGCTGGAGGCAGCACGAGAAGAGCTCAGTGTAGCCTTCAAGGAAAAGGAAGTCCAGGCTGCCCAGTGTGGGGAGCACAAAGAGGCTCCTGTGGGCTCACTGCATGAATTCCTCAAGTTCTACTTCACGGGGTCAGCTCCCTCTCCTCCATACACTCCCCTGTAGGACAGAGCAGCGCAGGAAGAGCGACCACAGACCCGCAGGAAACGGTCCTGACCTGTTAAGACTGAAGGTCTTGTGTGTCGGCTGCAACACAGCCCAGCTCAGAGATCAAAGAGAAGCAACCTCTGGAAGCTCAGGGAGGGAGAAGGCCCTAGAGAAGAGCAGAAAAGAGCTATGTATGTACCTGGTCGGAGGAACCTAGTGTAGGGGGAGGAGCTAGGAGGAGGAAAGAAAGACTACTGTCCACTTCCTGTGTGTGAGGAAGCATTGTAAGGTGTGTACACATCTATCCCACTTCATTTTGGGATACCTTGTGACATGGGTGCTATTATTGCCCTCATTTTACAAACGAGGAAACTCAGACTCACTGAAATGAATTCGCTTCCCAAAGTCCCACAAGAAACACACAGACTTGCGCTCTGAAGCCAGGTTTCCTTGCAAGCAGGCTGCAGAGGAGGAGGGACTTACCGTCTTTGACATCCTGGCGGGACACAGTAGAGGGAATCTCCAAGTGACCAAATCGGAAAGCGAAGGTAAAGACGTTGGAAATTCGGGGGTCGACAGATTCGTTGTAGCCTTGGTAAGGGGGTATCCACTTCTGCATCTCATCTCCCAGCACAATTGGTAGGTAGTCCCTAAAGGTGATAATCTGAAGGGAGAAAAGGAGTCAAGAATGTCGGGGTGCAAGAAGGCCCAGAGCCCTCTGCAGAGGGAGGTTGGAGAGAAGTGGCAGCCAAAATGCTGGAGGATGGCGAGATGGCTGAGTGGGTAAAAGCGTTTGCTGGACAAGTCAGATGACTGAGTTCAATTCCCACAACGCAGTTGAAAAGCAGTATGCAGTGGCACACAGCTGTAATCTCAGCAGCCCTAGCATGAGACGGGAAGTAGACACAGAATAGCCGGAAGCGTGAGGCCTGCTAGTCTGGGTATGCTGCAGGCACAGTCTGATGGACCTGCTGTGGGGGTCGGGGGTGAGGCAGCAGTGGAATCCCATGGCTGTTTGCTCTTCACCCCTGGTGCTTCACCACGGAGATCCAAGCATGGTGGCCTCTTGCTTCTGTAGAAGGTTGATTAGCAACAGCAGTCAGCCAGAAAAACAAAAACAAAAACAAAAACTTTGGTGCCCTGTAAACAGCACCAGTAGGGACTGAACAGACAACACAGAAGCAACAGAAATGCAGGGGCCAGAGCGGCATTAGAAGGACTCAGGAAGTTAAGCTGTTGCTGAACTGAAAACTCGAAAGAGCTAAACATAAGCAAAAGTCAACTGCATTTTAGTATATAAAATTTACATAGTATCATGATAACTAAAATGTTTAAGATAAAATTGGAACTCACTCATAGTAATATCAATAACCAGGAGGCCACACTTTGTGTGATGTCAATGTCCAAATGAATTAGATATTGGAATTAGCTGATAAGGTTTTTTTTTAACTTTATTTGCTTATTTATTCATTGTGTGTGTATGTGTGTGTGTGTGTGTGTGTTTGAAGGGCATTGTGTGTCTTTGTGGAGAACCAAAGGTAACATTGGGAATCATCCTGAATTGCTTCTACCTCTTTACTGCTTTGCTCTGGGATTTCCCAGGCTCCGCCCAGCAGGACTGGAAGTACAGCCACAGCTGTTTCTGACTGGCATTTTTACGTGGGGCCTGGGATCTGAACTCAGGACCTTTTGCTTGCAAGGCAGAGCCTAAACCCCTGAACCATCTCTCCAGCCCTGGTAAGGGTTTTTTTATTGTTAAGGATTTATGGTTGGGGAAACAGCTCAGTCAGTAACTGCAAGTGAAAAACATGAATGTCATCCCCAGGACCCATGTGAAAAAGCTGGGCATGGGGACATGGGCTTGGAATCCCAGCGCTGGTAGAGAAGAGACAGGTGGATGCTTGAGCCTCTCAGTCAGCTGGCTTAGCCTACTTGGTAGTTCCAGGCAATTGAGAGACTGTCTCAAAATAAGGTGGGCCTCATTTCTGAGGAATGACCCCTGACAACCTCAGATCTCTGGCCTCCATATGCATGCTCACACACATGTGTACCTATACACATGTGAACACACACACACAAAGATTTCATTTATTTATTGCAATGCTGGGGATTGAACTCAGGACCTTATTCATGCTAGACATGGTGTTACAGCACATACTGCACTGGTAAGATGCATCTTTAGCCCCACAGCTGACAAAGATTTTAAAGTTGTCGTATAAAAAATTCCTTAGAGATCAAAATCAATACAATTTTTTTTTTCTGGAACAAGTAGGAGAAAATGTAACATCTTAGCAAAGAAGTTCTAGCTGTTTTAAAAAGAAACAATGGACTTGAAAATGCACTACTTGAAATAATAATACCCATAAACTCCTGAATCAACTCAGTAGTAGAAGTAGAAGAGATGGAGGATACAGACTAGGCGGAAAGACTCAATGAAGTTTAGGGCTGTAGCTCAGTTGTAGAACACCTCAAATGCACTAGATCCTATGTTCAATTACCAGTAGTGTCAATAGCAATAATAATACATGAATTTACCCAATCTGGGCCTGGAGGGATGACTGAGGGGTTAAGACTCTGCTTCAAATTTACTCAATCTGTGTAGTCCAATAACAGAACCTCCAGAAAACCAGAGCCTCAGGGTCTGTGGAGCGATATTAAGAGAGTTAACCTATCCATCAATCAGTCAGGCACGTATGTCTTTAATCCCAGTACATAGAAAGACCAGAGGATGAGGAGGACATGTCCAGTACTAATTAAATGAGACTCTGTTTCAAAACAAAATAAAACAACACAACAACCCATCCAAGCAACCAACCTATCAGCCTTTCTAAGTCTGATCAGCCAATCCACAATTGAGTTTGTCATGTGATTTAGGTATAGAGAATTCAGAAGGAGGAGGCTCAAATCAGTGTAGCTCAAGTCATCGCTAGGGCGCAGTCCTGGGAAGGTCAGAGCCTGGGATCTCAGTAACAGCATCAGGGAACTAATTGCACAGTGGAGAGTCTCCTGTGCTCTGAACACCGAGAAGCTGAAGAACACTGGCCGAGAAACAGCAGCATAGAGGAAGAGGTAAGAAGATGTAGAAACAGGCGGCAGCTGCAGGCAGAGCAGGGAGCAGAGCAGGGCAGCGGAGCTGGGCAGCCGTGGCAGCTGCTCTTGCCTCGTACCTGCATGAAGGCTCCCATGATCTTCCGGGCTTCCTGGTAGAGCTTCTCTCCGTCCCAGTGCGGGTTGAGTTTGTTCATCTCTCTGGCCAGCCGGTTGTGCTCCTGGACAAAGAGGGTGTGGGATGCCGCCAGCAGGATCTGTTCCGAGGCTCGGGAGTCTCTTGAAGTCCTAGAAGGCAGAAAGGTGGGTTCTCCCTGGGCAAGATCAAGGACCTGAGCAGGAAGAGATCTCACCTCCCTAAGGACCCTCTTCTAAGCATTCAACATTCTGAACTTTGGTTTTCTCATCTAGGAAAATAGATAATAAAATAATATCTACAAAATCAACTTTTGCTCATTGGAACCCAACTACATTCTAGAGTTCAAATAAGCATGTGGCTCTTTACGTTGCAGGGCAACTTTGAGGGCTGGGGGCTAGAGCCCTCAGTGTGCCCAGGGTCTCCCAGGACCCTTCTCCTCTCAGTGTTTTCTAAGTTCTAGAAAAGTCTATTAACTTTGCAAATGCTTTCTTGTTAATAGCTGTCAGTCTGGTTAGAACCAAATCTATGATAGAAAATACGGAAAGACTGGCATAAAATGTTTAAAATGAATACTGGTGGGTAGTGGGATAATGTAAGTGTTCTCTGTGCTTTTCTGGGCTTTCTCATTTGTTTTACAGCAAACATGAATTCTTAGGTTCTTTTTTCACCTGGGCTTTTCTGCTACTACTGGTCCAGTACTACAGTCAATGGTGATTTTAAATTTTTTTTTTTTTTTTTCTGGAAGAAGACTGAGAAGGAGCAGAAGTAAAATCCTCGCAGGATGATTCCCCTGTACTTGGGCTCCTTGTCATCCTCCCAACTTACACTCACCTGCCAAGAAGCAGGGCACTCCGGCAGTGGCGGCGATGAGCGATGACCACGCAGGGGCTGGACTTCGTGGAGACAAAAGGCAGGTAGGGCAGCCCGTGGTCTGAGACTTCCTCATTGACAGCCAGGAGGCCCAGGGGGCTGCTATGGTTTCGTAAGCGATTTGCCAGGCTTGGTTCAGATCCATACACAAAGCTGGCATCCAGGAAAGAAGTTTGACCATTGATTTGCTCTCTGCCCAGGGACTTATAGGGAGGTGTAGGGCAGACAAATCCAGATCTGAAGAAAGGCATGCACTTCCCTTGAGTCTTCAGCTTGGGGTCACTGGAAGGGAACTGCAGAAAAATGGTGGGTGGGCTGGTGACTGCACTGGAACCATACATCCGGTCCTGGCAATTTTTCCCATTGCCAGTTTGGAGGCATATATTCTGATTATGCCTAACTGAAACGAAACTCATGCCAGACCCTGACTCCAGATGATTCCTGATGACATTACTTATCCTGAGCCCATAACAAAGTACATCCTGCTGTGTGAAAGAGCTGAGAGCAATAACTCATCTTTTCATAACAAAGGCTGTGAATCTCCAGTGGGGAGAATGTCCTGAGATCTCTAGATAGAGAAGCAGCATGAGATGGGAAAGGGTTTGTTGGTAACTCTACTAACATGTATATCTCAACATATAATCCCTTTGTTTATTTTGGAACCATCACGTGACATACGATGTCTCACTTTAGTTCTCAGAAAGCCCGTATGATAGACAATTAATTTTACATGCAAGGAAATAACTTGCCTAAGCACTTGCAAACTAGAAGGGAAGGATGGAAAATTCAGGTCCAGATCTGGCTCATGATTTTTGTGATAGCACAGGGTCTTGATTTCTTGTTTAAGTGAATGAATGACTCCCTAACTGCAACACTTTTGATTAAGAAGAAAAGATTTACCCCTGCCAGCCCCTGTTCCTGCTGCTGGACGTTCTCACAAACCCCTGCTGCTCACCCAGCTGCCCCTCAACTTTCAGCTCTTTCGAAACAGATGAAGTCACCCTTATAGCAGAATTTCACAAACTAAGTATAGGACTAATTTCCTCAGGATCTTGGAAAATACCGAATGTATTCCCAACATCATGGGGGAAGGGAGTCTTGAGAATTCACATTTCTGATAAGCCTCTGGTAACACAGGTGCTGCTAGTTAAGACATGTAGATGACTCTCCCCCAGCTTCCCAATTTTATCAGTGATTGACTTGCCCAATTGCACTTTGGCTGTTTGTCCTTGAGAGCAAGAATTCGGTCTTACTTTTGAGTCCTCGACTGCCTTACACAGAGTAAATGGTTAATGGCTAATTATTGAATAGGAGGATGAATGCATGAATGGACATTTGGGGCTTGGGAAGCTATTACATCAGCACCCAAAGCTACCAAAAGATGCTGGTCTTTGGGCTTGGGTATGTCTGCTACCTCAGGGCAGGCAAGGGACTTATAAGGTACGACCATCTTCACAGGCCTACCATGATGGGGAAGCAGTTGTCTCCCTGGATACAGTGCTCATGACATTGGACTTTGGAGTACTTGCTACTCCACAGCTCAGTGTCAGGGACAAAGTTAAAATCATGATCCAGAAATTGACCGAACTGCGAGAGGAACATGGAACTGCTTTTCTTCAGAACATCTTCCTCGTTCAGATAGCTGGTGATCTGGTTAGAGACTTCTCGGGCCTGTGCATGGAGATAAAGGAATAAGATTAGAAGAAATCATGCTCTCAGGATTCAGCTTAAACCCGTTTATTAAATACCTATGATGTAGATTTGTGTGGGGGGCGGCATGATCTCACTTTGCAGATGAGGGTCCCAAATCTTGGAGAGGGGAAGTCGCATCCTGCAACTTTAAAGAGGCAGGAGGGATGGGGCTGAACCCAGGTCTGTGTGACTTGAGATGTAAAGTCAGTGTGTCCTTTCCTTTAGGGAGGGGGTCAAACAAAGACAGACTGTCTCTGGTGTGCTGCCATACAGGAGCCGGGTTTCTGAGCATTGGAAGGGGGCTTCTGAGGAGGGGTTGCTGAGAGAGAGAGAGACAAGGCCAATGGATCAGATCTCCAGGCACACGACAGCTGGTGCACTCCGGGGGGGGGGTTGAGATAGGTTAGGATGGAGCAGGGAAACCATCTGCCTGGAAGACCCCTGGGTATCAAGCCTGTGACAACTGGGGCGTGACCACTACCACCTGGCCGGGCCCGGGCCTCTGCTGCCCTCTTGTGGCACCCGGGGAAGCAGTGCTTGCAAGCAAGTCCCAGTCTGGCTCTTGCATCTGATTCTTCCTTTCTGCAGGTGGGAGCGTGGGTCTCCTCCCTCCGACTCCCCTCCCTCACCCCGCCTGCACTCTCACCAGAGGGACGGGGAAGCCGTTCCGCGTCTTCCCGGGCGTCCACCCGAAGGGGCGAGAGAACCCGTCCTCGTACTCGGCTGGCAGCCATCGAGCCAGCGCCCTGTTGGCGGCCCCCAGCGCGGGATTCATCCTGAAACCCATCAAGACCTCCCTCAGCCTCAGGCCGGTGGCTTCAGGGACCCGCTGCTGAGCTCTGCGGGGATGGAAGGGGACGCGGAGGAGGGTCCTCTCCAATCTGTGCGGTTCTGAACCCCCCACAACCCCAAGGCTGGACTCGAGGCTGTGCGCCCTGGTGAGAGGGACAAGCCGTAGCCCCCCTGGGGACCAGGATTTCAGAAGCCTCCTGCCAGTGGAGTCCTGTCTGGAATGCTCCAGGGCAAAGCCCCTGGCTGGGCGTGGCCGGACAGGGAGGCCCGGAGCGTGGGGTGGGGGGGTCACCTGTTATTACACTCTCCAGTAATGGTGCGGTAAGGGCTGCTCAGGTCGCAATTCACCGTGGAAATAGGGGCAGTACAGCCCACCTCCCAAAAGTGTGAATTCAGGCCCGAGCCTGAAACAGAAAGGACCCCAATAAGGGCTGAGTTTTGGGGCGCTGACAACAAAATCAAACAAGGGGTGTCAACTCCGTGTTACCCAGAACAAGATAGAAATCTCCTCTCTTGCAACAAACTCTCAGAGTCCACCTGACACAGGTGTCTTAAATGTCCCTTTGGTCTTGATAATCCTATGGTTTGGGACAGGAAGCCCATGTTTATTGACTTTGGCTCTTTCTCCAGGCAGAGGCCTTACAGACTTTATTTTCACAAAGGACACTCGTGTCTCCTTGCCAGAGTTGGCAATACCACCTTATCCACAGTGAGTTCCTTCATCTTCTAAAGGGACATTGGCCTAGCTGTCTCCTAAGGCTCTGCCTGTGTGATTTACGGGTCTGAGTCTCTATGCAGGCAGTGGGCAGCTTTGGGTGACCTCTGCTCTGTCTCAATGATCCCTTCCTGTCCTTGGAGGCTAGTCAGCTTTCTGTACCTGTGACATTGGTCAAGGGCGTCACTTCCGACAGCTTCTTGAAGGACTCCTCCCACACCTGCCCACTGCGGATGGCTGTGCGCGTCCGGCCTTTGGCATGCTTGAGATACTCTGATAGGTCACGGGTGGAAGGAGTCTGGGTGGTCATAGCAGTCTTTAGCCTACAGTGGGGACCAATGGAGATCGTGAGATGGCCCTGTGGAAGGAGGCTGGTGTCTCACTGGAGAAGCACGAGGTAGCGTGTGAGTTGGGAGAGGCCATAAGGAGCATGGGCATTTGGAGATCAATGCTGGGCTCTTAGGGGTCTCCTCTTTATGTCTCTTCTGATGCTGCTGGAAAAGGCCCTTTAGGAGAAGGAAGCCACTATGACTGTTAAGCTTTGCTATGTCTGGTCCTAAGAAAAGGCAGGTGATAGACCAAAGGGATCTATCTGACATCAGTCAGAGATTTGCACCTGTGTCAGAATCAACTGAGGTCCTTATAACTACGCAGTTCCTTCAGACAGACTGACCCAGACTCGAAGAACCTCTGGCATATAGCTGGTCTTCCACTGAGCCCTGTGGACTAAGAGTTCTAGGAATAAGATACCTGATGGACCTCCAGTCCAGCCCATGCATCTGGCCCTAGTGCTAGAGTGCATTTTGTGGCCCCGAGTATCCAGCCTATTGTCAAACATGCTTGGCCTTTTAGTCTCTATGTGCAAAACAGACAAACAAAAAACCTGAATCCTTCTACTCTGACATCTGTGACAACCCAGAAAGGAATGAGGATGAGGTGTTATCAGGCATGGTGTCAGGCATGAAAATTCTCTATCCACAAACTATCCTTCAGTTTCCTTGGTTGTTGAGGGTCTACAAAGCGATCTTCATCTCCAAGCCCCTGGAATACTGGCAAATGATTCATGTTCACCTATTTGTGCATGGTTCACTGACCTGTCCCTTCACATTAAAGCATTTGCTCTATTTATTTAAAATTATGTTTGCTTATTATGTAAGAGAAAGGGGGTGCACACACATGCACGCCACAGTGCGCACCTGAAGGTCAGAGGATTGCTCTTCTCCACTGTGTGGACTTCTGGAGGTTGAGCCAGGCAGCCAGGTTTGCAAGCACACACCTTATCCAGTGAAGTAGCTCATCAGACCCATTGGCTCTGGTAAAGTGCTGGCAGCTGTCATGGCTCAGCTTGAGGAACTACCCCAGTAAGAGGGTCAGGTAGGAGGATCGTGGTGACTGGGCTTTTATGACCATGTCTATCCCAACTTCCCTAAAAAGAACCCAGAGATAATCATTCTGTGTCATTGCTGCTCTGGGGATTGAACCCAGGACCCTGGACAGGCTGAGCAAGCACTCTGTTATTGAGCTATACCCTCAGCCCCCCTTTTTCTTTTGAATCAGGGTCTCAGTAATTCACCAATTACCTAAGCTATATCTGAACTCACTCTGTAGCCCATGCTCAGCCTCCAAAGTAGCTGGGATTACAGGTGTGCACCCCCAGACCTGGCCCCATGGCTGCTCTTGTTTTCCAGCCGCTTTCCTGATGGACTGAGGGCTTCCAGAGGGCAGGAACCCATCTGTTTTGCTTATCAACAGAGACTTGGTCTGATGGGGGTCTTGAGGAGGGGGAGGTGCTTAGCCTCCTCAGCTTCTTTAGGAGGGTTTGTATGTTCCTTACCCAGGTGCTGTGGGTGCAGCCCTTAAAGGTTCACCCCTGTAATCTTACCAGACTCTTCTTTCTGACCCATCAGAGCTGCCTGGCTGGAGGCGCCCACAGTAACATAGACTCGCCTTAATGCCAGCCGCTAGAGTCCTCTCTACCCAGTGTGGGTACGTGGAAGCTCTGCTCACTTGCTCCAGGGGGACAGGCTCTGAGGTTCACCTTACACCTCAGGGCTCCCTAGGTGAGGATGCTGGGGTTGGTAAAGGGGGAGGTGGTCAAGCTGAGCTTGGACTTGAAACCACATTCGTGCTTAACTTTTGTTCTGTGACAACTTCCCTGCAGCGCACTTCCCTAATAAATCACCCGCACTGACTGCACAGCTCAGGTTCCGTTTGCAGGGAACCTGACCTAAGTCAGTTCATGTTAGTTGAATGAAGGAAGCTTTCTGAGCTGGCATGCATGCCAGCCACAATGGGCCTCTTGGGTGAAGTCTCCTTGTAGGATTCGATTAGATGTCCCTTCAAGGCACCTTAGAGGCAGGGGGCTTTAGGAATTGGGAACTATTGCACCTGCTTGCTCCCTACGTGGGGTGAGTCGAGAGTGGTAGAAAGGCAAGTTTTATAATTGCTTTAGTTAGCTGACTCATAGGGGCTGGTCTGATGTGTTGGTCATTAACTTTAGGGAAGTCTGTGAAGGGAAGTCCACACAGGGAAGTGTGTCTCACTTACCTATTCCGGGATTTCAGAAAGGCAGTGTTGATCTGGACTTTAGCCTGAGTCACAGCATCAGGGATGGCATTTCTGGTGGTGGTCGGAGCTTGGGGAGAGAGGAGCAGTGAGGGGAGGGGGAAGGTATCAGATCCCAGTCCCTTGAGATGCCCTTTACTTCCATCTCCTTTGTCTTCCCTTCCCTTCATCTCTCAATTCTGAGCAGGAGGGAATCAAGATTAGGGAATGTTAAGAAAGCCTATTAAGAGACAATAAGGACAAAAGTCCTCTCTGATCTTGGACAAGATGTCAAAACTGTCCTTTGGGATTCCACTGGAATCCCCGGGGATAAAGGGCAGGGTGTTCCAATGTGACTAACAGATTGGTTTGTGCTATCTGGCTCCTGGTGAGATGGCTCCATCTTGAACAAATCTCTCAAATGACATACCAGTTGCTAGGACCCTGAAGTGGGCAAGGGCAAGGGGAAGGCATGATGTCCCTTACGTGGGGGTCTGAAGCGTAAGGGACAGGCAGGCCTGAGTCTCAGAACAAGGAGACTGCGGTGGATTGCACAGTACCCAATTGGAACCTCCGCATGTCCCCCTGTTTCTAAATCCTCTGCAGATGTGATTAATTCAGATGAGGTCGTGCTGGAGCAGGTGGACCCTTGGTAAGATAACTGGCAGTTTTGTAAATCAGGGGAGGACACACAGAGAGAAGGTATGAAGACTGAGCTGCCACATGCTGAGACTACCTGGAGCTGCAGGAAGCTGAAAGAGCCTTCTCAGGCAGCTCCTTCCTGCTATTATGTTGACTCTTAGCCTTCTGGGGGCCCCGTGGTACTAAATCTCCATTGTCTCCAGCCACCCGCTTCAAGGTGCTCTGCTATGCCGGGCCCAGGCATGCAGTGGGACACTTACCCTCTGTGGCAGTCACTGCAATCTGGAACACGGTCAGCGAAGACAAGAGCACTGGTAGACAGAGAAGGATCCTCATGGCTGAAAGGAGACCAAGGTCATGCTGAGCCCCTCAGGGGAGCTCCACTGGGAGAGAGAATTGCAGAAAGCAGAGGAAGCCCAGAGAACCGCAGCGGCCTCAGGTCCTCACTAGGCATCTACTGCATGCACAGGTATGCCTGTACCTGGAGAGCCAGAAAGAGGGCCAGTGGGAGAGAAGCATCTGGATTTCAGGAGCCGAGGCCCTGAGTTTTGTTCTACCCAGCTCTGTGGTCCTGAGCAGGTTACTTAACACTTCTGGTCCACCTGCCTGCCAGTAAGAGGACAGGATCAAATAACCTAGAATATCCCCATTGTGTCCTGAGAGCCTGGGCCAGTTCTGTCACAGGGGTGAGAAATGCCCTCTCCAAAACCTTTGGAGCCTCCTTCCTTCTTCTCCATGGGGTATCTTGCTTCCTGCCAGCCAGGCTCCCCTTTCTTGTCTCTGCTGTTTGGGAACCAAGGCCTAACAATGTCTGGGGTTGCTCAGAAAGTCCGGAGGAGACAGTAACTGATCAGCGCTCTCTCTGGGTAGTGTTCTTGAAACGCTCCTGTAGAGCGACCTGCTGCAGAGTTTCATGTGTTGCTTGAACCATTGAGCTCAGATCTTCACCTGGCTGCCAGCATCTGCGCTGGCTACATGCCCCAGATCGAGCTAGCCCTGAAAGTCTAATCCTTGGTGTTTGGAATGTCCTGTGGACTCCTGACTCTTCAACAGGTACATGAACTGCAACAATGCTAAATGGGCTTTGGGGGGGGGTTAGAGTAGTTGAATCAGAATGCTTTTTATGTGTCTGGGAACATCCAGCATGTACCCCAAACCTGTTCAGCTAAGGGACACTATTGCTTCTGCTGTAGAAAGCTCACTAAGAGCCGCTGAGGTGACAGAGAAAGAAAACGAAGTCAGACTCGAATTCAGTTTCTTCTACTGTCCTGTCACAGCATGTTTCTGACACTAAGGTGGGGGGAGTCCCCGCTCAGCAAGCAACGCTGCAGCTGGATGACAGTCTAGGCGCTCTCTATTCCCATGCAATGCCCGCAGCCTCTGCCTGGACACAGCATCAGATTCGCCGGGTTGGGGGCTCAGTTCCCAACGCTGCTCTCCCTCACCCCCACCCCTGCTCATTGCAGATGCCAATCACAAGATCTAGGTCTTGTGATCTGTCTATGTCTTCGACAGAGTGTCACATCAGAGTTCCCACAGTCCCCTCCTCAACTTTGCTTCATTTACTAGAGTTTTTGCTCTTGTTGTTGTTATACAAAACCTGAAGAAATTTCAGGTTATGAGGGGTGTTTTATGAATGGTTTCAGGAAAGATGCAGATGAAGTGGTGCATAGGGCAGGTTTGAGGGAAGGAGCGTGGAGCTTCTCTGTTCTCTCTGGGCACACCGCCCTCCAGTAAGCCTTGCGTGGTCAGCCATCTGGAAGCTCTCTGAACAACGTGGCTCTGATACTAACAGGCTGAGATGAGAATCCCAGCAAGGCTTGTCTGTTCAGATTCTTCTTGGTCTCTCTGAGCAGCATTCCTCCCTCCCTTCCTGATACAGGGCAGGATCCCTTCTGAAATGGGAGGGGTATGACCAATTGACAGACAAGATAGTTCAGAGAATTTCTTTATGGCCAACATCGATGCAGGAAGCTGGGGAAGACTGGAGACTGGAGTGTTTTGACTTTCCTAAGGGAAGAGGAACTCTAGTTTCTATGGTTTAACTTAGGGAGGGTGTCAGAAGCCAAGAACTGAAAGATTAACAAGTCTTACCTGCCATTGCCTTGACCACTGTGGCAGTGAGACAGCTGTTGTGCTTGGAGGAGTTGGTCTTTTATAGCTTTCTGCAAGAATCTGTTTCTGAAAAGGCCCAGAGGGTAAGACTTTGAAAGGCTGAAGTGGCTTAGAGGAAACTGCAGAATGGCGAGGAGGAGTTGCTGCAATGCTGCTGACTGGGCAGAGTGATTCCTTTTCTTCCCATTTTCCAGCTTAAATCTGCCATCCTGGTCTAGAGGTGAAACTCCCAGCCCTCTGCATACTTAACTCTTCACTCTCCAGTGGATTCTGAATAGCTCTCAAGCTATTCAGAATATGTGTAATCACATGACAACAACAATTTTTGTCTTATTCATTTATTCATCACTCTTTGATTCATCCCTTATTTTTATCATTTTAGATTTAAAATGATTTTTTAAAAAATTAACTTTGGGGGAGTCAAGTCTCAAAAGATTCGTGTTTGAAGGAAGTCACCAGAAACATGAGAAGAGCCCTGACTTGCCACCAGGAGAGTGGGTCATGGTCTCAGAGAGCCACTGTATCTTCTGGTGCCTTAAACTTTTCAGTAATGGAAATACTGGTTACTTTAGATTATTATCATGATGTTTTGACTCCATGCCTTTTACAGGGTGCCCTATTAAAAACAGCAGACTCCAGAAATTATTAGGTCATATCACCCAGCTTCACCTAATGGCTTGGAAGTTTCAAGTTCATGAAATCCATAGAAAAAGGAAATAGGAAAAAAATCAGATAAAAGAATTCACTAACTCTGTAGGTCATACTTTGAGTTGGTAATACTCTGACAGAATATGCACCCACTAAGAGCCAGACCCTCTAATTTACCTTTAGAACAGTGATGTCCTGTCTCCAGTTGTTGAAAGGTATCCAAAGCCTCTTTTTCTTTTTCTTTTGAGACACGGTCTCACACTGTAGCTCAGGTTGGCCTGAACCTTACAGAGTACCTCATGTTGGCCTCAAACTCCTAACAATCTTTCTTCCTCAGCCTCACTGGTGCAGAATTTACAGGCATGAGGCACCACACCCTGCTTAAAGACTAATTGTCTTATGAAGAATCTAGGTGACTGAGCTGGACCCCTCCAGAAGGTTGCTGTCCAGTAAAAGGGAACAGGATGTCAGGTTCTTCTGTTTCCATTGACATATGTTTCAACTCTTTGGCCAACCATTTTTTTATTTTTTGTATTTATCTATTCCCCGAATGTCAGAACCTTCATGGTTATGGGTTGAGGGAGCTATGTCTTCAGATGGATTTGGTTTTGCCTTTAGGTGTAGTGCTTGGGTTCAATCCCAGGTCTGGTGCGTGTCAGGCAAGCATTCTACCACCGAGCTACTTCAAGATGGAACTTCCTTCTGCAAGTTCCCATGGGATGACACTCCTTCCTATGTAGAATATGGAGTGAGCTACTACAGTCAAAGTAACATTGCAAATGCAAATGCAAATCTGTTTGGCGACCATCTCTGAGACTTTACCACGTTATGATTTAATGTGATATGTCCTAAGTTTAAGTTTGTCCAGAGATGGAATAATATCATCTCCATCCCAATCCACCCTTTGGTGTTGTTGGCATGAAATGTCACTTGGCATGAAGCATATGTGTTATAGTTAGCAATATTGCATATAGCTAACAAATTGGCATTTTCATCAATATTTTCATGGCTTTATCTTTTTCATTTATATATATATATTTTTTTTTTTAGCACAAGTGGCTGTCTCTCCATTAAAGAATTGGCAAATTAGCCTGAGAAATGACAAAGAGACAGAAAGTTCAGAAGAACATTGAAAATACGAGAAGCTTCTCACAAGTCAGCATAGATTCCAGGATATTTTAACAAGAGCAGCAGCAGAGGGTATCCATGAGGAGAAGGTAACCCCCCGAATCACTGGCATATGGACACATATACTCACATAGTTACGGACAGATGGACATATACACATAAATGAGGCTGCTCTAAGACATGCTTTGCTTACCTCCGCTGGCATACAGTATTAGAATGCTACAGCATACAGGACTTTCAGCTGATGGAGGAACATCCACGGTCAGCGATAGAGTAACTCATTTGTTTGAGACCATCATAGTTCTCCCACTGGGCCATCTTTGCTCTGTCGAATGCCATCTCCTTTGGAAACTCATCTGGTCTCTTTTCTATTTCACCTCTTCTCCCATTGGCTTAGCAGGTTGCTTTTCTTGTCTCACTAAAATGCTTTTCCTCATGTTAGTTTCCTAGAACCACAAACAAATAGTCTTTCCGTGCTAAGGAGGGCTCCATGTGCCAAGGCAGCCTCTCTGGGACTCATTCACTCCTTTTCTCTAAGAAAAGGGAGAATCTCAGGTGCTCCGGTTTATGCCTCTGGAGCAGCATGAACGTAATAAACAAAATTCTGATGTCCCTGAGCAACACAAACCCAAGGGGGACAGATAAGAATATTGCCAGATAGCCTGCTTCAGAGGACAGATTTGTAGCCAAGAAAAAACAATAAATATCTCAAAGGGATTGTGTATTTTTTGTAAACAGCAAAGGACTTTATTGTCTTCTCTGAGTTTTTTTTTTTTTTTTTTAGTGGAGAATCAGTCAGCTATTTGGTGATTTCTGAGCCTGATGACATGCAACATGAGGGTTTTTAGTGGAAATCCAGTATCAGTGAGTTCTCACACTTAGTCACAGCTAAAGGGTCCATCTTGTTCAAGGCCTTTCTGAGAACCAACCTTTGGTGCCAACAGGGGAATTCTTAAGAACTACTTAACAGGTGGGTACTTGCTGTCTGTCCCTTTCTGCTCTTCAGTCAGGAGAAACTACCTTTTTCTTTTCCAGTCAACGCCTCTTCATTTTTTATCCATATCCTTGTTTCATTTTCCTTCCTCTTAAATATTTATTGAGCTCTTAGTATGATATGCACAGTATTTTTTCTCACTTCCATTCTTGCCTTTCCCTAGCAGCTTACAAATTATGAATTTTAATACGTTTGCTTCAAACATAAAAAAAAAAAAAGGTGTCAAATCTGTTCTCTGGCTTGGCGTGGAAGTAGAGAGATGGGGCTAGAAAAAGTAACAGAAACTTCCCCAACATGGATCCAGGGATGGTTAAGGTGAAAGCCCACTGTCATTTGAGTCACAGATAAACACAGAATTTTAAACACACACATACACACACACACACACACACACACACACACACCCTTATATTGCTGTTGCTATACTCTGAGGATAAAGTATCCTTTATGATAAAATATCCTTTATGATAAATTCGTAACTAAGATATTTGAATACAATGCCTCAGTTCTGGGCTGGGGAGTAGTTCAGTTGTTAGAGTGCTTGTCTCCTGTGCAAAGCTCCTGGGTTTGGGCCCCCTAAACTAGGTATGGTGGGGCACGTTTGTATTTCCAGCACCCAGGGAATTAGAGGAAGATCAGGAGTTCAAGGTCATCCTCAGCTATGTAAGGAATTCAAGGCCAGCACGATATGTCAGAGAGTCTTTTTTTAAAGTGTCACTTCTGAAGCAGGCGCATATGTGTGATACCCCCCGCCCAGTAAGGGGGGCTGGAGTAAGACGCAGCAAATCAGAGGCCAGTCTAGCTTGCCACTCTTTTTTATTTTTTTTTAAATACTTCATTTCTTTATTAATTAATTCAGCGTGTGTGTGTGTGTGTGTGTGTGTGTGTGTGTGTGTGTGTGTGTGTATCAGAGAGCACATGTTTTGCTCTGGGATTCCCCAGTAGTGTAGGTCTCTGCCATCTCCTCCTGGTGTCTTTATGTGGGCTGGGATCCAAACTCAGGACCTTCTGCTTTGTGAGACAGTCTTCACCTCTGAGCCATCTCTCCAGCCTCTAGCTTGTCACTCTTTACCCATGTGATCTTTGAGAAATTACTGCATTTAGAGGCCTCAATTTCCTTATTCGTAAAGAGAAGTGGACGCAATAAATAATTGGGGTGGTTCATAGCCTCCCCAAATCTTAATACCCTTGAGGCTCTCTGTACACATACAAAAAAAAAAAAAAAAAAAATCCAAATCCCATTATCACTCTTCAGACCAGCTGGGATATAGTAAAGGTTAGTTCTCTCAAAAGCCATTCTTCTTCCTGAGGTCCAAGGATAGATAAACACAGAGGAATGGAAGGAGTTGTTGACACAGGGGAAGAAAGACTCTACAGGGAACATACCGTGCTAAAGTCAGAAACCAGGATCATCCTGTCTCCCGTTCCTCCTCCTGTCTTCCTCACGACTCCCCAGGTGCAGAAATTTCTTGCTTTCTCGCCTTCCCACATTCTGCTTCTGCCCTAGATCATCTCTAAGCTCAACCTCTTCTCGTGGGCTCCTGGTTATACAGGGCTCTGCCCCACCCTGCCTCTGCACTGATGTTTGGGTCAGCCCTCCACCACCCACAGGTCAAAGCTCAGTTTTATTATAATCCAGAATTGCTCGTGCTTCCATCTTTCCAGCCTGTCTCCAATGGCTCCTCTGCTCAAGCTCTTCCATGCGGCTGACCAACCTGCTCGCTCTTCCCGGGTGCGCAGAGCATCCTACCTCGGTGCCTCTCTCTCTGCCTCTCTCCATGCCTGGCTGGTTCTCTCTCACTTCTCAAGCCTAGCATCCTGTTTAGGGCCACCTTTGTGCCAGTTCAAGAACTCAAGAGAGAAGGCGACTGGGACACTGGTGATGAGACGACGTTCAAGGGCCACAGCTCTCAGAAGGCTGCAACTCCCATGTGAGGCTGGATAGCTGTTTACTGAGTACAGAACAAGGAAAAGAAAGTGCAAGAACATGGAGCCCTCTCGTAATTTATAATTATTGTTATTATTTTAGAGCGAGGGGGCGTGTGTAACTTGGGTGGACTGCTAAGCCAGGTGGTGTTCTGATTTACATTGACTTGGACACAGCTTCAAGTGGTTTTTCTCAAATGCCCTCATTACATGATGTATGTTTTCCTGCCTATTCTTTTCCCACTCCTGAGGTGAGCAGGAAGTTACTGCTGTCTTTAGCACTGACATCCACCTTCACGACCCGTGTCACAAAGGTGACCTGGATGTGCAGGTGGTCTACATTGCTGCCAAGGACCCTGCTGCGCACCTTCTCTGACTTCCAAACCCCCCAACATTGGTTCTCTTTTCTTCCTTCCTCCCTCCCTTTCTCCCTCTTTCCTTCCTTTTCTCCCCTCCCTCTCTCCCCTCCCTCAACCTCCTCTTTCCCCTCCTCCTTTCCTCTCTCTCTTCCTTCCCTTCGCTCCCCTCCCTCTTATCCCTTCCCTCTCTCCCTCCCTCTCTTCCTTCCTTCCTTCTTCCTTCCTTCCTTCTTCCTTCCTTCCTTCCTTCTTTCCCTTAGACAGAGTTTTGTGTATCCCAAACTGGCCTAAAATCCACCTGCAGATAAAGATGACCTTGAATTCCTGATCCTCCTGCCTCTATACCCGAATGCTGGAATTACAGGTGTATGCTACCATGCTGATTTATGTGGGTGGTGCTGGAGTTTGAACCCAGGGCTTTGTTCAGGGTAGGTTCACTCTACCAACTGAGTTATATATCCAACCACTTCACCCCACATTTTGTTTCATTACAACACATACACATGCACACAGACGTGTTCAAGGGGGTCAGAGTGAAAAGGTTAGAAGACTCAGTGGAAACTGAAGCATGATTGAGAAAACAAGAAGAAACACTGACCTCCACAGTACGCGGCAGAATGACTGCCTAATAAATCTGAGTGAGATCTTTCCTACCATATCGGAATTCAGAAAAAGAGAGGTGCCTCCCTGACAGATTAGGGGGGTATTATATTATTTTGGGAGGGGGTGTACAATTAGGGAGGCTCAGAGAGGGTCGTATCTAAAGTTTTTGTGGGACTATGCATATGGGTATCTAAAAGGAAAGCCTGTCAAAAAGCTCTCCAGGAATCATGCCAATAGGTATCTAAGGGCCATAGCACTGGCATTTACCTTCGGAAATGCCTGTAAGGTAGGATGAGACTCTCAGGGCAGCCCCTCAAGTCAGAACCTAACAAAGGGGATTTAGCTGAAAGAATATGAAATACTGGTAAGACTGGAGTCCACAGATGGTAAACAAACTGTCTTGTTCATATCTCTGGTACTTTCTCTGTAACACAGAGGACAACTCTGGGGAGTTGATTTTCTCCTTCCACTGTAGACTCTGGGTATCAAACTCACATAGACAGACTGGCATGGCAAGCACCTTTATCCACTGAGCCGTCTTGACGGCCTTTTCCTATTTACTTTTTTAGGTGCTTTTCCCATTCCCCGGATGAGATCAGCCTTCTGCACACACTCTAAATTATGTTGAGCATGACCAAAATGATGCTGGCATGAAAAGTGTGTTGATTTAACCCTGTTATTTCAATCTTGACTGTCAGTGCTAAAGCGGTTTCACAAATCCATTTTCTAGCGTAATTAAAATAGTCCGGCTGAAATGTAGCTGGAGACTACACTGCATCTTTCTCTCCGATGGTTCCCTGACTTAGTAAGGTCCCCATTGCCCTTTATAAGCTAGACAGAGTCAGAGCCAAGTGGCCATGAGGCCCACCCTGCGGCTGGGAGAAAAGAAGAGCTAGTCTCTTTTATCGGCTTTATCTATCCCACACTGTCACTTCAACACCTACATCAGGAATGAGCCCCCAGTCTCTTGGGTTACCTTGTTCCTGTCTTTATGCCTGATGGAGGCTGGAAATGACACCCCTGAGAGGGCTTCCTGCTCCTCCCTCGCTGGCCAAGCCACTTGGTAACACCAGCTGGATACCATGCCATGACGCTCATTGGGACTTACTGTAAATGTCTGGATGCTCTTTTCTTCCCTCCCTGCGCCCCAGCCAGATGATGTGGAAGCACACCAGGATAATAGATGCTCTGGAAGGCTGTGATGGAGTGTGGAATGAGGTGAGGTCTGGATTGGAATTCCTTCTGTGCTGGTGGGAGCCTGGGGAGAGATAAGTGGTTATTTGCCACTTCTTCTCAGTGTTAAAGAAAGGGCGGACATCACCGAAGGGATCTTTACTGTTCTGCACTAGAAACAAATACTATGAGCACACATTAAAGAATGTCCTACTCTGCAAATAACATGGTGGGCTCCTATGAAGCTGAAATTCTACACTTTGCTCAGCATCTCTCTTTCTTTTTTTTAAGTAACAGACCCCCGTAGACTAGAGATTTACATCTATGGGGAGGAGCAAGGAGTATA
This sequence comes from Typhlomys cinereus, assembly GCA_023101885.1. Lineage (NCBI taxonomy): Eukaryota > Metazoa > Chordata > Mammalia > Rodentia > Platacanthomyidae > Typhlomys > Typhlomys cinereus. Next base: position 2,284,860 of record JALPQD010000352.1, on the reverse strand, counting down.
GCCTATACCTTCAAAGATGGCCTTAATTTTTTTTTAATTCTGAAGAGACAGGGTCTGATTAGTAGCATAGGCTGACTTTAAACTCAAAATCCTCCTGCCTCAGCCTCCCAAGTGCTATGATTGCAGGCTCACGTTCACACCTGGCTCAAAAGCTCACCTTTTTTTTTTTGTTTTTTTTAAAGCAAAACTTAGTTTGGGAGCTGTTGTAGATTTACAAAATTATTACAAAGATATCACTGTAGGCTTATGTTCGAATTAACATATTTATCATAGTTTCCAGTATTATTAACTGGAATCTATTTATTTATTTACTGCCTATTTGTGTGTGTGTGTGTGTGTGTGTGTGTGTGTGTGTGTGTGTATCAAAGAGCACTGTGTGTCCCTATGGAGGACCAAGGGTGACTTTGGGAATCTTCCAGGATTGCTTCTACTCCTTTTGCTTCACTGTTTCCCAGGCTCTGCCCACCAGGGCCAAAAGTGCTTACCAACCCACCTTTTCTGCCTGGCATATTTATGAGGGACCTAGGATCAGAACTCAGGATCGTCTGCCTTTGAGGATTCCAGAATCTTAACACTTAAACCATCTCTCGTGCCCCAATATCTCATGTTTTAATTAAATTTTCAAGCTTTTGGTCCTACTTGAGAACTTACCTTTTATTACATGAAAATTAGAATTTCTTTAAATCCTTTCTATCGAGTCAAAATTGTTCATTTGTGGAATACAAAACCCATTGAGCCCAAGCTCCTGTTTTCACTGGGAAGTATCCCACTAACTTGGGCAGCAGGAATCACTCACAGCAGGTTAGCTCAGAATGGGGCCAAAGAAAGGCCTGGCAGGCTCTGCTCCACCACTGTGGAAGCCTGGGAGACTCACCGAGTCTCTGCGCCTTGGCTTTCTCTTCTCAAATTGATATTAATAAGAGCAGGCTGCATCCCAGGGGGTGCTTTGAGGATTAACCAAGAGACATATGTAGACATAGGAAGCGTGATTCACACAGAAGAGATCTTATCAAGGTGATTTCTCAGTCACACCAGGTGAGCAGCTATTTCATTGTGAACTGGTCCATGAACTATTACATTTACCCTTCCACTTGCCCTCTGATAATATCTGAATGATTTGGAATTAAGAAAGGAAATGGCTTTCCACTGTACATCCTCGTTGCTGGGTTGCGTGTCACAGACAGAAGAGACAGAAGTGGAAGGCATTTGGGTGGGGGCAGGGGGATTTCTGCTGCTGACTGCTAACTTCTCTTTCTCACTTGGTGAATTGTGACTGCTTTGTGGGTGCTTGCTGTCTGATGAAGAGAAGAAAATCTGATGGTGGGGACTTTCCTAAGCCCCCTCCCCTGAGGAGCCAGTTCAAGTTCATTTCTTTCCTGCCATGTCGATATGAAATACACCATCTTCTGCCAGAGGAGTAGGAGCCAACTCAGGCAGGATTTCTGCACTTGAATTCGAGAGCTACCTACCCTCAACTCTTTGAAGTCCTGGTGGATCCGACTGCTGCAGGACTGGTGAGGTCTGTTTTCAGCAGGATCTTCCAGCCCCTCAGCTAAAGACTGTCCCACACTGTCAATCACCGCCCATGTTTTTCTGTTTCCCCCTCTTGCTGCACATGTTGGGGGGTTCCTCTTAATTTAAGCTCCCAGGTTCCAGAGTCCATGGTCTTACTTCCCCTGTCCAAAACATGGGATATCCCCCCCCCCCCCAACACCAACCCATTACTCAGGGCACTGTTACTCCAGGAAATTTTTTTCAGTTCAGTACTCCTCAAACAATTACGTATTGAGTACTTGTTTGGGTTACCTGAGAATACAAAGCCAAACTGAGCCTGATTCTTCCTCCTAGGAAGGGCCTCTGGTTGGTCACTGAAGCAGAAAAACATAATTGTCCACTTTTTGACACGCACCTACAGCCTTCTGGGTGCTTAAGTTCTTGGGTGTCGCAAGGTGGGCAGGATTTCTGCCTGCCTGAAGCTTAAAGTTGACAAGTAATTATTCTTAAAAGTCAAGACATATTAGATCAAACTGAACTGCAAATGCTCAGAAAATTTGAGGGTGTATATAACAAAGGGCCCAATACAGTCAAGGTGCAAAGACTGCCCTGAGCAAGGGGTATCTGAAACAAGAAGGTAAGCTGAAGAAGGAAGCAGAGGAATGGATGAATTTGGGCAGGAGAAACATGATGTGCTTACACTGTGATGGAAAACACCCCTGTGGGCTGGGGAGACCCCAGGAGACTCACCTTCCCCAGACTGCAGGGAATCTGGTCAGATTCTCACATGCAGCCCACCTGTATACCCATTTTCTTCCCTTTAGCCTATGCCCACTTACCGGTGCTGAGCTACATTTTATGGGTTTCCCCATATGCTTTCCTCTCTCCAGGATACCACTTGTGACTCAACATTGTCCTCACTGGAGCTCACAACATTAATTCAAATGGCATTTATTCTTGTGACTTCTGTAGCACCTAGAACATGGTTTCTGTTTACCTCCATGAACCTTCTGCATGTGGTTGTTTTAGTTATTTGTCCTGTCACTATGGGAAAAAAAAGCTTGACACAAGCCAGTTAGGGAAGGAAGTTTATTTTGGCTCACAGTTCATCAGGAGTGGGAGTAGGTTTGGCAGTGAAAGTGGATCTGAGGACAGCAAGCAGGAGCTTGGAGGAGGCAGCTGGTCACATTACGTCCACAATCAGGAGTAGAGAGAGCTGGAAGCTGGTACTCAGCTTGTTTTCTCCTTTTAGTCTGTATATGTTGCACAGAGACCTGAGGTCAAGGTCCGGTGTCTTGCTCTTTCACTCTCTCTTATCTTTTGAGATAGGGTCTCTCTGATCCTATAACTTTCCAATTTGTTAGACTGGCTGGCCAGTGAGCCCCAGGATCTTCCTGTCTCTGTCCTCCCCAAGGCTCTGATTACAAAGTGTGTGCAGCTGCACCCAGCTTTTACGTGGGTGCTAGGATGGAACTTAGACTTTTTGCTTGCATTGCAAGCAAATTACCTATTGAGCATGTACACAGAAAAATGGAAAAAGGAAAAAAAACCTCAAAACCCAGTGTGGAAATTCTCATTTTTATTTATTTTTTAATTTGTATGCATGCTAAGTGCATGTATGCATATGAGCATGCACGGCTGTGATTGTGTGTCAAGCAGAGGTTGACATCAAAATCTTCCTCAGTCATTTTCCACCTTATTTTTTTTTTTTGAGAGGGTCTCTCACCGAACCTGGAAGTTGTTGAGAGGGTCTTTCAATAATCTTGGAGCTCGGGGCTGGAGAGGTGGCTCAGGGTTTAAGCTTCTGCCTTGCAGGCAGAAGGTCCTGAGTTTGTATCCTAGACCCCACGTATAGATGCCGGGCGGAAGCGGGGGCAGCCTGCGTTTCTGGTCCTGGTAGGGCGGAGCCTGTGAATCCCAGGGCAGAGTAAACAAGGGAGGAGATGGAGGCGGTCTATGGTGGTTCCCAAATTCGCCCGTGGTTCTACACACACACACACACACACACACACACACACACACACACACATTCATACACACACGCACACATGCACAATTGAATAAATAATAAAAAAATTAAAAAAAATAATCTTGGAGCTCACTGGTTGGCTAGATTAGTTAGTCAGCAAGTCCCAGGGATCTTCTATCTCCCCCAATGTGGCACTACCGACTCAGGGAGGCCCTAGCCAGGCTCTCCAATTCAGGACAAGTCTGGACATACAGACATGCCCCAGACATGTCCCAACAGAGGACCATGCAGGTGGAGGGATGAATAACCAGTAGGAAGTGGCCGTCTAACCTGCCCCTGCAATGGACACCTAGTAAACAGTTAAATGACTGGTGGCTGTCCCCCCAGGAGGGATGGCAATACCTGATTGAACCCCGACCTTATATAAGCCCAAACCCCCTTAATGACTTTGAATCTGCGACAGCTCGTCTCTGCCTGCTTCTTGCCTGATTCCCGGGGTCCTTTAGAGTAAACATTTCTAGGAATTTCCTTCTGTTGACTAACAAGAGCTAAAGTCACATTGAACCCCACCATACAACGCAGACAGACAAAGGATGGGAATCCCTCCAAGAGAGATCATTCAAGTGCCAGCCTGGCCACACTCTTTGAAGAGTCATGGGTGATAACTTAGCCATAGTGGGTTCAGCTGTTTGGTGACTTGCGACTGGATTCTAATTCAATCCCACCCTAGACTGTATGTTATCACCATGGAAATGCAGAACTGGCCCAATTGAATCCCGTGGCTTTAAGAGATCTTAGGGGTGGGGCTGGAGAAGTGGCTCAGGGGTTAAGCCTCTGCCTTGCAGGCAGAAGGTCCTGAGTTCGGATCCTAGACCCCACATATAGACGCCAGGCGGAAGCAGGGGCGGCCTGCGTTTCTGGTCCTGGTAGGGCAGAGCTTGTGAATCCCGGGGCAGATAAACAAAGAGGAGGTGGAGGCGTCCATGGTGGTTCCCAAATTCGTCCATGGTTGTACACACACACACACACACATACATACGCACATGAGCACACACATACATGCACAATTGAATAAATAAATTAAAAAAACAGAATTTGGTCCTACTTTTCTTTGATATTTTCCCTAGGGGCATAGAGACACATTCTTTACTCTTTACCCTAGATTTTCTTATAAAAACTCTGCTGAAATTTCAATAAAGGAGTCCAGATTCACTCAGCCCTGAGCTGGTGTCTGCTGTTCTCCATCCGCCGACTCCTTGTCCACCTAGCAGGATTCTTGGATCCAGGCTACGGCTATTTTGAGAATACAGTGTAAATTCAATCAAGAAAATTCTCAGTTCTCTGAAAAAGAGGACAAGCCCTGATCTAGGAGTTGGGAAATAGAGAAGTGTTTTCACCCTTGTGCTATTCATGTAAATATAGGCTTGGTCAAAGCAGCTTTGCCACATTTGATTTGTCAGATTCTTAAGAAGAATAAGTCTTAGAGCTTGAAATACATTTAAAAAGCCAATGACTTAGTGGTTCCCAAAGGTCGTATCTGAATTTTAGTAGAAAGTACGCTAAAGACACAGGTGTCCAGACCTTGTTTATAGTCTATAGAATTCAAATTTCTGGCAGCAAAGCTACAGAACATTTGCTTCTAATAAATCATCTCAACAAGTCTTCCAACCTAGGTGAATCTATGGAATGATTCTCTTCTACATCCTTGCTTCTCAAAAATGTGGTCTCAGGACCGTTGGCAATGGAGTCTTCTAAGAGCTATTTAGAAATTCAGAATCTCAGACTCTTCCTCAGACCCAATGAATCAGAATTTGCATATTCATAAGATTTCCAGATAGTATCTGGTTACATTAAAGATAACTTATGATCACTAAGTCACTTCCTGAACATTTCTTGGGGTGGAGCTCATCTTTCTTTGCCTTACATCACAGCCCATTTCATTCCTGGGAAGTCTACTGAGTTGTTGGATCCACTAGTTTGTTTCTTCTTTTCTTCCCTAATTCCTCCTTGTGTGTGTGTGTGTGTGTGTGTGTGTGTGTGTGTGTGTGTTTGTGCCCGCCAGAAAGCACTTGAGTGTGTGTGCCTGTGGAGGCCCAAGGGTGACTATAAGAAATCATCCTGGATTGCTCAATCTCTTTAATTGCTTTGCTCAGGGGTTTTCCAGATTCTGCCTGGAATTACAGACTGTCGCCATCCATATCTGCCTGACATTTTTTTACTTGGGATCTGAGGATTTGAACTCAGGTCCTTTTGCTTGCGAGGCAGAGGCTTTAACCCCCAGACAGGGCAGGTTTGGGGGTTGGCTTAATGCAGTGGTTCTGGCATCTGAACCCTGCAGCTCTCCTGGCTTCACCTTTCCAAGCTTTGAGCTTCAACTCTGTGCTTCCTTAGGGGAGTATGGAAGACTATGACACCCAGGGAAAGCAGAGACTTTTCCCCAATTCTGGCAATCTTTTCTCATGTCCTGCAGGCCTGAATTGAATCATATATCTGCTCGTTAATTGGCAAAGAACGGTACAAAAATAGTTTGTATGCGTTGTATGTATGGGTGAACACATGCGTGTGAGTGAGCATATTTGCCTATGCGTGTCGTGTATAGAGGGCAGATATCAATGCCGGTGTCTTCCTTTGTTACTTTCCACCTCATTTTTGAGATAGGCTCTCTCACTGAACCCTGAGCTTACCATCTTGCCTGGCTGGTTGGCCAGCAAGCCCCTCGGATCCACCGGTCTGTGCCTCTAGCACTGGATTACAGTTGCAAACACTGTGCTCTGCTTTTTATGCATGTGCCTGGGGATCTGTATATTGGGCTCAGTTTGAGTTTGAGTTGAGTTGAGAGAGAAAATAGAGACCAAGGCAATCTCAACAAAACTAGACTGCTTTTATTTGGGAAAAAAATGCAGCAACAAGGGGCAGCAACTCTTCCCCAGGATAAGGAGCTAAGCATCGAGGTCAGCAAGGGGTGAGTCTTTCATAGGCCTCTGCGAGTTAGGGAATGAGGGAGATGTCTACATGCTTGGGACAGTGTTTTGGGGTTGATTAAATTTATGGGTTAACGGTCCTGTGATGGTTAGCAGGCTTACAAGATATTAGCTGCAAACAGCGCTTCAGATAAGGATATGAGCAGGGTGCTAGGGGCTTGCAAGGGAACTGCTGTTTTCTCTTTTGAATGGGTAAGGGGGCCTGCATGTTCTTGGAACTGTCAGTAACCCTTTCAGTCTGAACTCAGGTGTCAATCCTCTATCCACTGAGCTACCTCCACAACTTCTGACAAAGAGGTTTTGAGAGTCACTGGATGATCACTTTAGGAAAATCACTTTGACTTCAGCATAGGTGACAGTTTTAGGGGGAAAATACTGGAGCCAGAAAGGTTGCATGTGACTTTGTAGTCATCTAAGCAAGAACTAATGATAGTTCTGAACAAGGTAGCAACGGATGGTTCTGGAGAAGAGCCATACAGGATTCCACAGGTGTTTCCCTGATGGAGATATTGTCTATTTTCTTCTGCAGAGAGAATAAGAATATGTTCCCTTCTATTCTTCCTAAGGAGGACAATTAAAACTTAGCAATTAAAAGTAGATAGTTGCATTTACCTTGCTTCCTGGGAGATTCACATGTTTTGTTTTTTATTTTTGGTTGTGGTTGCTGTTTAAACAATCAAGCAAAAGCCAACTAACCAACCAACTACGTGACAACATTAACAATAGATGCTATGGAGCTCAGCTGGAGTACTAGAAGAAGAGAGAGAGGAAGAAGAGATGCATGGATTCCTGAAGTCTGTGACTGCTGAGACACAGGACTAAGAAACAGGAACCTGCAGTTCCCATGTATTGATCCTGGGTGGACAAGATGGCTGATAGGGAAACACATGGTTTATCTGGCAGTGAAACCTAAGAGCTATGGTCTCTGGGAGCCTAGTTTGCCATGAGGAAGATGGTTGTGGCAGCCAAAGAACATCCTACTCAGCCTTGAGTTGGATCATGACCATGTCAGCACCAACTAGGGTGGATTGGGGGCTTCTATCAAGAGCATTGGGTCTGGACCTTGAGCCCAGGAAGTGGGAAGGGTCACAGTAATGACTGACACAGGGCATCTCATCAGCTTTGCTGAGTGGGAGCTTGGAGCCAGGTTTAACTTAACAATATGTGTTATTGTAAATACTCACATGTAGTTCATAAAGCAGTTGAGAATAAATGTGACCTCATGACACTGTGACCCCATGTCTTGCCACCAGCTTTGCCTTTGTTGTCTCTTCTGTCTGCTATTTATCAACATGACTTGCTCCTTCATCATCTTCAGCACTTTTTGCTGCTTAAAGTGTTTATTCCTAGGGAGTATTACTTGATTTCCCTTTGCGAACTTTGCAAATGTTTTCTCCCACAATAGTCATTATTCATCTCAACTTTACCTTTCCTTATGAAGCTGACCAGCACACATTGCACAATGTTTCACTTTTTTATTTGCAAGATCAAATAACTTAAATTCCCTCAGGTTGAAATTATATTATACATCCTAAGACCAATCAATGATTAGCAAATATTTGTTGAATGAACTAGTTAAAACCACAGAACAAACTCATACCTACCTACTATATCTTATAGTCTTGGGCAAGATGACCGAGAATTGTGACACCAAAGTATTTGTAGTACCTCCAAGCTTCAACCCTGACAGCTGCAGCCAAATAGTTCTTTTGATACAATAGCCAACACTTTGACACAAACACATGATTTGGCTATAAATGTTGACCTTTCAAAAGATCACTAGTTTGGAAAAAGTCCATGTAGCTGTCATGAGCTCAGTCTCAAAAGAATCTACAGTTGGGAAGACATTATAGGAACAAGAAACTGAGAAAGTAATTTTATAAGAATTTGTTGCAGAGATTAACTTCCAGGAAAATACCAAGAAAGGGAGGCTCATAGAAGGTAAATTGAGGTAAAGTCTGAGTACTTCTCAGCACCGTCCTCCCCCCAAGGAGAGGGAGGGACTTAGGAGCCAAAGTCCTCAGAGACCTGCTGTTTGCAAAATTCCTGTTGATCTAGGTCTTGACATGGTAGTGAAAACCCAGATTCATCTGTTGGGGTTACACTGTTGATTAGCAGAAGCTTGCTATGGCTGGGAAATACAGCACTCTGCTGTGAAGGCCCAGCTTTTGAGTTCCGGCAGCCTGTTTTATTCTCTGACCGACTGTAGTAATGTCAGTGGTAATTTAGTCATGTGGTCTTGCTTGCACTACCTGTTGCACACAGATCAGAAGGCAATTGTAAAGAGGAGGGGATGCTCATGACCTTGTATATTAGTGACTTCTGCATAGCTTTGTCTAAAATACCTGAGACAGCAACTCAAAGGAGAATAGATTTCTTTTGCTCGCTCTTGATTTCAGAGTTTTCAGTCCATCATGGTGGAGACAGCAAGACAGAGAAGCTCACATCATGGTGGACAGGAAGCAGATCAGAACAGTAGGTGGGAAGGATCCAGGGTAAGATAAACCCAAGGATACCACTCCAGGGCTTCCTTTCTCTAACCAGCCCCTACCTCCCAAGAGAATGTTCAAAAAATTAAATATGCCAGTAGATGAACCCATCCATCAGCTTGAGCCCTCATGACCTATTTATCTTAGGTACACTCTGGATATGTTTACTAATCTCCTAGGCATTGCTCAATCTAACCCAGTTGGAGATCAAGATTAATCTCCACACCTGGGTTTAATCCCACCTCTTGCTGACTGTTTCTTTGGACAATGTACATTTGCTGTTGGTGCCTCTGCAGATTCTCTTCACCAATCATGGGAGTATCAATCATTAACTCCAGAGACCTGCAGCCCACATCAGGACTGTCCTTGGCTACATTGCCAAGAGATGGCTAAGAGGGTCCATTCTTTTTTTTTTTTTAATTTTTTTATTATTATTATTATTTATTCAACTGTGTGCATATGCGTATGTGCCCGCGCACGTGTGTGTCTGTGTGTGTGTGTGTGTGTCTGTGTGGTGTCTGTGTATGTGTAGAACCACGGACGAATTTGCGAACCGCCATGGACGCCTCCACCTCCTTCTGCCCCGGGATTCACAGGCTCCGCCCTACCAGGACCAGAAGCGCAGGCCGCCCCCGCTTCTGCCTGGCGTCTATACGTGGGATCTGGGATCCGAACTCAGGACCTTCCGCCTGCAAGGCAGAGGCTTAACCCCTGAGCCACCTCTCCAGCCCCTCACCTGCCCTATTTTAAAGTCCTTAAAATGGTCCAAAAATAAGTTTAAAGGGGTCATCTGCATCTGTCCCATTTCGTCCGCCAGTGGGGCCACAGAACAAAAAGAAAGAACAAAAGAAACAAAGGATTCTACCTCAGAGACAGAAACAAAAGCTTCCTGACGGTGGACTACTTAATCACAGTGCGCCAACCTCTCCCTTGCAGATGAGGACCCTGTCTCCAGATGAAGGACTATTTCCCCCTGACAGATGAGGACCCTGTCTTCCAGATAGGGGTTTGGCTGATGTGGAAGCTAGATGAAATTTCTGTTCTACCTTAGGCTTGAGGGCATTTCTATTGGGATGCAAAGCTTTTTTTTTTTTTCCTGCACTACTAGCTGGTACTTTTGGTAAAGATCTCTGGTTTCTTAGCTGTCATTTAACAGAAGTATCGTCGTTACTTCAGACATGAAACATTTTTCCTTTAGAGTAAACATTTCTAGGAATTTCCTTCTGTTGACTAACAAGAGCTAAAGTCACATTGAACCCCACCATACAACGCAGACAGACAAAGGATGGGAATCCCTCCAGGAGAGATCATTCAAGTGCCAGCCTGGCCACACTCTTTGAAGAGTCATGGGTGATAACTTAGCCATAGTGGGTTCAGCTGTTTGGTGACTTGCGACTGGATTCTAATTCAATCCCACCCTAGACTGTATGTTATCACCATGGAAATGCAGAACTGGCCCAATTGAATCCCGTGGCTTTACGAGATCTTAGGGGTGGGGCTGGAGAGGTGGCTCAGGGGTTAAGCCTCTGCCTTGCAGGCAGAAGGTTCTGAGTTCAGATCCTAGACCCCACATACAGATGCTGGGCAGAAGTGGGGGCAGCCTGCGTTTCTGGTCCTGGTAGGGCGGAGCCTGTGAATCCTGGGGCAGAGTAAACAAGGAGGAGGTGGAGGTGTCCATGGTGGTTCCCGAATTCGCCCATGGTTCTACACACACACATGCATACACACACACACACTATACATACACACACACACACACACACACACACACACACAATTGAATAATAAAAAAAAAAAGAGATCTTAGAGATCTCGCTGTGGGACTACAAACTCTAGCACAGAGGTGCAACAGGTTTCCCACCTCAGGCCCACATTCACTCTCACACTCACATAGATGTTAAAACATTCCTCCCATATTTTAAAGGTGCCCTTTTCCTCCCACTTTGGGAGAAGCCTGCTCCAAAAGGTAAGCAGAGATTGGTGTAGCAGAGTGTCTTCTACCGTGAAATCCAAGATTCAGAGACACTCCCTAGCTGGCTTGGGTCTGTTCCAAGCTCCAGCTGAGGCGATATCTGCCAGGGAGGGGGGCTCGTCTTCTCTTGCTGGTCTGACTCTGAGCAGAGTCCTGCTCTCTGGGAACTCACCTCCCTGGGAACAGGGAGGGCTCTGCTAGGGCTGCCATGGGCCCTAGTCTCAGACCTTCTCTGGGCCAGGAGAGTGACAGTCACTTTCCTCTTGTGATCCCACAGGTGAGCTTCCTGCTGCCCTTGAGATGTTGGGATTTTATGAGTAACCAAATTCCTGTTTAATAAAAACAGATAATTGAAATACATTTGAATATATGAAGCTTAATTCTTAATTTCTAATTTCTGAGACTCAATGTCTTTTTCTTCTATAATATGGAAGAAACATAACACATACCATTTCCTTTTGCTATCATCTCTAATTTTCAATCTTCTCATAAACTTAACATTCCACAAACCTTCACAACATACTTTAACATTCTTTTAAGTAACCAACTCATAAACCTCCTGTACATAAACCTTCTGCACATCTAAGTACCATACATATTTTCTTTCTCTTACTTGATGGTTCTCTGCTGTTTTCACATTAGATATCCTTTAAGAAATGTCCTTTAGGGGCTGGAGAGGTGGCTCAGGGGTTAAGCCTCTGCCTTGCAGGCAGAAGGTCCTGAGTTTGGATCCTAGACCTCACGTATAGATGCCAGGTGGAAGCGGGGGCGGCCTGCGTTTCTGGTCCTGGTAGGGTGGAGCCTGTGAATCCCAGGGCAGAGTAAACAAGGAGGAGGTGGAGGCGTCCATGGTGGTTCCCGAATTCGTCCGTGGTTCTACACACACACACAGACACACACATACATAATACATACACACACATGCATACATACACATGCACACACACTCACACTTGAATAAATAATAAAAAAATTTAAAAAAAAGAAATGTCCTTTAAAAGCGGCAATAACAGTAGACCTCATCTCAAAAATCATTATATCCAAATTAAGTTAGCAGATTGTAGCAGAGCACAAGAGTACGCCTGGGAACAGGGAATTCAAAAGCAGATTTGTCCCCAAGGAAGGAAGCTCATACATACCAGGAGAAGGAAGAAATTCCAATGAATTTCTCAGAAATCAGTTTTCCTTTCTGGCTGTTAAATATGTTGGTATAACACATGGGAAAACAAATTTTTAAAGGAATTACAAAAGTGATGTTATCAGATCCTGGGTAAAAACCCAATATCACCTTTTGTGAAGCTTCATAAAAATCAAGATAAAACAAGATATTTTAGTCAGTACATACTCAGGCCTTTTAATGTTATCGAAATGGTTCATTCTTAAGTGTGCATGTGCAAATAATAAACAGAGTCAAAAGCCAAAATGAGAATATAAGTGCGTAATAAGAATAAAAATTGAAGTGGTCACAGCTTTGTTATTTTGAAACATAAAACACACATATTATAGGAAATCCAGATAACCAAGCAAATCAGAACATTTTTTTAAAGTAACCCTTTATCATCATAGGCAAAATACAAAGAACAACAGATAGTTTTTCTGGTCCCTCCAGTGCATGGGGGGCAGAGGCTTTCTTAAATCAAGCAGGAGACAATTTAAAACACAAATCTGCTGGCCTAGAAAGTGAGCCATTCATCAGAACAGAGGGTGGTAAATTTCCTTTTTTTTAAAATCTCAACACTCAGATTTTGAATTCTTTCCCTAACATTCTTAAAATGTCCTAACAGGTCTAAGGGACTAGAAACACTCTGCCTTATCATTTCGTCCAAGTCAACACGAATAACAGAGACAACGTATAGAGACAATACTAAGACAAAAGTGAAAGAAAATACCAAAACAGTGCCCACTCACCAATTCCAAAATACCAGAGGGCACCCCAAGACATCTCCTGAGGCCCCACAGCTGTGATTCTGGGTGTGTCTGCCAGTCACCTCTGGCTGCTGTTTCCTCAATTCCGAACAGAAGCCTGAAGTTTCAGAAAAACAGTTATAAACAAAGACAGTTCCAGACAGTGGCCACTCACCGATTCTCAAAATACCAGAGGGCACCTCAAGACGTCTCCTGAGGCCCCGCAGCTGTGACTCTGCGTGCTGTTTCCTCAGTACAGAACAGAGAACAGAAACCTGAAAGTGCAGAAAAACACGAACAAGGATAGTTCCTACCTGCTGGCTTTCAGATCCTCCCGCCGAGGTTCAGGGGTCTCTGGGCTCCCCCGCCAACACACCACATGTTTCACCTAGAGTGCAAAGTCCAAAGAAACCCACTGAAGTCATCCACGGATGCAAAATACACAAGGGCTTTATTAAAACAAACCTAGGTTTGGGTCACACACACAGGTCTCACCGCAGTGAGAGAGTGCAACCCCGAGGCTACCGGATTGAGGGTTTTTATAGGGCTATTTACAAGCAGGGATTGGGGAATTTGCACATAGCCTCCTTCAACCTCCCTGATTTATGGTGACTGATAGCACTCTGCTCTCCCTGGTATTTGGGGGCCTGGGCTGAGGGGTCTGCGGCTTCTTCAAGGACTGGCCATAGGTTCTTCTGGGAAGGCTTTTGATCTCCCAGGCGCCGGGTTCTGCTCAGGCTTATATGGTATTCCTAGGTAAGTTGTAAATTCTTCTCTGGTAATTGGAAAGGCACTAGAGGAGGGGGTCTTACAACTTTAAGTTTTTTCACATGGGCTCTCACACAGCTTTGATCCATCATTGTTGGGCACATCTTTTGCCTTTATTCCTTTTTCTTCATCTATAACTTCTTTTTTATTTTTTATTTTTTATTTTTATTTATTCATTTATTTTTTCCACTCATACAAAGTTGATAAGTACCCCATTCCCCTCCCTCCACCTTTCCCTGGATCTCCTTGCTCCTTCCTCCCTTTTCCCCTTCCTTCCCCCCTCCCTTTCTCCCAGTGGAGGGCCCCCCATTCCTGGAGCATCCTTTAGTGTGCATGTCAAACTTCCCTCTGGGTTCTCCTCTCTGATGATGTGTAAGGACTCAGTAGCATTGCCTAGAGCTCTTTTTTTGTGTTCCCCTTGAGTATAGGAACACTATTGTGGCTGTTAATCCCTTGCCTCAAAGGATCCTAGTGCCTGTGATCCATGCTAGACTTTGGGAGTTCAATGATATGTTGGTCATTCAGCAGGTTATGCAAAGTCCTATTATGATTACTTCGTATAACTTGTATGGAGTAAATTGCATATCATTGCTCCTCTCCATCTTTAGGCTCTTTCAATCTTACCACCCCCTCTTCCACAAATTTCTCTGAGCTTTAGGATGGGGAGAGATTAAGCTAGCCTGGTTCCAGGTGGTTTATGTAGAGCCTCTGATTTTCTGAATTATGGTTTGTTGTTTTGTTTTTTCAGTTTTGCTGCTCCTGTGCCGCCCTTGGCTCCATCCTGATGGGTATTGGAGCCAGAGATAAAAGGCTGTTAAAATAGAGTCTTATTATAAGAGTAGATTCAAAGGTAGATGGAAGAAGAGTAAGAGACCACTGTGAGGGGGGGGGTCAGTCTCTCATTTGTCAGATGGTTACCTTCTATCTGTCAGACTCTATGCCCTCCCTTTCTGGTGAGATCATACCCCATCAGATGCAAGTGACCAGGAAGGAAAGTCTGCGAGCCCAACCAGATGTCTCATTACTTACTTGCAGTCCTTGATGGTGGCCTATTTTCTCTGCTGTAGCATGATCCTCTCTCTCCTTGTTTCTGGCGGGGCTCTTCTTCCCCTTCCCTTGCTGCTTATAATCTTTGCAATTACTGTTGGTATTATAAAGATTTATCTTTGAGTGTGTTACTAAGTGGGTTTGGTACTAGGTTCCACCAATTAGGGAGTACATACAACACTTAATTTTCTATATATGGGATACGTCACTCGATATAATTGTTTCTAATTCCATCCATTTCCTGGCAAATTTCATTAATTCATCATTTTTGATGGCTGAGTAGTATTCCATTGTATAAATGTCCCACATTTTCCTTTTCCACTCGTCAACTATTAGGCATTTGGGTTGATTCCATGACTTTGCTATTGTAAACAGTGCTGCTATGAACATCGTCGTGCTTGTGCCATTGAAGTGAATTTTTGCTATATGGGGGATTATTCCTAAAAGTAGAATAGTAGGGTCATATGGCATTTCAATCTTCAACTTTTTTAAGAATCGCCAGACTGCAAACCAGAGTGGTTGTATAAGCCAGCATTCCCACCAGCAATTTGGAGAGTTTCCTTCTCACCACATCCTCTCCAGCATTTGGTGTTGTTTGTATTGTGAATTTTTGCCATCCTGATGGGGTGAGATGATATCTCAGGGAGGTTTTGATTTGCATTTCCCTTATGGCTAAGGATGCAGAGCATTTTTAAGATATTTGTTAGACATTTCAATTTCATCCCTGATAAAGTTTCTTTTGAGTTCCCAGGCCTATTTTTTAATTGGGTCATTTGTTTCCTTGGTGTTTAGTTTTCTAAGTTCTTTGTGCACTTTGGATAATAGAGCTCTATCAGATATGTGTTTAGTGAAGATTTTCTCCCATTCTGTGGGTTGCCTTTTTGCTTGGGTTACAATCTCTTTATCTAAACAGAAGCTCTTTGATTTCATCTGTTGAGTGTTGGTTGTAGTGACTGTGCTATTGGATTTCTGTTTAGGAACTGTTGGCCTAGTCCAATCG
The DNA here is from genome assembly GCA_023101885.1 of Typhlomys cinereus. Taxonomy (NCBI): domain Eukaryota; kingdom Metazoa; phylum Chordata; class Mammalia; order Rodentia; family Platacanthomyidae; genus Typhlomys; species Typhlomys cinereus. Next base: position 2,269,235 of record JALPQD010000352.1, on the reverse strand, counting down.
TCTCAAGGGAGTTCCCTACCCTTTCAACTAAGGTTTTTATAGTCTCTGGCCTTATATTGAGGTTCTCGTTCCATTTGGAATTAAGTATTGTACATGGTGACAAATCTGCATGTGGACATCCAGTTTTGCCAGCACCATTTATTGAAGATGCTGTTCTTTTTCCATTGGATTTTTGGTCCCCTTTGTCAAAGATCAAATGGCTGTAATTGTGTGGGCTTATATCTGGGTCTTCAACCTTTATCCATTGATCTGTATGTCTATTTTGGAGCCAGTACCAGGCTGTTTTTATAACTATGGTTTGTAGTATAGACTAAGGTTCAGTATAGTGATACCTCCAGCAGTGTTTTTGTTACTCAGGATTGCTTTTGCTATCCTAGTCTTTTATGCCTCCATATAAATTTTGAGATTGTTTGATCAACCTTTTTAAAGAATTGCTTTGGGATTTTGATTGGTATAGCATTGAATCTGTATATTGCCTTTGGTAGGATGGTCATTTTTATGATATTGATTCTGCCAATCCAGGAACATGGGAGGTCTTTCCACCTTATGATGTCTTTCTTTATTTAGGGTTTTAAATTTTTCATTGTGAAGGTCTCTTACTTCCTTGGTTAGGTTTATACCAAGATATTTCATTTTTAGGGGCTATAGTAAATGGGATTGTTTCTCTCAGGGATTTTTCACTTCTTTCATTCTGGGTAGATAGGAAAGCCACTGATTTTTGTACATTTATTTTGTATTGTGCCACCCTGCTGAACTTCTGTATTAGTTCCAGGAGTTTCCTGGTGGAATTTTTGGGATCACTCAGGTATACTATCATGTCATCTGCAAATAGAGATAACTTGACTTCTTCCTTGCTGATTTGAATCCCTTTTATCTCCCTTTCTTGTCTTGTGGCTATAGCTAAGACTTCAAGTATAATATTGAATAGACGTGGTGAGAGTGGACAACTTTGTCTAGTTCCTGATCAAAGCAGAAATGCTTCAAGTTTTTCCCCATCAAGTATAATCCTTGCTGTTGGCTTGTCATATACAGCTTTAATTATATTGATAAAGGTTCCTTCCATTCCAACTGTCTCTAGGATTTTGATCATAAAGGGCTGTTGGATCTTGTCAAAAGCTTTTTCTGCATCTATCCAGAGTATCGTGTGGTCTTGGATTTTGGACTGGTTTATATGGTGAATTACATTTATTGATTTGCATATGTTGAACCAACCTTGTGTGCCTGGGATAAAGCCTACTCGATCCCCGTGAATGATCTTTTTGATATGTTTTTGAATCCGATTTGCTAAGACTTTGTTGAGAATCTTTGCATCTGTGTTCATCAATGAGATTGGCCTATAGTTTTCTTTTTTTATTAAAAATGTAATTATACATTTTAAAATTTCTTTACCAGTTCCTTCCCTCCCCCCTCCTCCCCCTGAACCCCCTCCTTTCTCTCCCCATCCCCCAGTGCCTCCCCCCCAATTCCTAGAAAGTCCTTTATTGTGTACGCCTGTCTCTCCACTGGGTCCTCCTATAGTTTTCTTTTTTAAGTGTATCTTTATTAGGGTTTGGGATTAAGATGATATTACCTTCATAGATAGAATTTGGTAGTGTTCCTTCCTTTGCTATTTGATGGAACAGTTTAAGGAGTATTGGTGTTACTAGCTCCTTAAATGTCTGGTAGAACTCTGTGCTGACTCCATCTGGTCCAGGACATTTTTTGATGGGAAGATTCGAGATTACTTCATTGATTTCCTCATATGTTATACAACTATTTAAATAATTCAAAACTTCCTGATTCAATTTTGGTAAGTTGTGCTAAGGAATTCATCCATTTCTTTTGTGTTGTCAAATTTTACAGAATATAAGTTTTTGAAATATGACACTATAATTCTCTGAATTTCTTGGGTATCGGTAGTGATAAGTCCATTTTCATTTATAATTTTGTTAATTTGGGTTTTCTTTCTCTTGTTTTTGGTTAATTTAGCTAGTGGTGTATCAATTTTACTGATTTTTTCAAAGAACCAGCTTTTTGACTGGTCGATTCTCTGTATCGTTTTCCCTATCTCAATTTTGGATATTTCTCCCCTGATTTTGCTAATCTCCTCTCTTCTACTGCTTTTGGGATTGGATTGCTGTAGTGTCTTTAAAACTTTGAGTTATTTATTTGTGATGTTTCTATTTTTTTATGTAGGCATTAAGAGCTATGAACTTACCTCTTAAGACAGCTTTCATTGTGTCCCAAAGATTTTGATAAATTGTATTTTCATTACCGTTCACTTTCAGGAAATCTTGAATTTCCTTTGTAATTTCTTCCTGAATCCAATTCTCATTCAGCATCATAGTGTTTAGTTTCCAGGAATTAGTGTATTTTCTGTTGTTTGTTGTGTTGCGGATGTCAATCTTTAGACCATGGTGGTTTGATAGGGTACAGGCTAGAATTTCAACTTTCCTGTATATGTGGAGATTCATTTTGTGGCCCAATATGTAGTCTATTTTGGAGAAAGTTCTGTGTCCTGCTGAGAAAAATATGTATTCTTTGGTGTGTGGATGAAAAGTTTGATAGAGATCTGCAAGATCCATTTCAGTAAGAATTTGATTAAGTTCTAATGTGTCTCTGTTAAGTTTTTGGCCTGTTGATCTATCCCATGTTGAGAGAGTGGTGTTGAAATCCCCAAGAATTATCATTTGGGGATTGATTTCTCGCTTTAGATGCTGTAAGGTTTGCTTAATGAATGTGGAGGAGCCCGTATTAGGTCCATATATGTTCAGTATTGTGAAGTCTTCCTGATGAATTGTACCTGTGACTAGAATGTAGTATCTATCTGTGTCTCTATGATTTTTTTTGGTTTGAAGTCCACTTTGTCCGATAGCATAATAGCCACTCCTGCCTGTTTCCTGGTTCCATTAGCTTGTAGAATTTTGGACCAGACTTTTATTTTTAGTATGTGCCTGTCTTTTGTGGTGAGATGTGTTTCCTGAAGGCAGCAGATTGATGGGTTGTGATTTTTAATCCAAGTTTTTAATCTGTGTCTCTCGATTGGTGAATTAATTCCATTGACATTTAATGTTATAATGGAGAAATTACTTTTAATTCTGGACACTTTTATGTTTAATGTCTTTTGTAAGTGTATTATTTGGCTTTTAGGTTTTGTTGGTATTATACTTTCCTTCTGTCCTCTTGGATATGCTTGTTCTTTTCTTCAAGCTTGAGTATCTTTTTTAGCATTTTTTGAAGGCCTGGTTTGGTAGACATGTTAGCCTTCAAGTTGTCTTTGTGCTGGAAAACTTTCTTTCTCCTTTGATCATGGCAGATAGTTTTGCTGGGTATAGCAGCCTGGGTTAACATTTTTGCTCATTCAATACTTGAAGTACGTCTCTTCAGGCTCTTCTTGCTTTTACTTTTTCATTGAAAAGTCATTTGTTATTTTAATAGGTTTACCTTTAAAAGTAACTTTTTTTTCCTTGAAGGTCTCAGCACCTTTTCTTTGTCTTGAGTGTGGAGTATTTTGACGATTATTTGCCGTGGCAAGTTTCTATTTTGGTCATATCTGTTTGGAATGCAGAATGCCTTTTGTATTTGGATGGGCCTCTCATTCTTTAGGTGAGGGAAGTTTTCATTTATGATGTCCCATAATTCTTGAATATTCCTCTCAAGTATCTTTTTGGCTTTAACAACTTCTTCCATTGAGCTGGTTAATACTTCTACTTTGTCTTCAAGATCTCAAATTCTATTTTCTGCTTCATTAGTTCTGCTAATAAGACTTTCTGTTGAGTTCTGGGTTGAAGATAACTTGTCTTTTAGTTCAATTTTAAACTCTGCTTGAGACTGTTTTAACAGCTCTATGCCTATTTTTGTTTCTTGAACTGTTTTTCTCAACTCTTCCAAGTGTCTGTTGTGTTCCTGTTCAAAGTGGTTCGTACAGTTATTTAACTCCTCCCGGATTTCCTCTTTCATAGTATTGATCATGCTTCAAAAGTCGTTATTTTGGGGCCTGATTTTCTTGGCTATTTTCTGTGAATTTGTTCTGGTTGGAATCTATCATTGTGGGGTTAATTCTTTCCGTGGGAAATTTGTTTTCTTGGGTTTTGTTTCTCATGGATCTGTACTTTGACTTGGGCACTGTTGTTTTGTCTCTTAAGACCTTTTAGTTTCTGTGTGTTTTTGACTGAACTGAATTAGTTGGTATTACTAGTCTTGGGCAGTTATTACTAGTGTTTGCCTTGGAGTTGGGTACGTTTGTCTGTTGTTATTGTTATTTCCTGGATGGGGGTATTAGACAGTTAGTACATCAATTAAGACAGGTTTAGTTGACAAGGAGGTGAATTTTAGTATGATAGTGTACTTTCACAATTTAGTACCTTGGTGATATGTGAGGATGAGTGGTATAGTCCCTGAAGTTTTATATGGTTTGGGGGTGGCTATATGGAAAAGTTAATCTACAGTGATTGATAATTGAAAGGAGCAGGATGTTAAAAAGGGGTTTATTTATCTTTCAGCTGGATGTGAAGAATCTCTCCCATGTGATGGGATGATTTTAGAGGACTTCAGATGTATGGCGTTTGTCCTCTAGAGCTTTGCTTGGGTTTTCTTTGGACTCTCTGAGGAGCAGTGTGTCCTCCCTGGACCTCGAGTAGGCAAGAGGGCGGATGGACTGGGCAGAGGGGTTGGTGGCCCGCTGGTGGTGCACTTCACCTGGGATCTGGGGCGTGGCCTAGAGGGCCACCCAAGCCGGGAGCGGCCTGGGTGCTGCTCAGGCTGGCCGGTGATAGAAGCTGGGACGAGCTGGTGGGAGTTACCTTAGGTGACCAGGAACGAGCTGGTGGGCGGGCAAACTGGGAAAAGGATATAACTTCTTTTTTAGACAGAGAAATAGTTTTCGTTATCTATTATGTATCAATTAATTTTTCAATCCTAATGTAAAGTAGTTTAAAAGTCAATGATCTGTGCAGATGAGATGGATCAGCTAGTCAAGATACCTATGCACAAACCTGGTGATAGGAGTTTGATCCCCAGGGTTCATATGATGAAACCTAACCTCCGCATGCGTGTTGTGAGACACATATGCTTGATTGGTCACTCTTACTCTCTCTTTCCCCTCTCTCAAACAAACATATTTCATTTATTTCCAGCCCTTGAAAAAAATTGCGACCTAAATGCTGAGAAAAATTGATTAACTAAAGTAGTGTCGGTGGACAATTGGTTTTGTGTTTACCTTAGAGTTTCCTGCCGGAACATTGTTCTCCAAAACTAATTGGTTCCCTCTTCCTCACGCCTGTCAGTGTGGTTGCATGATTCATTTGTAACTCAGACAAAGTTATTCACAGTAGTTTGTATTCTGTTTTAGGTAACTTGCAACATCTGACAAATAGCAAGAAATATATATGCAGGGATTTGGCTTATTGTAGCAAGATCCTACTAGGTCGCAAAATTCACTTATTGCAATACAAGTTCTGTATGTTTTAACAGACCTGGAGATTTTTGTCCCCACACCACACCACCATGGATTTTCACAGAAAAGTCCTATTTCACCAAAAGCCCCTTCATGGGTATCCTATTTCACCAAAAGCCCCTTCATGGTCCACCCTGTACCCAGATTCAATCCCTGGCAACCATTGAGATACTTTCCATCTCTACATTCTTTTTTTTAATGTCACAAAAAGGTATTATTCATCCTACAGTCTTTTGTGGCTCTCTTTTAGTTAGCACGATTTTAAGATTAATCCATGAGGTTTTATATATGGGCACTTCATTTTATTATTGAGTAGCATTTCAATCATAGATGTAATACAATCTTTTTTTATTTCTTTATTTATTTTTTCCACTCATACAAACTTAATAAGTACTCCGTCTCCTCCCTCCTTTTACCCCTCCCCCCTTTTCCCCTTCCTTCCTCAGCCCCTTTCTCCCAGTCCCTCCTCCCCCATCCCTGGAGCATCCTTTAGTGTGAATGTCAAACTTCCCTCTGGGTCCTCCACTCTAATGAGGTGTAAGAAATCAGTAGCATTGCCTAGAGCCCTTTCTTGTGTTCCCCTTTAGTACAGGAACACTGTTATGCCTGTGCAATACAATTTCTTTAAGTATTTACATATTGATGGACTTGAAGGTTGCACGTTCAGACACTGTCATTTCTCATGAGCAAATAGGAGTGGCAGCATGGATCATGTGGTGTGGAAATGTTTCCTGTTTCCTTGTTTTCAAAGACGTTTTACTATTTTGCATTCTGACCAGCAGTTGCGAGCATTCCAGTAGCTCTACATTCTCACTAGCATTTAATATTGTCTACCTTCTAAGTTTTAGGTGTTGAAACAGGCAATTTTATCTTACTCTGTGTGTGTGAGAGAGAGAGAGAGAGAGAGAGAGAGAGAGACAGACAGAGAGAGAGAGAGACAGAGACAGAGACAGAGATAGAGACAGACAGAGACAGAGCAGTGTGTGTCCCTGTGGAGAACCAAGGATGACTTTGGGAATCATCCTAAATTGCTTCTAACTCCTTTTTAGTTCGCTCTGGGATTTCCCAGGCTCCATCCAAAGTGCAGGCTGCCTGTTTCCATCTGATGTTTTCATGTGGGACTTGGGATCCAAACTCAGGACCTTCTGCTTGTGAAGCAGTCTTAACCCCTAAGCCATCTCTCCAGCCCCTTACTGTCTTTTTAACATACAATTTCAATTATACAATTTTTTGTGAGTCTGTAGCCATTCATTTATCTTTGGTAATATATCTATTAAAACGTTTTAAACATTTTTAAAAAGATTGTCTTATTAAGATTGTTTTAAAAGTACTTGAGAGGGAGAAAAAGTACTTTATGTATTGCAACTGTATTCTTTATGAAATGTATATTTTGAAAACGTTTTCAGTTTTTTTTTTGTTTTCTTAATGATATCTTTCAAAGGATGGAAGTTTTCCCTTGGGTTAAAATAAATCAGCTTTTTATTTTATAGTTTGAACATTTTTATTCTAGCTGAAATTTATTTATATAACTCAGAATCTCAAAGATTTCTTCTATGTTTTTGTCTAGAAGTTTGTAGTTATAGGTTAATTTGAGGTCTATGATTTGTTTTTATTGAATTTATAAAATTCTATTATAGGGAGTTGAATTATATTTATTGTTTTTGTTTTGCTTGTGGATTTTCTTTTTTTCTATGTAACAAAGGGGATTTTATTTATTTATCTATATATATTTGCATGTATGTAGGTGCCAGTGTGTGTGTGTGTAAAAGAGTACTTTGTGTGCTTGTGAACACTCAAGCGTGACATCAGGAATCATCCTGGATGGCTCTACCTCCTTATTTCTTCACTCTGTGATTTCCCAGGCTCCACCTTCCAGGGCCAGAAGTGCAAGCTGCTATCATTTCCACTCGCTGAAACTTCCAACCTCAGGTCCTTCTGCTTACAAGGCAAAAGCTTAACTCCTGAGCCATCTTTCCAGCCCCACTTGTGCATTTTCTAGTATTATTTGTTAAACATACAATTTTCCCCTCCCCCCAACTACCTTGAGATTTCTGTCAAAAATTAATCATATGTGTATAGAAGTGTTTTTGGTCTCTGTATTATTCCATCAGTTTCTATCATTTATGCTGTTTTTATGTTCTTATATATAAATAACCTTACCAGTACTTTTTATTTTTCTATGTGAATTTGAATTTTCACCGTCTTTTCTTTTCAGCTGGAAGGTCTCCCTTTTTAACTGTTTCTTTTAGAGCAGGTATACTATGATGAATTCAATCAGATTTGAGAAGGGGAAGAGGCAGATAAGCCTTCATTCTTCCTTCATTTTTGAAGGACAGGATTGTTAGATACAGAACTCTTGAGTATTTTTTTCTCTTGAGTATGTCATTCCTCTGCTTTCTGGTGCTCATGGTTTCTGATGAGAAATCAGATGCAGATTTCATCAATAATTCCTTGTACACAACTGGTTCTTTCTTACTTCTTTCCAGATTCCCCCTTTGTCTTTTGCCTTTCTGATTATAATGTGTCTGCACGTGCATCTCTTTGAGTTTGTCCTACTTGAGGTTTGTTGAATGCTTGGAGTAAGCACTCAATGATTTTTATATTTTTAGTCAAATTTGAGGAATTTGTAGCAATTATTTTTTGCAATGTCTTCTCTGACACTTTTTCCCTTATTTTATTTATGCTCATTACTTAGCTGTTTGAATGCTTAGTTGTAGTCTACTATAGCTTATAAGACTTTGCTTATTTTTTTTAATATTGTGTGTGTGTGTGTGTGTGTGTGTGTGTGTGTGTGTGTGTGTGTGTATCCCTGTAGAGGGCCAAGAGTGATTTCGGGAATTATCCTGGATTGCTTCTACCTCCTTTTTTGCTTTGTTCTAGGATTTCTCAGGCTCTTCCCTGGTGGGCCAAAAGTGCAGGACCACTGCTGGTTTTGCCAGACATTTTTATGTGGGACTTGGGGTCTGAACTCAGGACCTTCTGCTTGTGAGACAGAGTTTTTACTCCTGAGTCATCTCTCCAGCTCAGGTTTTGCTTATTTTTATAGTCTTTCTTATCTGTTCCTTAGAATGGATTTCCTCAGTTGGCTTATCATGAAGTAATTCTTCTGGTAATACTAAAAATCAGTGGTTATTTTGTAGCTCCCAAACAGTCTACTTCAGTCAATGTCCATGTATACTTGAAATGAGTGTGAATTCTATTTTGGGGCATAATTCATCAAATGCTAACTTGGTCAAATGGGTTGGTAATGTTCAGGTCTGTTGCAGTTCGCCTGCATGATTGCTGATAAATGACCATCAGATGGCTTAAGGGAACAAGGGGTTTATTTTCTTACTGATAGTCTGGTTTACAGTCTATAGTCCAGCTTGACTGGAGAGCATGCACCAACACCAGGGCCAAGGGCACTGGCCACACCATCTCTACATAATGGTGTGTACACGGGGCCTAATCCCACCTAGCATAGGCTGGACCTTCTCCATCAGCTAGAAAATCTCCTTTAGGTTCGCTCTGGGCTTCACTCAACTACTAATTCTCCACAAATCAGAGCTCAAACCCTCAACTGTCAAGTTGACAACTGTGTCTAACTATGACAAGGTCTTCTATATAATGTTCTTTGTCTCAATATTTTGTCATTTACAGAGAGAAAAGTATTGATATCTACAACTATAATTGTTCATTTGTCTATTTTCTCTTCATGTTCATCAATTTTTGCGTCATATATTTTGAGGTTATTATTAAGTACATAACACACGTTTCTTATGTCCTCCAGATGACTCAATGCTTTTGTTATTATAATCTTTGCTCCTTTATCCCTATAATATTGTTTGTTCTGCAGTCTGCTTTGTCGCCACCTTCAGGTTCCTTTGGATTAATGAATTTTAAGCTATGAAGTTTGGTTCTTTGTCCTTGTAAACGAAACTTTAATTGAGTCTTACTTCTTAATTCATCTTGAAAGTCTTTGCTTTATAATTAGAATGCTTATAATCCACGGCTCTTTCATCTCTTCCAAATAGGCTAGAGGAAGGGAAAGGCAGGAAATAGAGGTCTGTTATTCCTCAAAAGATTGTTTTATCAAAAAACAACACCTGTCCTCGGGACCAAAGAGAGTACAAAGGACCTGTATGACACACAATGCACACGCACGCTGAGACCCAACAGCTTCTTCTTTTCTATTTTCCTAAATTATTGTAGTCTGGAACCCAGGGGAGTTAGAGAGGAGGAAGAATGGAGGCTTTCCTGTGGGCTGTTCTGATGTGACTCGGATGGGCCTAATTTAGGAAGGAAATAAACTGGAAAGGGCTTGGAATGGGTATAGATATAAGGAAAGGAGACAGTGCAGTTTGAAGAATAGATTCCATAGATTTGAATTAGAACATACTCTTTTTAGTTTTTATCTTGTTTATTTATTTTATTTTTTATTTTAATGTGTCCCAGACTTGTGTCACTCTCCCTACGTAGCTGGGGATGACTTTGAACTTCTGATCCTCCTGCTTCCACATCCTGAGTGGTGGGGTTACAGGTGTGTACCACTATGCCTTGGGAGTCTGTGGTCTAAAATTCCAACTTTCAACAAGACATCAGTACAGTAGGGAATCAGTATATTCCTGTTATGACAAATCCTTTCTAGACTCTGATAAAAACTATGAACTCTTTTCAGAAAACTGCTCCATGAAGATTTTTTGAGATAATCAATTGACTCTGACTCTGGAACCTCAATTTTAAGTATCTTTAAAATCAGTAGACAAAAAGAAAAGTAAAACATAGTTTATTTGTAAGCAAGCAACGGTGATTAGAATTACTTATTCAAACAGCTTGTATTACAATACCATGTGCATATATAATAACTATTTTACATACAATTGTGACAGATTGATTTTGGTGTAAATTTAATTTGGTTATAAAACTAAGCCATTGGAGCAGATACCATCCTAGTTCTCAATTTAAAAAAAAGCATCTCAAACTTGAAATCCTCTTGTCTTTATTTTTCTAATGCAGGGAACTTACCAAGCACCATCATTCCTGCCTACATGCACCATTAAAAGGAAAGATCAGAGTAACTTTTTTTTTTTTTTTAACAAGCTGTTATTCTGTCTTTATGGCTTCAGTTGTTAAGCTTCCCCAGACTGGAAATCGTGTGTTCCTAAAGAATATACAGGTAGAACAGCCCTTTAACTCTTTTACTAATTTCATCTTCCAGATGACAATAAAAGTATCTCCTGGAGTTGTTTTTACCAGGGTTAAGGACAATGAGAATGAGCTACCTAGGCTATTGTAGATCTTAAATAAATGGTGCTGTTTATGACGAGTGTTTGGTGTTATGCAAGTGTTGGGTAAAGTGCCCCAGGTCACCCAAGAACTTATAACAGCATAAGACTCCTTAATTCATAGACAATTGCTTATTCTGATAGAAGAGGAGCAGATATCAAAAGTGACAGATGTTATAGCTAAAATGCCAGAATTAAGGTTACACTGTGTCCTTCCTTTAAAACTCCAATGAACCATGACTTCTGAATGTCACTTTGTTTGTTTTTCAGTAGGTCAGTGCAGTATCTAAACCGGCTTAAGAATCCAGAACGAACACACTCAAGAGAAGAATCAGTTCATAAAAACATCTTTTCCTTCCGGACTACTGAGTCCTGCTGCTTTCTTTTCCTGGCTCAACGCATACCAACACAACGACTGATAGATTTGTCGCACATTTTTCTTTTTGTCTCCAAAGAATATACCATCTTCCCTGATTCCTTTGAGAATAACGAGTACTTTTTTTTTTTTTAGTCACGTCACCGAATTTTCAGGCCAAAGTTTTCATGTGTTTTCGGTGGAAGGCAGTGTAGTAAAATGGAAAAAGACAGAAAGCGAGGTCCCCTCACTAGGTCGGGTTCCCATTTGCGCCTACACCAGATGGCTGACTGCTGTTTTCTCCTTTGCACAACGCATCGAGGCCCACCGTGGACGTGGGTGAGCTGCGTTCACCCACGCCAAGCGGCGAGCCGCAGATCCCCGACAGGATCGCGCTGGGGTTCGCTGACGTGCTGCCAGCGGGATACCCAGGCAGCGGACTGGCTGCCCGCTGCAAAAAATGGGTTGCGCGCGCACTCAACGCGGCATCCTGGTTGCCAGAGCAACGGGACGCCGCGCTTTCCGGCGCCGTCGCGGCGAGAAGCGGCTGTCATGGCGGAGGCTGCGTGGAGTGAAGACACCGGGGAAGCCGTGTATCGCTCCCGAGACCCCGTGCGCAATTTGCGCCTCCGGTAGTCACACCACCCCGGCCCCGGGACCCCACGATTTTATGCTGTAGATAATCTCAATTTAAGCTTTTCGGGGTTCCGAGGTCCCCTACTTCCGCTTGCAATCCCGCCTCCTTCCTCCTGGATCTCCGCACATCTTCTCGCACTGCCAAGCCCTTTCTCCACTCACAGCTTCGAAGCATACTTTTCAGACCTCCCCAACTCCTTTCAAACCCTCATCTCCCCCACAGTCTTCAGATTCCTGTGTCCTGCACACATCCTCTCACTCCGACTTCTCCCGGTAGGGTCCCCGAGGCTTCCCCTGCCCCCCACCCCCAACAGCCTCTCAGTGGGCTGTGCACAGCATGCCTAGCAATCCCATTTTCTGATTTGACTTCCTTTTCCTTGGATCCATCTCCTGGTTTGTGTCTTTGAAATGTGTATTGTGGTCTTCTCTTTTCTTGACAGAGTTCATCTGCAAAGAATCACATCAAGCAACTTCCTTCATTACCAGCCTGCTACCCAGCCGGGAAAGGATCTCATAGACTTGGCCACCTTTAGGCCTCACCCAGTTGCTAGTGGGTGTTCATGGTGATGATGAGAATCGGGGTCTAAGACAGTAGAGGTACCCCTTAAAACAGAGTAGCATTAGGTCTGTGGCCTGAAAGGAAACCCACACCTTTGCAGAGAAAGGGAGTGGAAGGTTGAATTCCTTGTCCAGCAGTCAGTGCTGGAGCCAGGATTTGAACTCAGGCATTCCTAAGTACTACATCATTTGTGTGTGAAAACTGAATGGGGTGTGATTTCCACCATCAAGACCAGCTTGTGGTCAAGTGAAGTGAAATAATTGCTATACTTTTGGAAATGTTACCAAATTGCCTGACAATATACGTCTTGTGACTTTTTTTTTTTTTGGCCCAAGAGAAAATGTGTACCAAACTCTTAATACACATGTAGACACATTTTAAAATGATTTTAAAAACTGGAGGTAATGTGAAAATGATGATATGCATATGAACTGCACTTGTGTTCTTGTGATTTTCTTTACCTGGAAAGCCAAAAGAGTAAGAAAGAAAAGGAATGTGGGTTACTGGCCTTTCATGCTTTTATTTCTCCTTTTGTTCAGAAAGATTTCTGGCTTAAAGGGTGTGGGTTATAAAGTTTGCTTCTTCTACTAAGACACTTAGCCAGAACTATATTAACTTTGATTCTTTTAAAAAATCATTTTAGCCTTCATTGTCCTCTTCTGATGCTTAGTCTCCTAAGTTACAGTGTTTATAATTCTATCTGTGACTTCAGGAATAATGGGCTTCTTATCTAGCAAATGCAGATAATTAGGATTGAGGAAAGGGCTGGCCCTTCAGCCTGTATCTAAATTTCAGTTCCAAATACTGAGTGAGATAAAATACTCCCTGAAAGACAGACTACTTTTTATTCTAATTAGAATAGTGATTATGTCTTCCCAGGTCCTAATCTTGGTTTCTGCTCATACTAATTAAAGTGTGTTCACTGTATATTTGTCTAGGTTGGCCAAATCACTGAACTCCAGTGGGTTTTGTGGCAAATACTGAATGGGGACTTTGAAGCAAGGTCCAGTGGTATACATTTGTAATGCTAGTACTAGGGAGACTGAAGCTAGAGGTTCTCAAATTTGTGGCCATACTTACACAGTGAGATACTGTCTCAAACAATAACAGCAGCATCCCTTCAAAGCCCAAAGCAAGTGAAAGTAGGGACTTTGTGCTTGCTTTGGCAGTGCATATACTAAAATTGGAATGATACAGAGACCATTATTAGCATGTGCAAGGATGACATGCAAATTTGTAAAATATTCCATTAAAAAAAAAGAGCAGGGGCTTTGATTATAATCAGTCAAGTGGCAATGTTTTAACTTACTCTGGTGTACTTTGGAGGTGGACACCGTCCGGATGAAGAAGAAGAGGAAGAAGTTGTTATTGGGTGGCAGGAGAAGCTCTTTAGCCAGGTGAGCCAGCATCATTTGTCTTCTCATTCTGCCTCCACCTGGATGGTGACATGTATTGTCAGAGTGATTTCTAGAAGGAGTCATGGCAGCGTATATACTTTCCCCTGTTATGATTACAGGAGTAATGTAAGAACCATCATTGCTTTGGGTAAGTCATGTCCCACCTCTGGGCTCTGTGCCATCTGAACAGCAGATTTGGATTAGACCATCACTCGACTTCTTTTTTAATGCCAACGTTCTTAGGGACCCCCCCCAATTATTTAAACAAATAAGAGTTAGTTATGAAAACATGGCAGCATCAGCTCTGTAGAGTGATCTGATTAAACAGTTGTAGGAACCAAAGCTTGACATGTTCTCAGGAGATCTGTTTTCTTGTGGTGACCTCAGTTTGAAATAGATCTGTACCAAAATGAAGCAGCATGCCAGAGTCCTTTGGACCATCAGTACCGCCAAGAGATCTTAAAGCTGGAGAATTCCTGGTGGTAGGAAGAACCGGAGGATCTTCACATACACTGACTCTGACAGATACACTGACTTGGAAGAGGTATTGTTCTTCCAGGGGCATCATAGCTCCCTTCTCAATCTCCCAAGCCCTCCTTTTCTGACCTTGCTGGTCCCATGCATTAAATCAGAAACCTGGCAAGGGGAAACAGGTTCTAAAAGCCTCTGTGAGCTGCTTGGTAGCCATGCTAGAGTGGACCAGGTACGGTCTGTAGGTGCTGTGACTGCTGCAAGGCCTTTGGGAGCTGGCAGTGTGCAAAGCAATAAGATAGATGGGTCTAGAATAATCTAGATCAAATTCAGCCAACTCTTGACTTTTGGGTTGAAGATGAATTTGGTACAGTGTTAGGGAATGGTGTTGTTTCCAGTTTACCTGTGTCCAGTGTGCCTTGGGGACCTGCTTAACATTTTTCTCCAATCTTTGCTTATGGTCTGCCTTCTCATGGACATTTGAAACTCCCTGAAAGTGGACTCTCTATTTTCTGACTCTTGTATCCATGATCCTAAAGATCTCTTCAAGGGAGCAGGTATCAGTGGCATATTTTTGAAAGACTGGACTGCTTTCCTCAGGCTGGTAGTATATACATTTTGGACTATCTGTTTTAGAAAAGCAAATAAAATTACCATGTGAGCATTTTCTACAAAACACTCATTTCCTGCTTGGCATTTTACAATTGCTCATTAACCTCAGTATCTACCAGGAAAACTAACACAACTTTTTGTTGGCGTATGCTCAGAGAATGCAGACTGGTGTTAATGCTGGCATAAACCCATTCTAGGATCCCAGGGCAAACCAGGACATGGTAGAAGCCTTCTTTGGTTTGGCTGTGCCACCACTCCCCCTTGTTGGCATGTGTAACCCCGAGGCCGTGTGTGCTAGCTTTGTGTCCCAGAGGGGTTTCTGAAGGAAGGCTTCCCCTCGGGTGCCTGGCTCCGTGTGGCATTCACAGTATTGCTCTCTTTCTCCAGTACTGTCAGAAAATAACCACCACAGCCAGCGAGGTGCCGTCATTTCTGGTTGAGCGAATGGCGAATGTCAGGCGGCGGCGGCAGGACAGGCGAGGGGTGTAAGTACAAGAGAAGGGGACAGGGGATCTTTCATGGTTGTCTCATGCCAATGTTTGAGCTTCCCATTCTGCTGTGGACCCTAGGAGGCAGGGGACTGGGATGCCTCCCTATGGTTCCCTTCAGGCTCTTCCTGGGGTGTCAGAGAAGTGACCCCCTTCCTATGTGGTATTTCCCAGGGAGGGCAGCAAACTCAAGTCACGCATCGTCACCTGGGAACCTTCAGATGACTTCATCAAGAACAACCACGCCATTAATACTCCCCTTCAGACCATGTACGTCATGGCGGACCTGGGGCCCTACGGAAAGTAAGTGATGCTTCTCACTGCCAGCTCAGCTCCTCCTCCTCTTCTGTCACTAACCAACACCTCCCTGTTATGGTCATCGGGGTATGTGTGAGGGACAGTATTTTTCATGTTTGTGGTACTCGGGAGAAGGTACATATTACTGTGATGGCTCTCGCCGTCCTCCCCATGAAGCAGCCGATTACCTCCTCTCGTCCCCTGGAGGTGATTCTGAATCTTGGTGTTGCTCTCCTGGTTCCTAGGCTTGGCTATAAAGCGTACGAACACGTCCTCTGCATTCTGAAGGTGGACAGCAACGGTGTGATCACAGTGAAGCCTGACTTCAACAGCCTCAAAGGACCCTACAGGTGGGGAGAAGTAGGAAGGAGTGGCCGAGCCTGCTAGTCCTTCTCCGTTTTCCCTGCTTGCCTCTGGGTTGAACAGGTTCCCAGAAAGTCCTTGATCTATTTCCAAGCTTTTAAATTCCCAGTCGATGGTTCATATATTCTGTTCTGGGTCATAGGTCCTTAGGGACCTTCCAGAAAATGGGTAGCTGATGGTTAAGCAGAAAGGATTCTCCACACTGTTGAATGTAGGGACTGACCAGAACAGCAGAGGTGAGTTCAGCCAGGTCAAATCGACTCCTCTTCTCTATGAGAAGTCGGTCTGTGAGCTAGAAGTCACCTGGACCAACCTGTCCCATTTTCATAGGGGAGAGCTGGGGGCTAAGGATGCAGTGCCATGGGTTTCCCATGTCTTCAAGGTGGGAATGGACTCAGAACCCACACTCTCCGAGTCTAGTCTGGAGCCCTTTCTGCTTTGCCGGTTTCCCTTTCATGGTCACGCATGGCCATCGTCATCATCATGTAGTTCAAGTGAGCTACGTCGTCAGTTCCAGTGAATCCGTAGGCTGCATCTGGAGGGTCACTTCTCTTGCCAACAGAACTGACCCTCTGGGGCTTTGACCTTATAGAATCGAGACTGAGGGGGAGAAGCAGGAGCTTTGGAAATACACCATCGACAACGTGTCTTCCCTCGCACAGCCAGAGGAGGAGGAGCGGGAACGGCGCGTGTTCAAGGATGTAAGAGCCGGGCCTCATCCCAAAAGGAGGAGCCCCCATGCTTGAAGCCTAGGCTATGTCTGAGGCAAATGTTGGCGGTTGCTAAGGAAAAGCTTTGCCCCTCATAGTGATTCCTACCAGAAAGTATAGTCCACAGAGCAAAGAGAAGCCTCTGCTCATACTAGAATGTAAAAAATGCAGTGGCCACTTACTTGAGCATTAACCATGCTTTAGAGCACACCTCACCCACTTCACTTAGATAAGACAACACCCCTTTGAAATGAGCATTGGTACCATCTTATAAATGAGGGTGCACAGGTTAAAAGGACTAGACAGAGCTTATAAGTCAGACAGCCGGGATTTGCTGTCAGACCAGCCAACTTTAGAGCCTCTGTGAAACATTTTACTTTAGTTATTTATTAAGAGAAGGGACATTGAGATGATCTTACTCTATAGCTCATCTCGAACTTGCTGCAGTCCTCCTGCCTCAGCCTTCTGAGTGTTAGGCTTACAGTCACGAGTCACACATTTGGATTGTGTGGCTCTTTAAAGTCAGCATCTGGGTTGGTGAGATGAGTCAGTAGATAAGTGTATTTGCTGCCAAGTCTTACGACCTGACTTCATTCACTGGAAACCACATAGTAAAAAGACAGAACTGACTCCTGTAAGTTGTATTCTGACCTATGCACACATGCAGATGCATATACATACATGCCGTGGCACATACTCACACACACATTAGATAAATAAAAAAATATTTTTTTAAAAAAAACATCAGTGTGCGGGATGCTTAGGCGTCCAGCTCCCCTGGGTCTTTGCCTTTACCTTTTTTTTTTCTCCTTCAGACCTGAACCCTGGTCTGGCTTGGGCTGCACTTTGAGGATAGGTTTGCTTTGTTTCCTCAGCTTTATGGCCGACACAAGGAATACCTCAGCAGCCTCGTGGGCACTGACTTTGAGACGGTGGGTATCTCGGCTTCCGGCAGTGCAGAGTGTCTTTAAAAGAGGTTTTGTTGCTCATCCACAATCAGAACACTGCCTGACACAGTTAAAAAAAAGTCAAAGAAGGGTTTTAGGACCCTGCATATTGATGCAGAACTGCTCATGCATAGAACAAGTTCTGAATAGCCACATGCTATCTGGGCTTTCTCTGCGGGGCATGGTGGGATGCGTGGTACATTCATCTTGGGTGATGAAAAGAATATGCCAGGTATTTTGACTTCATATTCTCCAATTTTAGGTGATTTCTCAGTTTTTATTAGTGGCAGTGCATTGATTTATAGTTAATTAAAAAATAAAGATGAAAAATGTCTTCCTTGGCCTCCACGTGGCTATTGTTCCAAAGCATTCCATACGGGAAGAAGAGATGTCATTTCCGCTGAGCAAATATTTTGATTCTTAAAAATTAAAAATAAGATGGTTTAGACCAGTTATTCTGCCATCCTGCTTTGAGCTGTCCCCTTCCAGAAGTTCTCTTTCTAGAACTACAAACAAGAGCAGCGCTACCTCCTCACTTTCCTATTGTGTCACTAAAAAAATTAAGAAATTACTTTGTATCTCATTCACATAGTAAAAGCAGCAGTTGTTCACATTAAAAATTTAGATAACCAAAAAAAAAAAAAAATTTAGATAACGTGGAGGGGGATTTACTTCAGTATCCGAGTGCTAGCCCTGGGTTTGATCCCCAGCATCAGAAAAAAAAAAAAAAAAGGCACACAAATCATTAGATAATTCTGCCATCTAGAATGTGGCAGCTTCCTTTCACACATAGCACTCTATCGCCGTCCCCACCCCTGCTCTTTAGGTCATGGACTGTTTCTGTATGAGTTTTAGAAATAAGGGGAAGCGTTCTGTAGAGAAATGTCAGGATGTAGAGAAAGTGTGGTTCAGGGGTCAGTCTCCAGGGTCACGTCCTCTTGCAGAGTTGTGCATGGGGCAAGTTGATTTTACTGACATCTCATTTCTCTCTTCAGTAGACTGTCCCAGGTACCCTCCGGCTCTTTGTCAATGGAGAGGTAGGTAAGTGTCTTGTGGGACAGAGACGTCTGGATGTCAGACAGGAGTGTGATGGAAGTTGGGAGTAGCCTTCTAGCTTGGCTTACATTAAGCTGAATGCTGCCTTAGTAATCGTAGTGGTGACTGTTTTCTGGAAATACTGATTCTAGAAATACAGAGACTTTTGGGTCCTTAAAGGGCTTGTTTCCAGAGCACATGGGGTCCTTGGGACTGGATTAGGTGCTATGGGTAATAAGAAAATAAGATAAAATAATTTCTTGTTTTTTCTCTTAAGTTTCAGCCCAAGGGTATGAATATGACAATCTGTATGTCCACTTCTTTGTGGAATTGCCAGCTGCGAGTAAGTAACGTTCTGTCTTCCTTGATAACTATTCGGACAGTTCTTGAGGCATTCAGTCCCGCCTCCTTTCTGCTCCCTTTGACATCTGCACTGTCAAGATCATAGGTCTCTACGTTGCTATTTCTAGTGGTGCTTTCACCATGCTTGACCTTTGAAGCATTCTACACAGCTCACTTTCTTCATCACATACTCTTCTTGACTTCCGGCGCCATGCTCTTCCATCCCATCGGGGGTTCATCATGCTACCTGGCAGATTCTTCCTTTTCCTTTAATCTATTAATATAAGCAATAAGGCAGAACCCGATCCAGTGCTACTGTCTACCTACAGTCTTCCAGGGTGCTCACATCCATTCATCTGTGTATCTCAGATCCTCCACCTGTCCCTTAACTCCAGATTTGTAACCAGTTGCATTTGTAGGCAATGAAATGCACATTGTGTAAATGAGGAAGGAGGGGAGGAGGAAAAGGAGGAGAAGGAAGAGAGAAGAAAGAGGGTAGAGAAGAACAGGAAGGAAGGAGAGAGAGAAAAGGAAGGAGAAAAGGCAAAAAGGAAAGAAAAAGGAAGGAAAGAGAAGAGAGCTTTGTCTTTTCTCAGTGATTTGCTGGCCTCTTTGGTGAGTTTACTGTGTCTGTCTTTGGCTTTCAGATTGGTCAAGCCCATCATTCCCGCAGCTCTCAGGAGTAACCCAGACCTGTGTCACCAAGTCTCTAGGAATGGTACGGAGGATGAGAGGGTCTCTGGATGGGAGTGACATTCTGCTCCAGGTGGCATTGAAGTTCCTCAGACCAACCCCTGTGCACACTGGAAGAGTCCTAGTTAGGGTGACTCCTGTGTTGGCAGGACTGACGTGCCAGGAGCCTTCCTTAGTCTCTTGCAGGGTGAAAACATCCTGAATTTGGCTGACCCCCTCCTTTGCCTGGAAGCCTCAGTTTCTCACTAGAAATGATAACTTTTTTTTCTGTGTGAAGGTGACCTTGTCACTGGCTATAAGGAAGAACAAATTGTAGCCAAAGCTTTGCCAACACCTTGACACCAAGTGGAACGTGACCCTCTTCTCTTTCAGGACAAGGTGGCCTACTTCTCTTACCCATTCACCTTTGAAGCCTTCTTCCTCCATGAGAACGAATCTGCTGGTGAGTTGCTCAGCAGTTGGTCCCGGGCCTCAGTCCTCCTCAGTCAGGACCCTCCCTTGGCGAGCCCCCTCCCCTCCTTAACCAGGCTGTGTCCTCGTTTGCCTCAGATGCTCTCCCGGAATGGCCTGTGCTCTACTGCAAGGTCCTCTCATTGGACTTCTGGCAGAGATACCGCGTGGAAGGCTACGGGGCTGTGGTGCTCCCTGCCACCCCAGGTACCCTCTCGCCCCTTCTGGTGCCCTAAGTCTCAGGAATAAGACTAGCACTTCCAGGTGACTCATGTACCTGCCGAGAAGTAGGAATAGTTAGGAATTAGGAGATGTCTCTGGAAAGAGTCCTATTCTTTCGAGGAATTCTTCTTATAAAGGACAAGGAGACTGAGCTCCTGAGGCCGAGCAGCTCACCGTGTCTGTTAGGTGCTCCGAGCTCTGCAATTAGACTGATGACCGGCGGAGAAGCTGTGTGGTCAGTGAGCTCTTGGCATATGTGTGCTGGACAAACGGGCATTCATTTTGAAGCAGGGGTGAGGGTCTCTTACTACATGCTATAATTCTGCTAACCACTCTGTGAAATGGGCTAGGTAAAATGAGAAGCACGTCAGCGGCACATGCTTGTCCTGGGCACACATGTGTCCCTGGCAGGACTGAGACTGGAATTTCTGTCTTACTGACTTCTCAACAGGCACTCTTTTTTTTGATTATCATTATTCTTTCAGTGTTTCATGCATGAATATAATGAATTTGTGATACTTTCACACCCAATCCCCAATCCCATCCCCTTTCTCTTCCCATTACGACTTTCCTCTTCCCTGCCAGACTCCTTCCTATGGTTTTGTCTTTTCACGTTAAGTGGCCCACTGAGTTTCATCTGGTCTGCCTTTAATGGTGCAGGCCTAAACAGGCAGTGTTGACCACCTTAAATACCTTCTGCAGAGGTAGGTGGGCACCAGTGCAGGTGTTACAGTGGCATCGGGACTGTGTGACAGTGAGAGGCCCTCTCCGCTCTTCCCTTGCCTAGGGTCGCACACCCTGACCGTCTCCACATGGAGGCCCATGGAGCTGGGCCTGGGAGCGGAGCTGAGGAGGTTCTTCATTGGTGGTTCTCTAGAACTGGAAGACCCCTCCTACGTGCGGATTCCAGGGACCTTCAAGGTGACTTGCTGTCTGGGAAGATGGCAAGCTGGGAACTTCTGTTTCCTGTTTCTGTCCTGGGGGTCTAGATCGAGGCCCCTTCCTAGTTGTGTCTTGCATCAGTGTTACACAGCCCCTCCTTTCTGTGTCTTAAGCTGGAACTGGTACCCATATTTTGAACTGGGCACAGATATTTATATTGCTATCCCAGGAGATCTTTAGGAAATAGAATTCTTAGAGATTTCCCCATCCCCATCTCCTCAGAATAGCTGGCCTCTTGGCCTCCTATCACAGAAGGCCTCTTCAGTAACCAGATGCAGGGGAGATTCACAGGAAACATAAAGCTTCCTTGTTCTCAAATGGGGCTGCAGTTGGAATCTTAATAATGAAATGAGGCTTCCCCAGCAAAGCTGCACTTCCCAAGACTGGCAGTAAGACTGGCATTAGGCCAGCATGGTTGCCCTGGGCCTAAAGACTTCACTAACCAATCGCTGTCTCTGCCCCAGGGGGAACGCTTGAGTCGCTTTGGATTCCGTACAGAGACCACAGGCTCTGTCACCTTCCGCTTGCACTGTCTGCAGCAATCCAGGTAAGTGAATTTGGCCCCATGCCTTCTTGTACCCGAGGGCCAGAGAGCAGCCATGGTCACATGGCGGGCCTTCCCTGCAGGGCCTTTATGGAATCAAGCTCCCTCCGGAAAAGGATGCGGAATGTGTTGGACCATCTGGAAGGATTCAGCCAGCAGAGTTCCACACTCAGCGTGCTGGGTAGGTTCCTCTCTCTACCAGCTGGCTGCCCACGGCCCTCTTCCTCTCTACACCATAGCAGCGGATTACATGGCAGTATCTCGCTCCCTTGCAGAAGCCTTCCATCGAGCCCGCCGCCGCATGCAAGAGGCCCGAGAGAGCCTCCCCCAGGACCTAGTGAGCCCTTCAGGAACCCTGGCCTAGCTCACTACTGTCCTGGCCTGCAGAACAAGAAGACGAGATGAAGGATGTCTGAGACCAGTGCTCTCCCACCTCTTCATTTCTTATTAGAGACCACATTGGTCTGCCAGACTGGAAGAGCTGGCTCCTCTGCCTAGCTTTCAAGCATCATACAATACAGCCAGCGCACCATGTGGACCCTTTTCATATTTCAGTTACTGTATATGGGCATCCTAACAAGGCAGGCTTGTTTCTCTGAAACTAGTTTGGAGTGACCCTCTCACTAGCCAGTCTTTCACACAGTCTCTTATGGTTTGTCCCATAGTCTCAGTAGCAGAGGGATGTGGGGCAACTGCTGTTCCACAGCCTTTAACCATGGAGCTTATCTCTTCTAAGAAAGGAGAGGAGAGAGACAGAGAGAGAGAGAGAGAACACTCAGATCCTGCCTTCTCCCAAGAAACAGGAAAGGAAGAGATCTTGATTTCCTGGCTGTGTGGGGGGGTCTTTGCTTCCTTCTTTCCCTGGCAGCCTTATTCTACTATGTCAGATGTGCACAGTTTTAGATATAGTTGCAGGTAGTCTCCAGTCTTTCCTACTAGCTGGCGATGTCTTTTATAGTGTATTTTTTTTCCACATAAAAAAGTATTTATATTTACTTTTAGTCTGTGGACTGCTAGTCTTCCTAATGTTGGGGCCTAGACTTCTACTCTTTCCCTTCTCTGCCGTTCCCTCCTCCACAGTATCCCTTTGGCTTCTAATTCAGCTTTTCCAAGAGAGACTCCAAAGCAAGTGGCAGCTTGTGAGTGCCAGCTTGCAGCTTAGCAGCACCGTCCCCAGCACTGGAGCAAAGCATCTCTCGAGGCCACACCCTCCCGAGACCAACACAGACAGACTCCTGTCCTCAGCAGCGTTTTATTGATAAAGCAAAGAACCCTGCCCAGCAAGCCCAGAGGAAGACTGTGGGGTGTCTAGAAGCAGGGGCTTATGTAGTCCCCCAGTCATGCCGTGGGGGCAACAAGCAAGGGAAGGAACAAGTGCTAGAAGCCCTCCAGTGGTCTCTAACCTCAAAACCTCCTGGCTTGGCTCACAAGTCCTTGCGCCTAGTGCTAATTCATGACCTGAAATCTAAGAGACTTCGTAGGTAGGACGATCCATTGCCACGAGGAGCCCCAGTTCTCCAGTCAATGACGCCAGCTCTGAGCTGTTGCCAGCAGAGGTACCAACAGGAAGCTTTTGCTCAGGGAAGAAAGGCCGTTTCCTCATTGCTTTACTCTGTGCTTGGGGGCCTGGTGTAGAATCCTGTGCAAGAACAGTGTGTGGAGGGGAGGTTTGTTGGACATTCAGACAAGGAGCTGTTTTAGGATATTTGTGACCAAGCTGAGGGCAGTTGGACACTCCTAAGTTCACCTCCCACCCCCAAAGTTGTAAGCCCTGGAATTGATCACCCCAGAATCTAGCATGCTGGGCAACTACTGGAAAAAGAACCATGGCCCAGTGATGGGCTGTACTCAGGAGCCTAGGAGGACTCAGCCATCCTCCAGAGAGGATGCCAGGACTCCAGCAGCCCCCCCTTACCTGAACAGGCCTCATTTGCCTCGCCAGGCTGACAGGTTCAACTTGGGAATATGGCTGCAGCTCACAAAGCCCCGTGGGTATAAGTTGGCCTTGAAGATGTCCTTCGGAACAGTGGTGATACCCGTATTGTCACACACGATGCGAGATAAGGTAATTTGGCTCAAGGCTTTGCGTTGTGTCTTGGTGAAAACACCCCATTTCTGCCACCAGAACCTAACCGATGGTCAAGAGATGGGGGAGAAGGTTGGGGAGAGCGTACCTTCCAATGAGTACCTGTCTTGTGCCAGGCAATTCACACATACTATTACATTCAATTTTTAAAATCCTATAAGTTTTGTAAGTGAAGAAATAGGTTAAGTAAATTTCCAGGAGTTAAGTACACAGTAATTTAAATGTCATGGATACCACATCCAAATAAGGAGGCGGGTCTTAAGCCATGAGCTCACTACAGGGCAAACAGATTTCCCTTTTCTGCCCATGTCTTCTGAGATCGGCTAACTTGAAACAGGCTGATGAGTGAGACTCAGTTAAGACTCACTTCAGGCAGTGACGGCCTTCCCTGGATCAGCACCTCTGTCCCTCAGACCCACATTCCAGGGACACGCTTGCCGGTCCCGGCCACCTTGGGACAAAGGAAGCTTTAAAGCATGAGTTCCCCACTGTGCCATCATGAAATGTTAGCATCTTTCTGCTGCCTTTGATGCCAGTCTATTTTTAGGATGGGACCACTCACCTGTCTCCATCTCGGGCATTTCTGAACTGCTTCTCCAAAATACAAGCCAAAAGAGGGCCCACTCGGGCGTGTGGCAGAAGAGGCTCTGCAATGGCCCCAATCCATATGTCAATGTTATCAGGGGTCCCATAGAGGTTCAGGAATTTCCTTGCCAAATCCTGATTTTTCAGCACCTGGCTGAGCTGGGCCAAGTTCCGGGGCTGGGAGAGTCCACAGAAGCGCCGCCAGGCATTATATCCTGCAGGGGAACAGAAAGCAGCTTCATCTGTCCATCTCTCACGAGCTTCTCCCCACAAATCCTCCAGAGAACACTCTGTGGTCAACATGGAATGAACAAGAAGACCCTGCAGTGCGAAACCAGGCCACTGTCCTCTACTCTAACCATGAGCAGACAAGCTTACTTTGTATGTCAGACTGGGGCGTGTGACGAGCTGTCCCTGGGGGGCTTTGGTGGGCCAACCTGGACTATCTGTGCCCTGCAACACGGCACATCTTGTCCCTGTCAGAAAGGAGGTCCCAGGTCTTCTCTGAGCTGCCTGAAACAGCCCCTGCCCGAGTGATTGTGAGGGGTGATGGCCCCCCTTACCCGGGATGCCATGGTCCCTGCTTCGCTGCATGTTGAGAGCTGCGAGGTCCAGCCCAATCCTTCTCACTTGCCAAAACAGTCGATCTCGGAGCTCATCCACTAACATGGAATCTTGACGGTTCAGCTTAGCAGGAGTGGCCATGAGGCCTCGAAGGATGGGATCGATGCCACCTGGTGGTGAAAGTGAAAATAGCATGGATCGAACTCAGTAACTCATCATCCCACTATGCCAAGCTAGTGCAGTGACAGACAAGCCACTTGCTTTTGTTTCCTAATGTTTTGTCAGAACGAAAAGAGATATAGGAGGACACAAAGGGGCTGCATCTGGGAGGAAAAGAGGCCACCCCACTTTTAAGGAGTGACGGGGCAGGACTTCTTGCAAAATACCTCTCTGACATCAATCTCACTCTCTTAGAAATCACTGCCCCCCCCTTGTTGAGCTTAGTGGTACAGGGCAGTGATCCCAGCTTTGGGCTCCTGTTAGTGAGATCCTGTCACAAAATAAAAAAATAATAAAATAAAAAAATATGGCAGAAAACAAAGATTAGTGGTGGAGAGACAGAAAGAACTATGTCCTAGGGAGGCATTCTCAGCCAGTCACCTTCATACACGATGCGCCAGCTGGCAAAGAAAGTGGAGCTAAGTGGAACATGGGAGGTGGGCACGGAAGCCTTGTATTGTTTGTCCAGCCGGAACATGAAGGGCTGCAGCATGGTGTGGCCAAAGCGGAAGGCCAGGGTGAAGACGTTGGCCACACGAGGGTCCACATTGGAACAGTAACCATTGTAGGACCCCAAGGTTCTTCTGACCCGGGTCTTGCCCAGAACAAGGGGTAGAAAGTCTCGGTAGGTGATGATCTGGATGGAAAGAACAAGGTGAAAGGAACGGTATCTGAACAGCCGCCCTGCCCACCCTTGAGGTACATTCTCCAAGTGCTTGTTAAGGAAGGTGGGAACCACTCCCTTGGTTGCCACTTCTACAGGCCCAGGACCCCTTACCTGGACCATGGCCCCCACGATCTTCCGAGCCTCGTGGTACAGCTTGTCTCCACTCCAGCGGGGATTCAGGCGTCTCAGCTCAGTGGCCAGCCGGTTGTGTTCTCTCAAAAAGAGGGTGTGCAGGGCCGCCAGTTTAGGGGTTTCACTTGATCGGGAGTCACCTTGAAAACCCCAAGTTCAAACTTGCCACAGTCCTTCTCAGAAAGAGGTCTTTCTGTCAGGGCAGACAAGTCTGGGGCCCAGAGAGATGGGGTGTGGTTCTGGGTCCCAGGTGTCCATGCAGATTAGAGCAAAGTGGGAAGCACAGGGCAGCTGTGGGTCTCAGGCAGAGAAATCTTTGCCTAACAATTCTGTTCTATGAGAAGACCAGATCCGTGGCCCAGACCATCAGTGTTGGAAAGGCCTGGACGATGACCCTGGGAATCTTGGCCTTAAGGGCTGCCGCCTGCCTGTCTGCATGTTCTTTACCAAGGGTTGCATCTTCCCCGTCTTTGCACTGTCACTGCTCTCCCCAGGGAGCCAGAGGAAAAGGGAAAGAGCGTGGGCCAAGGTGAATCCCGTATCCAGACCTTCTCCTGTGGGTAGGCAAATCAACTCACCTGCTGGCCCCTCACCCAGCCTTCCTGCACACGGTATTGTTCAGATCTCCTCTGGGAGACCCCCCCAGAGGTACAAGCTGCTCCCCAGAATACCCCAGAATACCTTGCAAAGCAAGGCCCAGGAAAGAAGCAGGGCAAAGGCAACAGAGCAGAGACCTGGAAGCTATGCCGACTCTGTCCCCTCAGAAAGACTGCACCTCACAAGGATGGTGACCATCCCCAACTTTCAAGGAACTGTGAGGTTTGAGGACTGCCCATTTGGATATCTTAAACACTTGGAAGTGGTTATCATCATTATTATAACTGTACATGTGGGTACAGTTTGCCCATGAGGGGTAAAGACTATGTTGAGGATTCAGATTAAACATCTAGAAGAGAATTCTAAATAACTATCTAGAAAGTGTGTGTGTGTGTGAGAGAGAGAGAGAGAGACAGAGAGACAGAGACAGATAGAGAGAGAGAGAGAGAGAGAGAGATTTAGCTTAGAGAAGAAAAAAGTAACAATTGGGGAAGGACTAAAGAGGCCACCTCTTGTCTTGGTGTGAAAGACGGTCAGTCTCCTCTCTTGGCTTCTAGAAGCATGGCTAAGAGCCACAGGTGAATATTGGATCATAATAAGGGGGGCTTATATGTCAGCAGAGCCCCTCATTCCTGGAGGCAGTCAAGCAGGCATGTAGGACCCCCACAGCAGCCTGCAAAGGGTCTCTCCGAACCCACCCATCTGTATCCATAGAGTGCGTCATGCAGAGCGTCCCCTGAAGCCCCCAATGTGTTTCCCTCACCACACCCCATCATGGCCTCCCAATCCCAAGAAAACAGTGCTCTTCCCACAGGCTGACCTGCCAGGAAACAGGGGACGTGCACGGAGCGGTTAGTGAGCAGACAGGGGTCATCGTGCAGGTTGTCGAAGGGCAGCAGAGCCCGGCCATTGTCCTGGAAGTGCTGGTTGGTGGCCAGCAGCCCGAAGTAGTTGGTCCGGTTGCGGAGCCGCAAGGCGAGGGTGACCTCGCTGCCATACACCATGCTGGCGTCTACGAAGGAGGTGAGAGCGTTGATCTGGTTGCGGACCTTGTTCCTGTTCTGAGGGCAAGACGGTGCCGAGCGGAAGAAGGGGATGCAGTCCTTCTGGTTCTTGATTCGGGGGTCGGTGGAGAGTAACCAGTGAGGCCTCTCAGCAGCAGGCTCGCTCATCTCGGGCATTTGTCTTTGCCCCAGACTCCTGCTCAAAGCTCCTGTCCTCCTGGAAGCCCCAGCGCTCACCCAGACTCAAACCCAGGACCCTGTGCATGCTGGCAAGCGCTGTGCATGCTGGGTAAGCGCTCTACCGCTGATCAGCATCCCTAGGCCTGGATGAGGCTCTTGAAACAATGAAGCGTTTCACCCAACTGCTGAGGACACTGAGTCTCAGAGAGGGGATGTGAAGAGGTGTTGATGAAGGAGAATTTGGGCCTAACATTTGGACCTGTGCTCCTTCACTTCTGTCCAGTTCAACATCATCTTAATTCCTTTCTTGAATATTAAATCCAGAAGAGTTTTACAGGAAGCTGGCAGCACCCTGAGCACACATCCACGTAACACTAAATGGAGGTGGCATTTGCTGTGCTTGCCGTAAAAAAGCCAAATACTAATGGTGTACAAAGAAACTCTGGAAGGTTCTGCAGAGGAGATGTGCCCATCACCATGGTGGAAGAAGTTGGCAATAGGGAGGGACCTGCCAAAGGCTCCTCATAAGTGTAAACCACTGCCTATTGCAGGTGAGAAAATGTGTGTGTGAGTATGTGTGTGTGTGCAAGTGTGTGTGCGCGAGTGTGTGCGCATGTCTCCCTGTGCCCTCGCAAGTGTAAACCACTGCCTATTGCAGATGAGGAAATGCATAGGTGTGCGAGAGTGTGTGCGAGTGTGCATGCGTCTTCCTGTGTCCCCACAAGTCACTCTGCTCCCTGGAGTCTGTCTTTTCTTACCAATGCCCACACCATCCTTCCCTTCCAACCTGGAGGTAGGACCCCACCTAAGAGTCGGAAAGAGCTGTAGGACCCTTGGACTAGCCCAAGAAGGAAAGGAGGGGAAGAACTGGGACTTCTTTATTAGCTTCTAAAAGTAGGGTCTCGGAGGCTCCCCTTGTAGAGTCAGATACATGGATTAAAGTCTGTCTCTGATGCTTGCCCTCCATGAAGTGCCAACAGCCTCTAGTCAGCCCCCTGCCCCAGCAAGCACACACAGCACATAGGCCTTTGTCTCTGAGTAGGACTTTCTCCTTCCAGATCTTCTAACACTCCTCTCTGGAGTGGAGGCACTCCCAGGGTCTAGGAACTGGCTGAAGGCACCTTGATGGGGAAGCAGGGAGGCAGCTGGGCGCAGGTCTTCTCACAATCTACGCCCATAGTGAAGGCAACTCTGGCTGGGGACTCTGGAGAGAAGTCCAGATCGTGGTCGATGAACTGGCCCCATTGCATGAACATGAGGGCCCGGCCCCGGTCAGAGGTCAGTTTCTTCCTGGGGAAGCGCACGATCTGGTTGGAGACAGCCCGGACCTGGTGGAGAGGTATGGTCACAGCTGAGACTTGGGCTCATGATCACAACACAATGCTAGGACTAACTCAGGACTTGGAGAGAGACCAGTCCATACTGGAGCTGAGGGTTTTCAAACTTCTCTTCTGCGCTCTCTTCCCCTTTCCTCCTCTGCACTTAGAGAGGCAGCCCCCTCCTGTAATGACTGTCATTCCCAGAAGGGTGGTCTGCGGCCTGCCCTGAGGCTTCCAGTAGAAGGCACAGGGGCATGTGCCTGCGATCTCAAGACTGGGGGGGCTAAGGCAAGAGGATGGTAAGCTTGAAGCTAGCCTGGGTGATGTAATGAGCTCCAATCAATGTGAACTACATAGCAAAATCTTGTCTAAAAAGAAGGGAGGGGGAAGGAAGGGAGAAGGAAAAGAGAGAGAAAGAGAAACAGATTATACTTACCAGTTCTTCTAGAAATGAACAGATCAAATTGCTAGATCAATGTATAGACTGATAGGTGACAGATCTGACTCATTCAGCTACAGGGATTGATTGCCAGGCAATGAGTAATAGACAAAGAACTAGATAGACAGATGGAAGGATCAATAGAAGAAAAATTGATGCATTCATAGGCAGGTAGATGATCATTGTGCTGACATATCAATAGAAAGTCGATAAATGTAAAATGAAAGAAATAAAAGATTCAAACAGATGAAGAGTTACAACTTTTTATATCTAGCAAAATACTTCAAGTTGAGTACGGTGGCTTATGCCTGTGAGTCTGGACGTGGGAGGCCAGGCAGGAGGATCACGTTAAGTTTGAAGCCAGTCTGGACTATAGAGTAAGACCTTGTCTCAAAAAAAGAAAAGAAAAAAGGATACTTTTACACTTCATTAGGAAAGCAGCAATGAAACGACCCCATTCTGTAAGAGCTAACAGTAAGAGATTATGGCCCAGGTAGCTGGTTACGGAAAGTACTTTACCTAATAGTCACACAAGTTCTATGAGGCAACCTTTTTTTCCCCTTCATTTTACAGATGAAGAAACAGACTTAGAATGAGGTAGTCTCCCCAAAGCCACCCAGCAGGTCAGTGGGAGAGCCTGAGATTGGAGTCCTATCTGGCAGTTTCTTACTCCAGATTTTAGAAGAGACCAAGGATTCTCCGGACCTCAGTCCCAACTCACAAGAGGGAGGAGGAAACCATTGCGCTTCTTTCCGGGAGTCCAGCCGAAGGGAAGTGACAGGCCATCTTCATACTCAGCTGGCAACCAGCGGGCCAGGGCCTGATTGGAGGCCCCCAGCCAGGGCCTCTCTCTGTGGCAGTGGATGGACGGGCGTTAGTTGGACTTGGGGCCTGAGGGATGGGAGTGGAAGGAAGGGAGCGGAGGCTGTTGCTCACCTGTTGTTGCATCTCCCTGTGATGGTGCGGTACTTGTTGCTGCACCTCTCCGCCGGTTCCTGGACAGCACAGCCACTGGCTTGGGACAGCAGGCGCAACTGGGGTTCTGTGAGCACATCTGGGGGGGGCAGGCAGGGTTCTGAGTCCAGGGTCCTGGGCTGGCCTGTTCCGTCCCTGGAACATCCCTGTACCATCTCCTCCTTCTGACACCTCTAGGCTGTGTACCCCACCTCTTGCTGTGGGCCTTTCCCTGTTCCCAGGCCTAGAAGGCCTTAGGGACTCAATGAGGAGCACAGTACCAGTGACATTGAAGGGTCTGGATCCCCGGGGCTGAAGCTTCTCTTCCAGCAGCCCTAAGGCCACATGCATGTAATCAGCAGCTTGGACGACCCTCCTGGTGGCTGCTACTGGCTGCTTGAAGTAAGCTAGGAGATCCATGGGGCTGGCCGAGCCGCTTTGGAGGCGCTGCTTGATGCTGCCCCAAAGAGGAACAGGAGGCTGGAGAGGGGTGCCGACCATCTGCAGAGCCCCAGCCTCGCAGGTAGACCCATGGCATCCAGGGATGGGGGTAGAATTAGATGATTTTTACCTGGAGCCCACTCCCCTCCCTGATGCTCCCAGATCCACACAACCCCTGTCCCAGACGCACCTCCTCTGAGTCCAATTGTAGGCCGTGTCCACCAGCAACTTGGCCTCTGCTATGCAGTCCCGGAGAACCGAACTTTCCACTGGCCTGGGGAGAGCTGGTTAAGAGATGGGGACTCAGTATCCAGGGGAACCACGGATCCCAAAAGATCCATGTGCTTTCCCTTCCATCCTCCTCGTTTTGGACCAACCTTCCTCCCTAGTGATGCTCTTAGATGGCTGGGCTAGAATGAGCGTGGCCAGGGCCCCCAGCAGCGCCAGGAGCAGCTGCATCTTGCAGGGAGACCCCCTTGGCCACATCAGGCAAAGCGATACCCACAGCCTCCACAAGTGGGTCTCCTGCTCCCGTCCCACCCAAAAGTCCTCTTTCTTCCTGCTGTGCTCTAGAAGCAGCTGCAAAGGGTCTTTATATCTTGTCCCGGGGTGAGGGAGGGCAGCTCTGGGCCCCAGCAGTCCAGCCCCTGAGGCGGAGCTTTAGAACCTCCCTTTTCAGGGGGAGCTGGTCTGAAACACCCCAGCCCACACTGCCTCTCACCAGACTGGGGGCATCCTCCGCCTCCCACCCTATTCACCCTTCTCTTCATCCCTTGCTCGGCGTCTGCCTCTACTGTGGAGCTCATGGATGCATGTGTCCCTGGACCCAAAGCAAACGCCTGGGATGCAAAGTGTCACCCGGTGAATATTCACAGGATGCTGATAAGAGGACTGGGCTCAGCCCCTTCCCCCAACTGTCCTCCGGCAAGTTGCTCCCTTTCTCGGGCCTCAGTTTCCACATCCTTAAAATGGGAGAGTTAAACAGGTGATCGGAGAGTCAGGGGAGCAGCTGCGTCTGGAGATGTTGTCATAGCCCCAACACTCAGCATGAAGACCTGACCGTAGTTCACTCAAAAAAGAATGTGTGGGTAATACAGGGTCAATGATTCAGTTCCTCTCCCTTGCTTTCACAGTTCTGCCAGTTCCCGCCAAGCTTGTCAGGGAGAAAATGATGAGTGGGCCCAGTAGTGGAATGTCTTAGGGGAGACTTGAGGTGATGTGAGAAGTCACAAGGGGAACATGCAGTAAGCGAGTTGCTGGTAGCAAGCAGGGGGCTCTAGGCTTCTTCTGGACTTTCTCCCAGGCACAGGAGTGGGCCTCACTAGAGGGAGCTTGCCATGGTGGGCTCACACGGACCTGGGTGAACTTTGCCTCAGTCACTGGGAGCATGACCTTCGGTGCAGAGTGCACCTCAATCAATCTGCCACACACACACACACACACACACACACACACAGACACACACACACACATACTGCTGTGCCTTCCCTCCTGCCGAGTCCTCCTCTGGATGCGCCTGCTGACCCCACCCCACCCGCCTGAAGGGCATATGCTCATCTTTTGAACTGGGCTCCAGAGCCACCACCATTGAGCCCGTAGCTGGCCTATGTTGGTCCCGTCTTCAGGGAAATAAGGGCAGACGCTGTGCCTTCCCCAGATCCTCACGGGGTTTTTTAGTCATCATGTCTTCTCCCTGGACTCCTGCCCTTCTCCGACCTGCATAACGTCTTCCTCTGCCCTTCCTCCCATGGCAACACCATTCGGACTGGTCTCAACAGTTACTGTTGTCTCGCTTTGGCAACCCCTTTCACAAGCTCCTGTTGACAAGCTCCTATCTTATCTCCTCTTGCAGCAGAGCTGCCCCCCAACATACCTATATGAAAAGGGATGGAATGACTTCTGTGTCTACTGGGCTCCTTGCTGACACACTGTGTGACTTCAGAGTATTCATATCTTGCTAGACCCCCCGTTTCCAAACCTGTGAGGCAGGACACAGGTGATTCTCATAAGGGAGAGAAACTTTAAAATACAGAGCTGCTCGGTTGAGCATCACTCTTTTTACCCTCGGGAGACCAGAGGACCCAGATTAAATGCTGGTGTTGAGAGGCAAGCAGATAGACAGGGTCCACAGCCAGCCCTCCATGGTCGGGGGTCCTACTGGGAATGGTCCTCAAGTCTGTGTTGGCGGTGGAAGTCCAGGGCGACAGGCTACTGGGAAAGTGTGGCTGGCCGTGTGGCTCCTCTGGACTTAGGCGCTTCCTCACTCTGCACTCGTTGCCCTCCTACAGAACTCTGACCGATCTACCTATAAACTCCACCCTTTTGACTACTTCCGGCCTTTCTGTCTCTTAGAGGCCATCTCTGACCTGCTCCATGGCCCGGAAAGACCGAGCCCTAGCACTCAGTACCCAGGAGTCCATTAAGAACAGTACATGTTAAGTGACTGAGATTTCCTGGTGTCACCCCATCATCCTACCAGACACACTCCTCAGACGTGAGGCCACCTTCTCCTGGGCAGTGGACGTCTTTCCCGGGCTGTCCACGGGAGTGGTACTGAGCACTGCAGGTGTCCTCAGCCACGTGGAGGAAGCCTGGCTACTTCTGCTTACTTCTTCACTGAGCTGGCTCCAGGCTGTTCTTGGGGCAGCCACTGCCTTTAGTTGCAAAGGCTTTGTAGC
Source organism: Typhlomys cinereus (assembly GCA_023101885.1). Classification (NCBI taxonomy): domain Eukaryota; kingdom Metazoa; phylum Chordata; class Mammalia; order Rodentia; family Platacanthomyidae; genus Typhlomys; species Typhlomys cinereus. The sequence continues at coordinate 2,235,609 of JALPQD010000352.1, read as the reverse complement.
TCCATCGTGGCACCCAGAAGGGAGATTGCCGGCCACTGGATCTCAAGGGCAGTGCCACTGGACCTGAAGAACAGCGATGAAGGGACTGAGCCCCTCCAAGGCTCTCCAGCCTGGGCACCTGCCCTGCTGCACTAAGACACAGGCCTGCCTGGCAGGGTTCTCATATGCTTCTGGGCTCTGGTTTGTCTTAATATTTTATTCCTTTATAAAGGGGAGAGGGAGAAGGAGAGGGACAGAGAGCGAGAGAGAAAGAGAGAATGCATGGAGCATGGGGAATAGTGGTCTTCCCTATCATTGGCTTTTTTCTGTGGTCAAGGTTTGCCAGAAGGGACCAGAATAAGGCTATGAGCCATGAGTTGCTCTATTTTTTCCCAGAGTTTTTTTTCTTATATCCACTGAAACGTCATTGAAGAGATTTTCCTTGTTTTGCACAGTGGTAACTGAGAGGATCAGACACTGGGGACAGATTATTTCTTGATATCCCTCTCCTCTACCCAGCAATATCAGTTTCATTAAATGAAACATTCTTGTTGTTTTGTTATTTATAATGACCAGAAAAGAAAAGTGTGGAGGTTAACTCTCATTGATTTAAGTATGCTAGCAAATATATATATGTAAAATATTAGCCAGGCATGATGTTGTACACTTGTAATCCCAGTACTTGAGAAGTAGAGGCGGGAGGATCAGGAGTTCATGTGTAAGTAGTTGAATGCCAACCTGAGTTACATGAGGCCCTGTCTCAAATAAATAAATAAATAAAACATTTTAATCGAACAAATGTCTTTAAAAGGGGAAATAGAAGCTGAAGAAATGGCTCAGGAGTTAAGACTCTGTCTCACAAACAGAAGGTTCTGAGTTTGGATCCTAGGCCCCACGTAAAAAATGTCAGATGGAAATGGCTGTGGCCTGCACTTCTGGTGGGCAGAGCCTGGGAAATCCCACAGCGAAGCAGCAAGAAGGAGGTAGAAGCAATCCAGGATGATTGTCAAGGTCACCCTTGGTCCTCCACAGGGACACACAATGCCCTCTGATACACACATACACATAAAATAAAGGGGGAAAGACTTTATTGTGATGGTTTTTTGTTTGTTTGTTTTTGTTGATTTTTTGAGACAGGGCTGCATATGGCAATACTGGGATGGATTACAGGCATGCGCCTCCTTCCGTTCCTGGCTCATAGCGGTACTTTTAATATTTAATATGCCATTGTGCTTTCTTTGTTGTTTTTCAGTTTTAAAATGAACATTTCTGCAAAATTTAATGATGCACAATGGTCATCCCAGAAATCAGGAGGGAGACTGATAAAGTTCAAAGTCGAGGTCAGCTGAGCAATATAATAAGGCAAATAAGAGTTTAAAGAGAAGAACATATTCAATCTTGAAGAACACAAGTACACTTGCAAAATTCATATGCAGAAATTGCACTTAAAAATACCTTGCCCTCATTCAGTTTTAAAATTTAAACACAGATAAAAATTTTCATATAGAACAATAGAGTTAAGGAAGTAAAGTTCTAACTCTTCATCTTTACCTTCACTATGTTGTCATTTTTTTTTTGACAGAGAAGGATTTTTTTTCCATTGAGGACATCCAATAGTATGGCCTTCTTTTTCCAATTTGAAACTTTATTCATTTGTATGTATCGGAGGGCACTCTGTGGCCCTGTGAAGGACCAAGGGTTGCTTCAGGATGGTTATTTTGAAGATAGGGTCTCATGCAGCTCCGGCTAACTTCAGATTTGCTAAGTAGCTGAGGATGACCTTGAACTTCTGACCTTCCTGCCTCTACCTACTCAATGCTGGGCTCACAGGCTTGGAACCTCACAGCTGGTCTATGCAGTGCTGGACATGGAACCCAGGCCTCATGCATACTAGACAAGCTCTCTACCAGCCACGCTGCATCCTCAGACAAACCAGCTGTTTGAATGTGAGACTAGACAGCGTGCTGGAGGAGGAAGCACGAGTTTGCGCAGATGATTCTAGAACATTACTTCTTACACAGCTGAGAGAGCCATAATATAACTGGGAATTTTCCGAATTCACCACAGTGCTTATAAACAATAAAAAACCCACTAACTCGAAGCCCACATGGTTTATTAAAGCTGAACAGCACTTGTGGCAATTATGTAGCATAAAGAGCCTCACAAGCTCTCTTCGGGGAGAACTTTATCTTTGTAATTGTTTAGAATTGCCACTCCTGAGTGTTCTTCACAAATGATCTGTTATCTGCGCTACGATTACATGCAAATTCTCCACAGATGCATCCTTTATTTTCTGTGCAAGGGCGGATCCCCTGCTCGGCCCTGTCCTGGTTCTGGTGTTTTGCTCCTTCTTACTTTTACTAAAGGACAAACGAGAGGTTTCGAGTCCCTCCACACTTCACCCCTTCACATATTTTGGATCTCGGGGAGAGGCAAAAGGCGAGCTCTGGGCTGTGAGCAACTGGGGCCGCTCACATGCTGTCTTGGGAGCCACACCATCCTAGCATTAAGGGTGCTCCGTGGACTCCATGCACCTAGTGTCTTTAGCTGGCTGCCCCAGACAGCCCCAGACCTTCTGGCTCCTTAGGCCCTGAAGTTCCTCTCTCACTAGCCTCCTTGCTCACCGTTCCCCACCACCCACTATACCCCAGCCTCGACGCATGTTTCCCCCACCTCTAGGTCCTTGTACATATGCTGGACTACTTCATCTTCTCCCAGGCTAAACAATCACTTCCCCAGGAAGCCTTCCATCAGCTCATCTCTCAATACGACCTCAGTTAGATGCCAAATCCCCCCAATCTGTAGGACCCCCTATGAAGATACTTTTCACATAACATACTTTACTGGAGAAGCATCGTTACCTTGTCCATCTCCTGAACAAGCCACTATTCCTTTGGGAGAACTTTAGGCCTAGTCTTATTTATAGCATGCACCCAGCACCCAGCATAGGCCAGGCCAGGGCGCAGAGTATGCGACATAGGAGTGACCAGTGTCAGGCTTCACTTAGTCTACTTGCCCTTTTCTTCCCTGGAAAGAAAGCCCCTCCCTGGTTCAGCAGGACTTTCCTGAATCTTCTTCCTTTTCTGGGGGTCAGTTCGGGCACAGTCCCAGAGGAGAGGCAAGAGCCTGAGCTGTCAGATGGACACACACATAGTCGAGCCACTGAGCCTGGAGGCCAGACGCTGGGGCCAACAGTCAGGGCACCTGCTAGGTTGGGTGTTTGGGACGCTTGGCTCCCCAGGAGGCCTGTGTGAATTCCCCCTTTCTTCAGCAAGTGTAGTCAGAACCTGCTTCTGAGCATGGGTGAGTGTCCTTCCAGGCCTGACTGAGCCCCGGAAGCTGGGGAGTCTCAAGGGAAGCTCTTCCTCTGAAAGGAAAATGGCCGAAGAAAAAGGCAGAGGCTGATTCCCTCAGGGCTGTGTGCATCAGAAAGACCATGCTTCCGGCTGGGGGGAGGCCCAGGCTTGCCTAGTGTGCTCACGCTCTATGCTCAATCCCAGGCATCGAGAAGGGGCAAGGAGGAGGAAGAGGCGGAAGAAGATGAGAAAAATGAAGAAGAGGAAGAGGAAGAAAAGACCCCTCCTGGGTCACAGGAGGTAACAAAGTTGCTTGAATTCCTCAGAGATTGGGGACCTACCAACCCCCTTCATGGCCCTCTTTGCCACTCAGACTGTGAGAATATGAAGCCATGAGGGTGTTGGCTTTGTTGGCCTTAGTCAGGATCCAATTCTGCTGCTTCATCCTATCCTCCAAACAGCTTTTTTTAAGCAAAGGGGTTTGGGAAATTTGATGGTTAATATTGTCAGCTTGATACTTAGGCAGCAGGCTTCTGAGCCCACTGAGAGGGATTTAACGTTGGCTTCTGGATGTACCTGCGAAGGATTGTCTTGATTGCATTAATTGATGTGAAAAGACTCAGCCTTCTTTCCTTCCCACCATTGGCCATGATTCGGCTGGCTGGGCCTGCTGATTCTTAATTCTCCAGTTCCTTTCCTAGAACATATTATTGCTGGAATGCGATGGATCGATTAAGCTCCTTTACCTCCCTGTTAGGTCTGTAAGCACCATGCAAAAAAAGACAAGGGCCTGTTTTGTTATAGCGTCTAGCAGGGTGGAATAGGATTTATGGGATGGGTGGATTTGCTGTAACCTTGCCGGCCATGGCTTTTGGGTCAGGAAATGGATTTGTGCTTGTACATCTGTCAGGACCTGCATTGTTCTTCCTGAACCAGGTCAGCCGAGGGTCAGTAGGTGCTGTGGCTGGTTGACCCTATAGGCTGATTGATGTCTGTGTCCAAGATCAGCTTCTTTCTCAGGCATCTTTCAACTACCCAAGAACCTGCCCTCCCACCCACCCCGGCCTGCCTAAAACCTCAAACTTCTGCAACCACTTTCACAAGAACCGTCTATGGGTCATGGTAGAGTTGTTAGCCACACTCCTGATTGGATCTCTTTATCTGTTCTGTGCCAACTGCCTCCATTAAGACAGAGGGGCAGAGAGGGCTCGTGGCTTGGCAGATGCCTCTGCCCCCCAGGGGTTCCTAATATCATGATGAGAACACAGGTGTGCAGGGAAAAGGAGGCCGGCAGATTTTAGTGACTCCACACTGTGCCAGGAACGTGCATGTGAATGTAATCAATCCAAAGCAGAGGACTTTTGCAACTCTGAGTTGGGGCTCTGGAGAGTCCAGCACCTCCCCTGCCTGTGTGACCTGGACCTGGGTGTGACCTCTCTGGTCTGCTAATCAAGCCAGTGTTGGCCGGCAAGTTCAGGATGTCTCTTCACTAAGCACTTGAGAGGTGCACACGTCCAGGCTGGAGGTGGAGAGAGAGGAGTCAGCTGAAGGCAAGCACTGACCCTCCTTCTTCCATCCTCTTGCCTTGGTCCTTTGTGAGTGCTTCTACCTCACGTCCTCCATCAGACTAGAGATTTGCAGGCTCAGGGGCTGGGGGCATGGGAGGAGGTAGTGGGCTTGCTGACAGGACACATTCTGCCTTGATTCCGTGCTATTAAGTGAGAAGGCTCAGTGGAGCAGGGCTGCCTGGACACTGTGATCTGCAGTAGCAGGAACCCTGGAGGTCCAGCAGGATGGGCTGCATCTGGTTGGGCGATGTCTATGCTGTGTGCCTGCCCTGTGAGTGCGCTTTACTGTACTCTTTCTCATGCTTACAGTGATCCTGGGAGGTATAGCTGGAGGCTCTTGAGTTCCCATAGTTGAGGCGGTGAGAAAAATCACACATCATGATCTCCAAGCTCCTCAGGGCAAGGAGGTGTGAGCTGATGGGGAGAGGCCCTCTCTCAAGATGTGGAAATGCCTGAGCAGACTAAGGCAGGTCTAGAGCCCTTGAGTGGGCACTCAGGTGGAGTCTAGTGGGTCACGCACCTGCTCTAACGGTACTAATTCTGCAGCTTCCCCTGCCTCCCCTCTAGGGTGACCCTCTGTGGAATGGCTGCCCCAGCTTGGGGACTAGAAGCTACTCTGGAGCAATCTGAGTTCTAGAACCTCTTGCTGTTTCCACTCTTTCTGCTTCTGCCCCACTGGGCTACGGCCAGGGGACTTGCACACAGTAGGACTTTGAAAGGTTTGTTGGATGAAACTAAGGAATGACTGGAAAGGTAATCTTTTCTCTTAGAGGAAACCAGAACTTTCAAATTAAGACGATAGGAAAACAGAGATAGGACCATAGACTGTTTATTTAGTTTATAGATATACCTATCCACACACCAACGATGGATGCCTAACTTTTAAAATAAATATATGTAATTTTTATTTATTTTATATGTGGTGTGTGTGTGTGTGTGTGTGTGTATATATATATCAGAGGGCACTATGTGTCCCTGTGGAGGACTAAGGTTGACTTCGGGAATCATCCTGGATTGCTTCTACCTCCTTTTTGCTTCACTGTGGGGTTTCCCAGGCTCTGCCCACAAAGGCCAGAAGTGCAGGCTTACGGCATTTCTTCCTGGCATTTTTATGTGGGACCTGAGATCCGAATTCAGGACCTTCTGCTTACAAGACAGAGTCTTAACCTCTGAACCATCTCTCCAGCCCAATATATCTTATTTTTAAATAAACTTACAAAGTAGCAGGCTTTCTCCCCCCTCCCCTCCCTGCCTTTCACCTTCCCCCTTCCCACGGTGCCTTTCACTTCCAGTGTTACTCATTCCCTGGAATGTTCTACAGTCTTTCAAGCACCTTCCCTCAAAGCTTCTTTATTTTTCCATCTTGTAGGCCCCTGTCTTGCTTCTTGCCCTTTACTCATATTTGGGGCTCATATTTTGATTGTCAGCTTGACTAGATGGAGCAAAGCCCAGGAGACACATCTCTGGGTGTTTGTGAGGGGACTTCCCCCAGACAATTAGAAACAGAGGACTGTGGCCTAATGAGTGATTTGACCCATTTGAGGATTTAAAATCTGATGGATTATAGGGGGGAGGTATAAGGAGTCCTACAGAGATTCTAAAGGTATGTCTGTGCCTTCCTGCGACTCTGGCTATTGGACTATCAAAACTAGGGGCTCTGAGAACTTGGAACTTCTCCCAGGTATCTCATACTGGAAAAAGAGGGAGGGCTGACAATTTGCCAGACCCAGTGCCAGCCAGAGAAGGGCTGTATCTCCCAGAAAGAAGTTCCACCCAGCTCTGACAACTTGTCAGACCACCTTACAGGAGAGCCTGGAGCTAGCCAGCACTGGACAGAACCACGCTTGGAATAGAACTGTTTAGTTAGGCATGGCCTTCTATTTAAACTTTAACCTCAGGCTTGGACTTCTCAGTTATGGCCATAATGATTACATTTCCTTTTCCTGCTTTCCCTGTTAATTTGACTTCGTTCTTGTTGTTGATTAATTAAGTGCAGGTAATCAAACGAAGCACAGACCTTTCCACACATACTAATATTTCAGTGGATGAAGGTCAAGTGCAGAAGAGAGGACGGGAAGTAGAATCCAAATCCTGACATGTTGCAGAATGGCAGGCAACATTAAACGGACTCCACAGGAGAAGTCAGGGTGTGAGGGAGAATGGCAGGTGGCATTCAAATCAGCTACAACAGAGAATTCACTATGGCTCCATGGCCCACAGCCAGGAATTGGGTCGTAGATTTTTGATTCCTACTTTATGTGGGCTTCTATTTGTTTTTGCAGACTCCAAAGAGAGAAGAATAAAAAATTGCACCTATTTTTATGCTCTGGGTCTGAGAAACAGTAATGAACCTACTTGGCAAATTATTTCTGAGGAATAAACAAGAAAAAGGTTTTGTTTTCCTCTGAATTGTGTCTGGCTGTGCCTTGACCACCCCACCCCGCGACAGGGCAACTCTTTTCCTTAGCAACAGCATAGTGCAAGTCTGTAACTTCCTATCACTTTTGTTTACAATAAGAGCCAACTGTCACGTTCTGATTAAGATTGTCCTATTTATTAAAAATGCTCTTCTCACATTTGATCCCAAGTCCTCCTTGCCCCACGCCTCGGGGCAGCTCGTGTCCCAGATGTCACAGACGGGTCAAGAAGTCTGCCGTCTAGCACTTCTTCCTGTTTGGTTCCTCCGGCAAGGTTCCTGGTCTTTGGTTCGTCTTTGCCAGGCCTTGCTGTGCAGCAGATGCAGAACTGTGGCTCCATATCCTGGTTCTTGGGCAGGCTAAACCAGAGAACACACCTTAAATTCCCTGGCTTGGGAGACCAGCATCCAGATGCACTCTCTCCTACTGCATCGACCTTCATCCTCTCCTCAGTCATCCTCAGCCTCGCAGTGTGACTGCAGCCCCTACTGTTTGCCCTCCCTTCCCACAATGCTCCTGGTTTCCTTCATGATCCAATTCTGATTCTTTCCCCACTTTCTCCCACCCCTCCCCCACTGTAACCAAATACTTGAAGCCATTTCAAGGTGGAAGGATTTATAGTAGTGGAAGGATATATAGTGTGGTTTTAGAGATTTCGGTCCACAGTTCTTGGTGTTATTTATTCTGACCCAAGGCAAGGCAACCCATGGTGGTGGGACAGTGTGTGTTGGAGAAGATTCTTCACTTCACGGTGGGCAGGAAGCAGAATGAGGAAGACTAAGAAGCACATACAGCTAACCTTCAGAGGCACACCCCCAGAGACTTAGCTCCTCTGCCCAGTCCCCACCTCCTGAAGTCATCAAGACCTTCAAGATAGCATCGATGAGCCTATGGGAGATAATTATATTTAAACCACAAGACACATACATGCAGACATGCATGCACATGAACACAAGGTTTTTAAAACTTTACTTTTTTAACATTATTTTTAGTAGGTGTATGTGTGTGTGTATCAGAAGATTAGAGGAAAGTGTGTGTCTCTGTAGAAGACCAAGGGTGACTTCAGGAATCATCCTGGGTTGCTTCTATTTCTTTATTGTTTCGTTCTGGGACTCCCCAGGCTCTACCCACCAGGGCCAGAAGTGCAGGTTAATGCCATTTCCACTTGACATGTTCACATGGGACTAGGATCCCAACTCAGGACCTTCTGCTTGCCAGGCAGAGTCTTAACCCCTGAACCATCTCTCCAGCCCATGAATACGGGTTTTGAAGCACAAGACACACATCCACTTGGCAGAGAGAAGAATTTTACCTCTGACATCACATAGACTTGCCTGGGTATGGCCATATGAAGGCAGTTTCAGTCATTTTGTTGTTGTTAAATTATCTAGAGAAAAAGGCTCCCTATGACTGAAGCAGGCACCTCCTACCCATCTTTGTTGTGTTCCTACGTCTGTGTCCCAAGCCCTCCTTGCCTGTGTTTGGTTCTCTTTTGGTCTCAGTTCCCTCGACTGTGGCCCAGGGTACCTATAGGGTACTCAGCCATGCATACTACCACATATGTTCCTTCCTCGAGCCTTACATCTCCAGGCTCCTGAACGAGGGCAGAGTGGTCCCCTCTTCTCTTGCATCAGGCAAAAAAAAAAATCTGTAACTTTCCCTAAGAACCTACAGGTCAAGAGGACAAAACAGGACTGAATGAGTTGTTGGGACTCAATGATAAATTCTTGTTTAACGATTGAGTAGAAGCATCACTAAGGACAAACCCATTGGAGGATGCCATCTAAGAAATGTCTTTCATGCTGTTTTCATGGTAAGCATCATTGGAGGGATCTTTCATTCACACCCATCCTGTTTGGGAAGAATTCTTACCCATAACTCTTGCTGAAGAAGGACTGTGTGGTCACATGCTGCAAGGACTTGCTATTCCCCAGCTACAGGGAATGCTTGGCTCAGTCAGATTGTTTTCAGGGGATCTTGTAATTAAAACTCTGAAAAATTGAGCTAGACAGTTAAAAGCAATGGAAAGGTTGAATTTTTAAACTAAGCTTCCCATTTGGGTCACATGCAAGGTAACTGCACAGCTAACTAAGGATGGAGGGAGAAAGGACAATTTGTATTGTTGTTCTTTATGGTATCTTAATCACATAGCACCTGCCTGCTATACTTTACATGTGGGAAATCTGGTGTGTGTGGGCGTGTGTGTGTGTACACAAGTGTGTATATAAGTATATGTATACATGTGGGTGCATGTGTTTGGAAGCCAAAAGTCAATCTTGGGCAGTTTCCTCAATTGCACTCTAATTTTTGAGACAGAGTCTCTCATTAAACTTGAAACTCACGGATTTAACTAGGTTGGTCAGCAAGTCCCAGGGGTCATCCTGTCTCATCCCCCTCACTACCGGGCTTATGAACATGCATCACATCACCAGATCTTTTTTATGTGGGTCCTGGGAATCTAATTCAGGTCCCCATATTTGGGCAGTAAGTCCTTTATTGACTGAGTTATCTCCCCAGCCCATAGATCTTTTATAGAATTTAAGACCAATCTTTTAATTTAGACTTGTATGAGATACACCCCTTTGCATTTAAATTATAACCTGTCTCTACTTTTCAATGTAACCACCTAACCTTGGCCTCTTATATTTAATATGGAGAAGACATAAGGTAGGTGTGACAAAGAGCTCCATCCAGAGAGGAAGCAAGGCACACTATGAACTGAGAAAACCTTAAGCCCATATAGGTGTAAATGCTGAATAGACAGAAATCCATGTAAGGAGGTAGGAGAGAAAAAGGAGTGGGTATAGAGTAATAAGTCAACAAAATCTCACAGAGCACATTCATCAAGTCTTAAATGCAAATTTACAAATGTGGCTGAAAGAAAAACATAGACCCCCGCCACCCAGGTCACGACGGCCCAGGGCTGCCAGATGGAGTCAGAACGTGGAATCTCGAGTGGCTGTCCAGTCCACTCACCGTGGGGATGCATTTCATCTTCTGAGATCAGCGTGTGCTCCTGATTGATTTCTGGAGTGTCCACAGTCTTGCAGGTGGTTCTTATGTTACTTTTGCCAGTGTCCACGTCACTCAGGGGGTCATTGTCTACTTCATGATACTGGCTGGGATATCATACAACACCTGGATTTTCCTCAGTGTGATCCTGGGCCCAGCTGTGGGCTACTTACCTAGCCTACCCACTTCTCAGCATGACTTAGCTGGCCAGAGACATGCAGGCCACCTATGGCTGGAGAGAATGAGGGCCGTCCTCCAGGCATTGCATTTCCAGACACTTTGAAGTCAGCCGATGCTCCCTGGAACCCTGAGTCATCAAAGCTAACTGGTCTGTACAGGACCTAGGTCATGACCTGAAGAGACTAGATTCCGGAGGCAGGGTTGCCACTTCTGCCGCCACAGATCTCTGATTCCAAATTTAAGAATTTCCAAAGATCTTCAGGGCAGGGCTCTGGGAGATGAAGGCAACAGAACCTGGATGTATGCCTACTGTCCGGAGCTTCTTCTGCTGGCCTTCCTGACCTTTTCAGTGTTTGGGGGACAGAGAGCACACAACCTCCTTGTTCTCACCTTTCTGCCTTTGAAACACACAGGAAGACTCTCGTTAGCAAACCAGATTTTCCATTTCTCCCTTGCAACTTGTAGTTGACAGTTTTGCTCATTTATACAAATCAAAATGTCTGATGAAATGATTTCATTTTATTACTGGTGAAAGTATTTGAGACCTATCTTCCTTTTTTGGAGGGAGATGAGCTCCTCCCATTCGACAGCACTACCTACAGCAGGTTGATCTAACCATCAGGGTGCCAATCCTCTTGTAGGCGCCACAGAGAACCACATTTAGTAACCACTGGAAGCTTATTGCTTCTTAGTACTACTGCTTATTCATGTTATGGTGGGGAAACATGATCAACTAAAAACGCTGAATAAGTCATGGGGGATGCTGACTGAAGATGGGATGGGTAGTCAAACCAAAGTCAGATCATCTGCAAAGGTGGATGGGCCTTTTCACTTTTATAGCAGTTCACCTGCATGGTTGCTGATAAATCACCATCAAACGGCATAAGGGAACAAGGGGTTTATTTTCTCTTACGCTTGTCTGGTTATGACAGTCTGGTTCCTCAGTCCAGCTTGGCAAGAGAGGCCCTGGCACCAACACCAGGGCTGAGGGAACTGGCCACACCATTTACATAGCAGCTGAGAAAGGGACGATCCCAGCATGTCTGGCCAAGTGTACACAACGATGCCAACTTTCTCAACCAGCTCTCTGTATTTTATTCTAAGGCCTAGTCCCACCCCCATGGATTGGGCTTTCCCCATCAGCTAGACAATCTCCTTCAGGTTTGCTCTGGGCTTAATTCAACAACTAATTCTCTACAAGTGTACTGAGAGCTCAAACCCTCAACTGTCAAGTTGATGCTTGTGCTCAATTATGACAACTTTACAGAAGAAGAAAGGAAAAAGTAAAGTGAGGTGATAGACAGCTGTAATCCTAGCACTGAAGAAGCTGAGGCAGGAGATTGTGAGTTCAAGGCTAGCTTGTGTTACCTAGTGAGATCCTGTTTCAAACACACACACACACACACACACACACACACACACACACACACACACCCCACTGCTGTATACTGTAGCATCTTAATTTCAGTACCTTATGGGCTCAATGAAAAGATGGTTTTAAGTTTTGAGAATTAGAAACAAATACATTTTAATAAACATAGTTTTGAACAGTTTTTAAAAAAGAACATGGTCAAATGAATAGACCTTCTGATTTCCATTCGGAAGAAATATTGACTTTGAATATAGGGATGGATGGGGTGGCAGAAAGTAGCAGAGACAACTCTGAAATGAAACACACTGATTGGACTGAAGAGATGGGCACAGGGGTTAAGACTCTGCCTCCCAAGCAGAAGGTCCTGAATTAGGATCCCAGGTCCCATGTAAAAATGCCAGGCAAGAATGGTGGCAGCCTGCACTGCTGTCTCTGGTGGGCAGAGCCTAGGAAATTCCAGAGCAAAGCAAATAGAGGTAGAAACAATCCAGAATGATTCTCAAAGTCACCCTTGGTCTTCCACAGGGATACACAGTACCCTCTGATACATACATACACACACACACACACACACACACACACACACACACACACACACAGAGATAAATAAAGTTTAAAAAAGAATACTGGGATTACAGTTTAAAAAAAGAAAGAAATACACTGATTATTATGAGTTTTACCCTTGGGCTTGGGGCTCAGCTACCCACACTGCCTATGCCTCCCTCACATCACATAGGAATTTCTACCCACTTAAGAGCATGATTCAGTTGCTAGAACAGTAAATGTCAAGAGTAATAATAGCAATATATTCTTGCATAGATTCTTATGTTTTCCAAAATATTTTCTCTCACATTGTTTATTTGGATCCTGAGGAATCTGTGATGTTGCTGGGATTATTGTTTTATGACAGTTGGGTGAAGGAGAAGCCATGACATGAAGAGTTGGATTAGGTCATCCAAGGTCCAGAGCTCCAAACTAAGTTCAAAGATCATAGACTTTGCATTCCTCCAATACTCTGGAGACTCAGGGCAAAAAAAAAATGCTGAGAAGAGAAAGATATAGGAAACAGAAATGCTCTTGTGGGGGCAATGTCATCACTGTCACCATCAGTCAAGGGGGAGGAACAAGGCTGCTCAGGGACAAGTAAACATTTCTCTTCATTACAGAAGAGCTAAGATGCTTCATAACAAACATTAACTATAAATAGAATGCTTTCCTTTTTCCTAAAAAAGAAAACGGATGGAATAAGTGGCTGAATTGCTGTGATCAAAAATACCCAGACACAACTGAAAGGAAAAAAGGTTTATTTTGGTTCACAGTTTCAGAGAATACAGTCCATCGTGGTGGGGAAGGCATGGTGTGTGAAGCAGCCTGGTCTGTGGGTGCAGGACTGTGAAGTAGGAACATAACGCAGCTCCTCATGGCAGAGGACCAGCTGGTAGTGTGACTGGACTGAACCCTCAAGGCCTGACCTAATGATATATGTCAGTTAGCTAGATCCTATTTGTCAAAGGTTCTACAGCCTCCCAAAATAGTACCACCAGCTGAGGACCTGTGTTTACACACTGGAGCCTATTGGGAACATTTGAGATGCAAACCACAACAGTTAACAGGGTCTAAAATTGATTCGTACTAAGATATCTTAGTCAAAACACCCACAAGTTATGAATACACAGGACATACACTTTAAAGAGATAGGCCTTAGTGGTGATCACTCCTTCCTGCAAACCAACCGGTGCATCCCTAATCTCTTCAATGCTGCCTGCATCTCCTGGTTCCTGAGAGTGTAGATCATGGGGTTGAGCATGGGGTCATGACTGTGTGGCTGATGGACACAGCCTTGTCCATGGGGAAGGGGGTGAAGGGCCAGGCATACAGGTAGATGCTTGGAATGAAGATCATAGACACAACAATGATGTGGGTGGTGCAGGTGGAAGCCACCTTCCTCCTTGCCTCCCCTGAGTGGGATCTCAGCATCACCAGGATGACCAAGTAGGAGGTCAGAAGGAGCAGGAACCAGATGACATCCAGCATGCCGCTGTTGGAGATCATGAGGAACTCCAGCAGGGAGGTGTCTGTGCAGGCGAGTCTCAGCACTTGGGGCACATCGCAGTAGAAGTTGTCTAGGATGTTGGGGCCACAAAAGGGCAGTGGGAGCATCAGAGACAGCTGGACAATGGAATGGACAAAGCCCACTATCCAGGCAGCCACCACCAGCCCCATACAGAGCTGTGTGTTCATGATGGTGACATAGTGCAAGGGTCGGGAGATGGCCACGAGACGATCATAGGCCATCACGGACAGAAAGAAGACCATGGCTCCTCCCAGGAAGTGGAAGAAGAAGACCTGAGCCATGCAGCCCTGAAAGGAGATGGTCTTCTTCTCAGAGAGGAAATCCACCAGCATCTTGGGGGCAGTGACTGAGGAGAAGCAGAGGTCTATGACGGCCAGATTGCGCAGCAGAAAGTACATGGGAGTGTGGAGCCGCGTGTCTGAGGTCACTGTGACTATAATGAGAAGATTTCCCACCACGGTGGTTATGTAGACAAATGAGAACACCAGAAACAAGAGAAACTGGAGCTCCCCATTCTGTGAGAGCCTCAGGAAGACAAATTCCGACACCCATGAGGTATTCCCAGGTTCCATGGTGTCTTTGCACGCAGACAGCAGACATGGATCACAGTCACTCCTCGCCCTTGCAGTGCTCAGTGTCTCAGACTAGGTTGTTCACTCCATATGATGGGTATCCTCATGTGAAGGCCACAATTCCACCTGCGGTCTTGTGTTGGTAAGTGGACTCTGGAATATACATTCATAAGTTTTCTTAGAACCATCCATAAGAAATCTGCTCTTCCAAGATTGATATAGTGATGAGAAGACATTTGCAGAGAGATTCTCTGGAGTGAACTTTGAGTGTTCCACATCTTGAAAGTTGTCCAGAAGTAACTGACTTATTTCATTGCATCTCAGTTTTCACATTTCTGAGGTAGAAACAACAACAACAAAAAGCTTTCCTTACTGAATTTCTGTAGGAAGCAAATAGAATGAAGTACCTGAAGCTGTACCTGGAATGATAAATGGTAATCCTTCATGTCCTGAAGTCTGACTCCAGCTTTTAAATGTTGCTACTAGTTTCCACACGGCATTTAATACATTAAAAAAAAATGTTAACAAACCTTCGTGTGCCCATGTCTTCTCTCCACAATTTAATCATGAAATCCTAGGATTTACAATTCATTTGTTCCTGGTAGCTCCTATCCTGGTAATAGACAGTACTTACTTGAAAATCTACTGTTGGCTGCAGGGTGGGTGAGAAGTAATAGAACATGCAGGGGCTTGGATACAATCGAGTACTTTGACCCTACAGCTGCTTCTCACTCCCCAATATAGGAGCCTCTTGCTTGGCAGGACTTCACTGGAAGTATGTGTAGGCAAGAGGAAGATGAAGCTGGGAGATTCATGACATTAGAGATGATGACTATTGCTGGCAGAGCATCCGGAGAATTCTTCCAAAAGGACAATTTTTATCAGATGTCACAAAAAAATCTTTTAAAAATATTTAAGAGAGAGAGAAAAAAACAGAACATACGTGTAAGTGCTGGTCAAAAGACAACTTTCTGAAGTCGATTCTCTCCTTCCAGCATATGGGCTTCTAGGGACTGAATTCAGGTCTCCCAGTTTGCAAGCAGATGAAAATTGAGCTGTTTTGCTGGCACCCAGATATTACAAAATTTAAGTGCCGAAGAAAAATGAAGGAACTGAATGAAAATAAATGGAAAGAGGTGACATAAAGAAAGAGAAATGGAGTAACAGAATGGGTGAAGGAGAGAAATGGAAATGTTGGGGTGGGGGGAGAGAATGGGATCAGTAGAAAAAGGGAAGGGAGAGGGGCTGGAGAGGTGGCTAAGGGGTAAAACCTCTGCCTTGCAGGCAGAAGGTCCTGAGTTCAGATCCTAGACATCACATATAGATGCTGGGCTGAAGCAGGGGCAGCCTGCATTTCTGGTCTTGGTAGGGCGAGCCTGTGAATCCTGGGATAGAGTAAACAAGGAGGAGGTGGAGACGACCATGGTGGTTCCCGAATTCGTCCATGGTTCTACATACACACACAATACACACACACTACATACATACACGCATGTGCACACATGCATACATGCACAATTGAATAAATAATAATAATAAAAGGAGGAGAGAGAAATGACAGAGCGACATGACTGAGAGCAAGTGGTCTCTTCCCTCTACCGTCCTGTCTCATTCTTCCTTGATCTCTGCCCTATTGCATGGATTGTCTACTAGAGACCATGCTCTTATCCACTTCTGTGCACTGACACCCCAACCACCTTTTGCACCTCCACCATGACCATGCTTCTTTCTTGTTATCATCTTTACTAACTGTTGAGTGCCCACAGTTTAAATTCCCAACTTATAGAAGCTAAAATGATCTGGGCACACGATCAGAATAATATGACATGAATATATGTACGTGCAGCTCCCTCCCCATATTTCATGCAAAGCTTTGAGTATCACCTCCATATCTTTGTAATCAGGATTCCTGCCACCAAGAAACCATTGCTGTCTAAAGAATTGTGGGTTCTATTCTATATATGCCATCTATTTGGTTATTTCTATATCCTGGAGAGTAATTTGTGTTCAAAATAATATCTGTATGAGAGAATTCTTCACCTATCTAGGTTCTAATAAACTCTATAAACAATTCCACTACAGCACTAAAATTTTTCCTGTTGTCTTTTTTAACTTCATTTTAAATTCAGTAACATTATAATCCCAGCATCTACTACAGCAACCTCTGATTTAGTAGCTGTTTTTTTAAACTTTTTTATTATTTATTATTTATTCAATTGTGTGTGTATGCATATGTGCGCATGTGTGTATGTTTGTGTGTGTGTAGAATTCGGGAACCACCATGGTCATCTCCACCTCCTCCTTTTTTACTCTGCCCCGGGATTCACAGGCTCCACGCTACCAGAAATGCAGGCCGCCCCCACTTCCACCCTGTGTCTATACGTGGGGTCTTAGGATCCAAACTTCTGCCTGCAAGGCAGAGGCTTAACCCCTCCAGCCCCAGATTTATTAGTTGTAACAATATTTGCCAACTTCATGTATTAGCAGGTAAGAATGTAATCATTTTTAGTATTTTACTTGAGAGAGTGAAAAGAGAGAGAGAGAGAGAGAAAGAGAAAGAATGCATGTCATGTGTCATGTGGGTGGAGGTCACAGGAAAATGTTCAGAAATCAGGTCTGTCTTGCCACCATGTGAACTTCTGGGAATTGAACTCAGGTCACCAGGTTTGCAGACAGGCACCTTATCTACTGAGCTATCTCACCAGACCAAGAATGTAATTTTATTTATGCATGGTTACATGAGAATTTTGTGGTGATTTTTCTGAACATATCTTTTGTTTCGAGTGCCTTCCCCTTAAGTCAAAACCCCAAGTCTACGCTTACTTGCTTTCATGTATAACCTGGGACATTTGTTCTCCCAGCAAGTCTATGTCACTCACTTACTCCTAACTACTGGCAGATGTTTGCAAAGTCCTTCTGATGGCTGACCCTTATGAAGAGCAAACTCACTTCACTCACCTTCCTTCAGCCCAGCATGGGTCTTCTGGCTTACATGGTCTTGGAGATCCTTTGCTGTAGCTTCAGCATCCCAGTCTCTGGCCATCCCTCAAGTGTACCACCTGGTGTGGAACCCTAGAGGAAGGAGAATATCCTAGGGGAAAACCTATTGGACAGGGCTCGGGAAGCAGAGCTGAGCTGATTACCACTGGGGCTTAGGCAGCAATATGGGACTTATTAAAAAGTTTCTGTGTGTCTCAAAGCACATGACCTTTCAGAGGTCTTGCTCTAGGGGGTTTGAAATATCAAGGACATTGACAATTTTAGATTTAGATTTTGCCATGTAGGATTTATAGGCCAAAATCTGAAAGGACAAAGGGTTTTGAATGAAAACAGACTTGGAGTTTTAGAAGAACCAATTTCTTGTTTTAAATTTTTCTTTTTATCCTCTTAGAGCTAATACGTGAATATAGTGAGTTTATGATATTTTCACACTTTAATTGCCAGTTCCATTTCTCTTCCTTTTCCTATTTCAATCTTTCTTCTAACCTACCAGTCTTCTTTTTCTTTTTCATACATGTGGCCCACTAAGTTTCATCTGGTTTGCCTTTGATAACATGTACCTAAGCATTTACAGGATATGAGTCACATATCAGAGGATACATCATTGAGGAAAGCACCTTCCCTTCCCCACTATTGGTGTTAACCCTCATCAAGCTCTCAAGAGGATCTGGGACCCCTGAGATCTTTTCCCTTTCATGATAAAATGTTGACAAATCAAATTTCATGAAGATCTTGGGGAAGTACATATAGATACAATGAATTCATGGATGGAACAGTCCTGTCATGTCTAAAAGATAATATCTGACTACACCTCTGCCTTCAAGTTCAAACTTACCAGAAGAACCAATTTATTAACCTAGTGATTTTTACTCTTGTGAGAATCACTTGGAAAGTTTGTTCACAGATTGTTAGTCCAGTCCAGCTTTTTCTATTCAGTCAGTGAGCAGTAAGACCATGAATTTGCAAATGTAGCAGATACTTAGACAGGAATATTACACCTTTCTCAGGGACTAAATATTATGAGCCTCTTACTGTCCCTTAGTACAATGGACAGTTCCTCCTCATGGAATCAACAGGCTAACTGGTTAGCAGATGTCATTCTTCTCTTCCTTTTAAACTGAATTGATCTTTAGATAGAGTTATAGGTGGGAAATTGTTTATATACTCTAAACAAACATTAGAACCCCATGAATTACTCCTGTGTTTTGTCAACCAGCCTGATTTTTTACCACCCATATCTAATATCTAATTCTACTCAAACCAACTATAAAGTGCTAACATTCTTTACATGTGAACTATAACTCTCTTCAACTCAAAAACTGGTATAGGAGGTTCATGTACAGTTTATTATTGGTGAAAATTAGAACTCACTGGCTCTGTAAACTTGATGTGCTATTAAAATGGTGTGTTTTCATAAAGATGATGAAGTTATATCATTTGCAACTGGCTCATAAAAATAGTCTTTCATTTATGGGCCCTAGATTTTATACAGATACATAAAACCACATTTGTACACATGATGTAGAAGTTGAAGAAAAATTATCTATGGAAACTAATGGGAACGGGAGGGACAAGAGGGGAGAGATAGCAAGACGGAGGGATATGCTCAAAGTATATATATTATCATGTAACCCAACATAATAAAAAAAAGAGAAAAAAAGAAAAAGGAAAGAAATGAGAACCATGACTTCTAAGACAGATTTCTAATCCAGACTCAAAGAGAGGAAGAAAAGATCCCATTTCTGTATGAGAAGAATGTGGAAGTCACACTATCCCTTGGGGGACAGAGTTCCCTTTACAAGTCCTTGATCTTGTTAGTGAAAGAATTTTAAAATGGACTCAGAAGGAGCTTGAAGGAAATTTATTGGAGTCAAAGAAAGGCAACAAAATTGGAGGCCTTAGCACTTGCCAGAAGAAGGAAATTGGAAAGAGGAGAAAGAGAGAAAGGTACAACTTTAATAGATACACTTTGAGGGACAAGGTAGCTACCAGAGAACCAGGTGCCCATAGCATTGTTCCTTGTAGTGTTCATGAAGGGGTATAAAATTGCCCTCTTCTTGGGTCATAAGGGTTGTGTTATGCCCTTTGGGGCAAAACCAAAGGGAAAATATATATATTCCCAACACTATCTGGCTTATCCTTGTAGTCAGCTAACAATTGCTCTGGGTGGCCTAGAATTCAGGATGTGTCTGATTACAAGATGAAATGGCTAACTGCATTTATTATCGCCAGGTAACCCTCTAGGTTTGTTAGTTTTAGACAATAAATAAATATCGGCATCTGTGGTTGTCACTTACCTTTTGGTTTTGTCAACTCTAGATCAGCTTGAAGTCCCATCATTGGCTCTTCTTTAACCTTCCAATTAGATGCTTCCAATTACAAGCAGATCATAGGTCCTCATCATGTAACACATGCTACTTTATTTTTCATCTATCTATGGAAGGGTAGACCTTGGAAATAAGTTACAAGCAGCTTGGAGACTTTCGGTTTTATTGCTGTAAATTTACTTCTTTTTATTAAACGTCTCAATTCTTACTATCAGGGTACTACTGATTGCTGATCATGTCATTTATCTCAAAGGAACTGACAATTGATATCCTTATGTATCAGACAACATTAGTTACATGGAGCCCCCTTTTTCTCTTTATTCCTGTCTAGCACACCTGATCAATATTGTGAGGAAGAACATGTGAAATAGAAGATGTGCTGATCTGGCTATCTTGGGAAGGAACACGATGCCCTAAGTCATATTTTTAATTTTTCAAGAAACTTTTTTTCTCATTATCTATATCATTTAAAATGAGCACCCTAATCTTGCTTCATATATGCAATTCATTATAGCATTTTGTTGTTTCATGTCTTGCCTATATCAGGACTACTATCCTGGTTGTAATATGATACTATGCTTACTTGTTTTGGATTACTACAAAAGTTGGCTTATAACAGCAGCAGCAATGTTTTTCTCATTGTTCTGGAGATTGAAAAACCTCAAGAGCAATATCAAGAGACTACTATTAGCTAAGAGACTACATGGCCAATGTAGTGGAGGGCATCACATGGCAAAGAAAGATCCTATTGATTCAGGTGTCACTTCTTGTTCATATGTAGCCACTAATGCCATAATGACTTCATCTCGCCCTTCGGGCCTGCTCAAAGTCCCTCCTCCAAATACCATTAACATATGAATTTGCAGATTGCATTTTCCAACACATGTTCTTCTGGGGGTTTACATTAAAACCACATTTTTACATTAAAACCACAGCAGAAAACTGGCATGTTTTAAAGAAGTGTGTAATAGAGGAAGAATTAAAACAAAGCGAAAATGCCATTATGGGCAATATTGAGACAATGTTAAAAGTTAGCATATGCTGAGGAATGAGATGGAAAGATAAAGAGCAGAACAGAATATATGTGTCCCAGAGTTAATATGAAGCTGATGATACTTGTCATAGATAATACATCCATAGCTGAAGAAATCTTTACAGTTTCTCTCATGGGTGTAGAAGAGTCTGCATTTAAGACACCATCTATGGTGCTGGAGAGGTGGCTCAGGGGTTAAGCCTCTGCCTTGCAGGCAGAAGTCCTGAGTTCGGATCATAGACCCCATGTATAGACGCCGGGCGGAAGCAGGGGCAGCCTGCATTTCTGGTCCTGGTAGGGCAGAGCCTGTGAATCCCGAGGCAGAGTAAACAAGGAGGAGGTGGAGGCAGTCCATGGTGGTTCCCAAATTCGCCCTTGGTTCTACACACACTTACACACATACATTCACACGCGCGCACACACACACACACACAATTGAATAAAAAAATTAAAAAATTTTAAAAAAAGACACCATCTATGCCCTGTACCTCTGAACTATATGTTTAGAGAACTATACATTGGAGTTGTTAGAACCAAGTTCTGCCACTCATTTGGAAAAAAAAAATTTTTGGCAAGTTATTATCCTCTGAGTTTTCTTCTTAATAAAACCATTCAATTTAATGATAATATATTTGATAATTATATTGACAAAAATATCATCATTGGCTTCATAAGAAGGCTTCATGAAATACACGTGTGAAAGGGCTGGATATAGTACTTGACACAGGAGTAAGTTGCAAAGAAACATTGATGTAGTCTGACCGGGGATTTGAACTCAGGTCCCCATGTTTGCCCAGCAATCACTTACCAACTGAGCCATTTTATTAACTTTTATGCTCTTTTTTTTTTTAACTTTCCTCCATTTTTCTCTTATCCCAACTTGTGGGAGAGCACAAGTTCACAGAGATGTGCCATATAAAGCCTATGTATTTAAGATTCACTCCCTGTTGCAAATCACCAAGCGTTTGGCTAATCTCTTCATGGCTGCCTGCATCTCCTGGTTCCTGAGAGTGTAGATCATTGGGTTGAGCATGGGGGTCATGACTGTGTGGCTGATGGACACAGCCTTGTCCATGGGGAAGGGGGTGAAGGGCCGGGCATACAGGTAGATGCTTGGAATGAAGATCATAGACACAACAATGATGTGGGTGGTGCAGGTGGAAGCCACCTTCCTCCTCGCCTCCCCTGAGTGGGACCTCAGCATCACCAGGATGAACAAGTAGGAGGTCAGAAGGAGCAGGAACCAGATGACATCCAGCATGCCGCTGTTGGAGATCATGAGGAACTCCAGCAGGGAGGTGTCTGTGCAGGCGAGTCTCAGCACTTGGGGCACATCACAGTAGAAGTTGTCTAGGATGTTGGGACCACAAAAGGGCAGTGGGAGCATCAGAGACAGCTGGACAATGGAATGGGCAAAACCTCCTATCCAGGCTGTCACCACCAGCCCCATACAAAGCTGTGTGTTCATGATGGTGACATAGTGCAAGGGTCGGGAGATGGCCACGAGACGATCACAGGCCATCACGGACAGAAAGAAGACCATGGCTCCTCCCAGGAAGTGGAAGAAGAAGACCTGAGCCATGCAGCCCTGGAAGGAGATGGTCTTCTTCTCAGAGAGGAAATCCACCAGCATCTTGGGGGCAGTGACTGAGGAGAAGCAGAGGTCTATGACGGCCAGATTGCGCAGCAGAAAGTACATGGGGGTATGGAGCCGCGTGTCTGAGGTCACTGTGACTATAATGAGAATATTTCCCACCACGGTGGTTATGTAGACAAATGAGAACACCAGAAACAAGAGAAACTGGAGCTCCCCATTCTGTGAAAGCCCCAGGAAGACAAATTCTGACACCCATGAGAAGTTTGATGGGTCCATGATGTTTTCTGTATCCACCTAAAGGAAATGGCCAGAGGATAGGAAGACATGAAGTCACTGCTTGCCTATAGTGCTCAGGGACTCTGAAACAAGTTGTTCAGGTTCATACAATGGATATCTTCATGTGAAGACCGTGACATTACCTGCTGCCTTCCTCTGAGGGGTTAGCAAGTGGATGCTCAAATATACATTAGAAGTTGTGTGTGTGTGTGTGTGTGTGTGTGTGTATTTGAGATAAGTTCTCACTATGTAGCTCAGGCTGGCCTCAGACTCCCTCCTTAGCGTCCCCAGTGGAATGATTATAGTTGTGTACCACGGTGGTAACCTCATGAGATATTTTAAAACTATCCAGAAAAATCTGTGACCAGGCTTTCCAAGAGTGACACTGGAAGACACTTAGAGGGAGACACTCTCAAATAAATGTCCAGTCTTTTTTCTCTTGAGAGATAACTGATTGACTTACCAGGATCCCAATTTCCACATCAGCAAGGTGGAAACAAGCAAGCCGCCTCAACTCACCGTCCTGTGGAATTCCTACAACAGTGCTGGGAATGATAAGCAGTCATGTTCTCTGTGTGACTTCTAATCTGAAATCCTCCTTCCTTCTTCCAGTTTCTAAACTTTTGCATCAGTTTCCACAGCACAATATTAACACACCCTTCATGTGCCTGTGTTTTCTCCACAATCCAATCACAAGATCCCTAGGATAGGTCTGAATTTCGCCACTTATGGGCGCGGAACAGTGTGCATTATGGTAATAGGCAATCCTTCATGAGGATCTACTGGTGATGGCAGGGAAGATGGATGGTTGTAAAACTTGTGAGTATAAGTAAGTTCCAATTCGGAGACAGTCGCAGACCTGAATAGCCACTTTCTTCCCATTCTCACAGTGTAGGAGCTTCTTACTAGGTGAGGATCCGCAGGATACAGGACAGAGTGCAATACAGAGTAAGAGATTGGTAGGGTTAAGAGATAGTATTGCTGGAAGGAGGTCGCTCAGCAGTTAATGAGCTTGCCACTCATTTAAAAAAAAACCTGAGTTCAGATCCCCAAAGCCCACATAAATGCCAAGCGGACATGGTAGCTGGCTTGTAAATTATAGTCATGGAAAGTGACAGAGGAATCCCCAGAGCAGGCTGACTGGCAAGTCTAGCCACATCAGAAAGCTCTGGATTTGATTAAAGACCTCAGTTTCCAATGTCAACCTTAGGCCTCCACATATGTACACAAACCTGCACACACCTGTGCAAATACACACACACACACACATGCGCTACATGCACACTTACACATATACACACTAAAGTAGAAATGGACTATACTTTTAAAAAAGGAAAAAAATAGATAGGAATAGATGAAATGAAGCAAGGTTATAAGGAAAGGAAATGAGGTAATAGGGCCAGCAAAGGAGGAAAATGGAAATGTCTCATTGGGAAGACATTTGCCAGGTGCAGAAAGTTAGATGAACATAGAGAGAGCTGAGTGTGGCCTTTCGCAGGCTGTTGGCTACTCTTCTCATTCTCCTCTCTCCTGTTTGTCACTCCTTCCTCCTTTCACACAGCATGAGAATTTCTGAATGGGGATCCTCTCACACTCCTATCTTGTTGTAATACTGAGTGACCAGCATCCACAAATTAAAACTCCAATTCCTACAGGCTACTTAAAAATGTTCTATGCGAAGAATCAAGATAGAATGGCATGTTCCCATCTCCCAACATTTCACCTTCATATACCTTGGTAATTAGTATCCTTGTCACCCAAGAGCCAATTGCTGTCTAAAGATTTGTAGTGTCTTGGATTGGTGAGATAGCTCAGCTGATAAGGCAGTAAGATGCCTGTTTGCAAATCTGACCATCTGATTTCAAACCCTGGAAGCCCACATGATGAGAGGAGACTTGTAAAAGTTGTTCTCTTAATTCTGACAGTCTCTAAATAAATAAACAAACAAACAAACAAATAAATTCTTAAAGAAGATTCTTAGTTTTTATATATTCATCTATTTAAATAATTCCACTTTTAGTAATAATTCTATTTCCTCAAAAGATTTTGCTAGGCATCTAACTTAGATATCACTTCTTTGTGGCTTTTTTTCTTTGTCTCTCATACAGAACAAATTCTTAGCTGTCCAGATTCCGATAATGCTTTGTAAGCATCTCTATTCCAGCACTGACCGTTTACCTTGTTATCTTCTTAATCAAATGGCAAATTCAATGTCGGAATCTATGACAGCAGCTCTGATTGAGTGCAGTGGCTCAGATATTTGCCAACTTCATGTAACAGCATAAATTGACCTGGTTTTGTAAGACTGTGTGGAGGACTCAGGGATGCTTTTCCTCATCCTGTTTTATCTTTTGTGGACGGGAGACTCTCTCAAATCAGAGGGTCGATTCCATACACACACAACAGTTTTCACAAGTAACCTGGAGTTTTCAGGATCACATTCTCTCTGCAGTTTCCAGAGTTTCTCTTCATACCATAGGCTGCCTCTCAGCAAGTCTTTATGACTCTTTTGCTCCCAACTACTGGCAGATGTTTGCAAGGTCCTTCTGACTGTTGATTCCTCTGCAATTGAGCAAACTCACTTCATTCACTTTCCTTCAGACCAGCATGGGTTTTCATGGCTTACATAGTCTTGAAGGTCCTTTGCTGTAACTTTAGCTTCCCAGTCTCTGGCCATCCTTCAAGTGTATCACTGGATGTGGGACCCTGAGGAAGAAGAATATCCTAGTGGAAAACCTATTGGACAGAGCTCTGGAAGCAGAGCTGGGTTGATTACCACTGGGGCTTAGGTGGCAGTATGGGACTTGTTAAAAAGTTTCTGTGTGTCTCAAAGCACATGACCTTTGAGATGTCTTGCACTAGGGGGTTCAAAATGCCAAAGGACATTGACAATTTTAGATTTAGATTTGTTCTATGTAGAATTTACAAACCAAAATCTGAAAAGACAAAAGTGTCTCCAACAGAAACTAGTTTCTCTAGGAGTCTTAGAAGAACCCACTTCTTTTAAAATATTTCTTTATGAGAAAGAGAGAGACAGAGAGAGAGAGAGAGAGAGAGAGAGAGAGAGGAGAGAGAGAGAGAGAGAGAGAGAGAGATTTTGTGGGTTTCCAAGGTTTGAACTCAAGTCACCAGGTTTGGGAGTAGGTGCCTTATCTGCTGAACTATATTACCAGTCTGTGAAGAATCATTTTTCAGCCTCATGATTCTTACTCTTGAGAGAACTGAATGGAAGACTTTTAGCAAACAGATCAGTGTGCCTAACCCAGCATTCTTATTCAGTGGACAGGGGTCAGAGGTAAAATGAAGATCTATATCTGTAAGAAGTTCTCAGATCATACCAGAACATCTTGTCCTAAGGACCAGAAACTAGGAACTACTGTCTTGCTCTTAGAATAATGTATAGTTAGTTCTCTGTCATTAGATCATGGGTGATTAGCACACTAATTATATACCTAATTTATTAGATTTCTTCTCTCTCTTTCTTTAAACTGATTTGATCTTTACCTAGGTAAAGACATAGGTAGGTAATTATTTGTATGTTATGACAAAAATTTAAACCCCATGAACTATGTCCTTCATTTGGCTGACCAGATAATTGTGGCAGCTTCACTACCTATAGTCAATTCTATTCAGGCCATCTCAAAAGTACATTATTTGCAAGTAAGTATTGCTCTTTTATAATATAAGAATTATATAGGAAGTCTGGAGAGACAGCTTAGTGGGTAAAGTAATTGCTTTGCATGAGCATCAGAGTTCAAGGCCCAGAATTCACACTAAAAAAGAAAAAGTCAACTCTGAGGAGATGAATGTAAGGTTAAAGAAACAAATTGACCAACAGCCAAGCAACTTAATGACAGATCAGGTTTTGCTCAGGAGTAAAACCTGCAGAGAAAGTCTCCCATGTAAGAACTAGAACTGTAGTTTGTTTAAGGCTGGTTAGCTAAAGGCCAGAAAAGGGAAGATGGAAAAGGATTGTAAGAGTGTCTGTAATGTTAATGCTGTATTTCAAATTTCTAATATTTTCTTCTCATTATTGTTTCACAAATTTGAGTATTACAGTTTTTTAAAATTTCATTTTCCATTCCTTTGATCTCAATCATGATAATATTCTATTTATATTACCCATTGCTCCACAAGATATCTTAGTCCATTTGATCCAAAACAGAAATGCATTTTTCACAGTTTTGATGGCTAGGGAAAGTGTAGGGTCAAGGCATTGCCACATTAAGGGTCTCATGAAGTTCTGCTTTTGTGTTTATATATAACTTACTTTTCCCCTTGTTATTACTTGGTAGAGGTAGAGGGTTTTCAGGGTTTCATTTACGAAGACATTGGTCACATTCAGATTAAGTGACTATCATCTATCCAATCACCTCCAAATTGAAATGCTCTGCCCTGAAGGATATCAGGAGGCATGTAAGATGGGAGCAAAGAAAACTTTCAAGGCTCCAAAATCTCAGAAATTTACAAGATTCATGAGCCCTTCCCTAAGTTCATATACATAATAGACAATTAATTTTTTGAGGAAGAAGGGGTCCTTTCTTGGAGCTCCCAACACACAGGGCAAAGAATTTTATGGATTCCCAGCTTTTGTGAGCTATTGCCCATGCTGGGGTGGCTGCTTCAGTAATGCAGCAGTCTTTGAGTCACCCATACTGCGAGAAACAGCCCTTTACCCATACTCCTGTAAGTAACTCTAATAAATTCATTGATTCACCAAACTAGACTTGGGTGCCATCGTCTCTTTGGTTTCTCATGGTTTGTTATCTGTGCTGAATCGCAGAGAAATAAAGACACACAACACAATTGGCACCTGAACAGGGACCCCAACAGAATCAAAAGTAATTTGAGGAGGAATAGTTTTCATGGCTTCTGAAATGTAAGACTCATCTGACTGGAGGTGGAATGTCTGTGGGTGCAACGTGAGTGGAACCCCAACATGGTCATCTTTTCCATGTGGTATGAGTGGCTCTTCTTACCATAACAATGAGCTTAGTTTTTAGGCTTCTTTTTAAAATTTAAATTAGTTCTTTGACATTTTCACATATGTATGCAATACTTATAGTCCAGCACTAACAATGCAACCATGAACTCATAGCAGCTGTGTTTACCTGAACTGGGGCAGCACAAAAGTAGCCAGATCAACAGTCAATCATAGAAGGAGTTACTACATGGTGGGGAGGCTACTCTTCATTGAGAAATTAGTGACTAGTGGCAGATCCTGGTAGAGGGCCTTTCACTGAGAATTGTTGCTTACAATACTACTTCACACCACCGGTATCAACATGCCAGACCACATGTGCCTGCAGGTGCAGTAGTGGTACAACTGTTATGACTGCAACCAATTGCTTTCTGGTTGATTTAAGGCCTCCTTCACAGGAAAGAACCCAAACTAATACTATAAAAGGTAAAAACCTGTGCTTGGGAAAGCCATAGACTTCAGTACAAATGTTACTGTTGCTATTGATTCTTCTTCTTCTTCTTCTTCTTCTTCTTCTTCTTTTGCATGTGCATGGGTGTATATGCAAGTGGATATGTATAGAAAAGAACACTTGGATATGTGTTCCTGTGGAGGCCCAAAGCTGCATTAGGAATGGATTTCTTTACCTCCTTACTGCTTTTCCCTGGGGTTTTCCAGTCTCCTCCTTCCAGAGCTGGAAGTGCAGGCCACCACCATTTCCACCTGACATTTTTACATGGGATTTGGGGAACTGAAGTTTTGCTCTTTTTAACCCCTGAGCCATCTCCCTAGCTTTGTTAATGTTTTTAAATGGAGGTGATATGTCTGCTAACTATTTTTGTTATGTTCATAGATTTCTTTTTTTAATACATTTTTTATTATTTCCGCTCATACAAACTTAATAGGTAGACCAGTTCCCTCCCTCCCTCCTCCTCCCCCCGAACCCCCTGCTCCCTCTCCCTCCCTCCCCATCCCCCAGTGCCTCCCTCCCAATTCCCAGAGAGTCCTTTATTGTGTATGCCTAACTCTCCTCTTGGTCCTCCTCTCCGATGACGTACAAGGACCCAGTGGCATTTCCCTGAATGCTTTCTCGTGTTCCCCTTAAGCATAGGAACACTACTGTGTCTGCCAATCCCTTGCCTCCAAGGATCTTGGTGCCTTTAGATGATGTTAGACTTTGTGAGGTCAATAGTGTGTTGGACATTGTGCAGGGCATGCAAAATCCTATTATGATTACTTAGGCCCTAACTAGTGTGGAGAATCTTGCAAATCATTGCTCCTCCCATCCTTTTCTCTTACACTCTTACTGCCCCCTCTTCCGCAAATGTCCCTGAGCTTCAGGATGGGGGGGGATTAGGCTGGCCTAGTTCTATGTGGTTGATATAGAGTCTCTGAAGTTCTGGATTGTGGTTTGTTGATTTTCTTTTGCAGTTTTGCTGCTCCTGCAATGCCCTTCACTCCATCCTGATGGGCACTGTATGTCACCCCCTGGTCAGAGACAAAAAGCTGTTAAACTGGAGTCTTGTTATAATAGCACATTCAAGGGTAGATGTAAAAAAAGCAGGAAATCTCAGTGAGGGAGGGATCAGTCACCCATTTGCAAAATGATCACCTTTCACCTGCCAGACTATATGCCCTCCCCTTCTGGTGAGATCATACCCCCTCAGTTGTACATGATCAGGAACGAACGTCTGTGAACTTAACCAGGTGTCACATTACTTACTTGCATTCCTTGGAGGCCTATTTTCTCTGCTGTAACATGGTCCCCTCTCTCCTTGTGTCTGGTGTGGCCCTCCAACCCCATCCCTCCTGTTCATAATCCTTGCAATTACTGTATAACATAAGTTTACCTTTGAGTGTCTCAATGTGGGCTGGGTGAGTTTGGTACTAGGAGCCACCTATTAGGGAGTACATATGGCGCTTAACTTTTTGGGTTTGGGATACTTCACTTAATATAATTGTTTCTAATGACATCCATTTCCCAGAAAATTCCAGTAATTCATCATTTTTGATGTCTGAGTAGTACTCCATTGTATAGATGTACCACAGTTTCCTTATCCACTCGTCAACTGTTGGACATTTGGGTTGATTCCATGACTTTGATATTGTAAACAGTGCTGCTATGAACATGGTTGTGCTTGTGCTATCGAGGTGAACCTCTGCTGCATGGGGGGTTATTCCTAAAAGTGGAATAGCAGGGTCATATGGCATTTCAATCTTTCATTTCTTTAAGAATCTCCAGACAGATCGCCAGAGTGGCTGTATGAGCCTGCATTCCCACCAGCAATGTAGCAGAGTTCCCCTCTCTCCACATCCTCTCCAGCACTTGTTGTTGTTTGTATTGTGGATTTTTGCCATCCTAACCGGGGGAGATGATATCTCAGGGAAGTTTTGATTTGCATTTCCCTGATGGCTAAAGAAGTGGAGCATTTTTTAAGATATTTGTTAGACATTTTAATTTCATCCCTGGTAAAATTTCTTTTAAGTTCCAGGGCCCATTTTTTAATTGGGCCATTGGTTTCCTTGGTGTTTAATTTTCTAAGTTCTTTGTGCACTCTGGACAGTAGAGCTCTATTAGATATGTGGTTAGTGAAGATTTTCTCCCATTCTGTGGGTTGCCTTTGAGCTCATGTTACAATCTCTTTATCTGAACAGAAGCTCTTTAATTTCACAAGATCCCAACTCTTGATAGTTGGTAGCAGTGACTGTGCCATTGGATGTCTGTTTAGGAACTGTTGGCCTAGCCCAATCAGCTCGAGGGAGTTTCCTATCCTTTCAACTATGGTTTTTATAGTCTCTGGCCTGATATCAAGGTCCTTGATCCATTTGGAATTTAGTCTTGTACATGGTGACAAGTACGGGTCAAGCTTTAATCTTCTGCATGTGGAGATCCAGTTTTGCCAGAACCATTTGTTGAAGATGCTGTTCTTTTTCCATTGGATTCTTTAGGCCCCTTTGTCAAAGATCAAATGGCTGTATTTTTTTTTAAGTTTTTTAAATTTTTTTATTATTATTTATTCAACTGTGTGCATGTGCGTGTGTATGTGCGCTCTCGTGTGTTTCTGTGTGTGTGTGTGTGTGTAGAACCACGGACGAATTCGCGAACCACCATGGACGCCTCCACCTCCTTCTGCCCAGGGATTCACAGGCTCCGCCCTACCAGGACCAGAAGCGCAGGCCGCCCCCGCTTCCGCCTGACATCTATACGTGGGATCTGGGATCCGAACTCAAGACCTTCCGCCTGCAAGGCAGAGGCTTAACCCCTGAGCCACCTCTCCAGCCCCCAAATGGCTGTATTTTTGTGGGTTTATATCTGGGTCTTCAACTCTTATCCCTTGATCTGTGTGTCTATTTTGGAGCCAGTACCAGGCTGTTTTTATAACTATGGATTTGTAGTATAGACTAAGGTTTGGTATGGTAAAACCTCCAGCAGTGTTTTTGTTACTCAGGATTGTCTTTGCTATCCTGGGTCTTTTGTGCCTCCATATGAATTTGAGATTGTTTGGTCAACTTCTTTAAAGAATTGTTTTGGGATTTTAATTGGTATAGCATTGAATTTGTATATTGCCTTTGGTAGGATGGTCATTTTTACAATGTTGATTCTGCCAATCCAGGAGCATGGGAGGTCTTTCCACCTTCTGGTGTCTTCTGCAATTTCTTTCTTTAGGGTTTTAAAGTTTTCATTGTAAAGGTCTCTTACTTCCTTGGTTAGGTTTATACCTAGGTATTTCATTTTTTTTAGAAGCTATTGTAAATGGGATTGTTTCTCTTAGGGCTTTTTCACTTCTTTCATCCTAGGCATAGAGGAAACTGATTTTTGTATGTTTATTTTGTATCCTGCCACCCTGCTGAAGTTCTGTGTTAGTTCCAGGAGTTTTCTGATGGAGTTTTTGGGATCCCTCAGGTATAAGATCATGTCATCTGCAAATAGGGATAGCTTGACTTCTTCCTTGCCGATTTGAATCCCTCTTATGTCCCTTTCTTGTCTTATGGCTTCAGCTAAGACTTCAAGTACAATATTGAATAGAAGTGGTGAGAGTGGAGCCTTGTCTAGTTCCTGATCGAAGTGGGAATGCTTCCAATTGTTCTCCATTGAGCATAATCCTTGCTGTGGGCTTGTTGTATACAGCTTTTATTATATTGATAAAGGTTCCTTCCATTCCCACTGTCTCTAACGTTTCGATCATAAAAGGCTGTTGGATCTTGTCAAAGGCTTTTTTTGCATCTATCGAGAGTATCATGTGGTCTTGGACTTTGGACTGGTTTACATGATGAATTACATTTATTGATTTTCGTATGTTGAACCAACCTTGTGTGCCGGGGATGAAGCCTACTTGGTCCCTGTGAATAATCTTTTTGATATGTTTTTGAATCCGATTTGCTAAGACTTTGTTGAGAATCTTTGCGTCTGTGTTCATCAGGGAGATCGGCCTATAGTTTTCTTTTTTAAGTGAATCTTTATTAGGTTTTGGGATTAAGACGATATTAGCTTCGTAGAAGGAATTTGGTAGTGTTCCTTCCTTTGCTATTTGATGGAACAGTTTAAGGAGTATTGGTGTTATTAACTCCTTAAATGTCTGGTAGAATTCTGTGCTGAATCCATCTGGTCCAGGACATTTTTTGGTGGGAAGATTGGAGATTACTTCTTCAATTTCCTTATATTTTATAGGACTATTAAAATAATTCACAACTTCCTGATTCAATTTAGGTAGGTTGTGTTTACTTAGAAATTCATCCATCTCTTTTGTGTTGTCAAACTTCACAGAGTATAAGTTTTTGGAATATGATGTTATAATTCTCTGGATTTCTTGGGTATCAGTAGTGATAACTCCATGTTCATTTCTAATTTTGTTAATTTGGGTTTTCTCTCTCTTGCTTTTGGTTAATTTAGCTAGGGGTGTATCAATCTTATTGATTTTTTCAAAGAACCAGCTTTTTGACTGGTTGATTTTTTCTATCGTTTTCTTAGTCTCAATTTCAGATATTTCTCCCCTTATTTAGCTAATCTCCTCTCTTCTACTACTTTTGGGATCAGATTGCTCAAGTTTCTCTAAAGCCTTAAGCTGCATCGTTAAGTTATTTATTTCTGATGTTTCCATTTTTTTGATGTAGACATTAAGAGCTATGAACTTACCTCTTAGGACAGCTTTCATTGTGTCCCAGAGATTTTGGTAAGTTGTATTTTCATTATCGTTCACTTTCAGGAAATCTTGAATTTCCTTTTAATTTCTTCCTGAATCCAGTTCTCATTCAGCATCATATTGTTAAGTTTCCAGGAGTTAGTGTATTTTCTCTTGTTTGTTGTGTTGTGGATGTCCAGCTTTAGGCTGTGGTGGTCTGATAGGGCACAGGTTAGAATTTCAACTTTTTTGTATATGTGTAGATTCATTTTGTGGCCCAATATGTGATCTACTTTGGAAAAAGTTCTGTGTGCTGCTGAGAAAAATGTGTATTCTTTGGTGCGTGGGTGAAAAGTTCAATAAAGATCTGTAAGGTCCATTTCTTTCAGGGTTTAAGTTCCAAAGTGTCTTTTGACCTGTTGATCTATCCCATGTTGAGAGGGTGGTGTTGAAGTCCCCAAGAATTATCGTTTGGGGGTTGATTTCTTGCTTTAAGTGCTGTAGGGTTTTCTTAATGAATGTGGAGGGTCCCGTATTGGGTGTATAAATGTTCAGTATTGTGAAGTCTTCCTGGTGAATTGTACCTGTGACTAAAATGTAGTATCCATCTGTGTCTTTTATGATTTTTCTTTGGTTTGAAGTCCACTTTGTCTGAAAGCATAATTGCTACCCCTGCCTGTTTCCTGGTTCCATTAGCTTGCAAGATTTTGGACCAGCCTTTCATTTTTAGGATGTGCCTATCTTTTGTGGTGAGATGAGTTTCCTGAAGGCAGCAGATTGTTAGATTGTGGTTTTTAATCCAAGTTTGTAATCTGTGTCTCTTAATCGGTGAGTTAATACCATTGACATTTAATGTTATAATGGAGAAATTATTTTTAATTCTGGACATTTTTTATGTTTAGTAGATTTTGTAACCATGTTGTTTGATATTTATGTTTTGGTGGTATTATACTTCCCTTCTGTCCTCCTGGATATGCTTGTTCTTTTCTTCAAGCTTGAGTATCATTTCTAGCATTTTTTGAAGGCCTGGTTTGGTAGACATGTATCCCTTCAAGTTGTCTTTGTGCTGGAAAACTTTTCTTTCTCCCTCAATCATGACAGATAGTTTTGCTGGGTATATCAGTCTGGGTTGGCATTTTTGCTCATTTAATACTTGAAGTATGTCTCTCCAAGCTCTTCTTGCTTTTACTGTTTCCATTGAGTAGTCATTTGTTATTCTAATAGGTTTACCTTTAAAAGTGACTTGCTTTTTTTCTCTTGAAGCTCTCAGCACCTTTTCTTTGTCTTGAATGTGGAGTGTTTTGACTATTATTTGCCATGGCGATTTTCTATTTTGGTCATATCTGTTTGGAGTGCGAAATGCCTCTTGTATTTGGATAGGCCTCTCATTCTTTTGTTGTGGGAAGTTTTCATTTATGATGAATTGAAATATTTCCTCCAGTGTGGTATTTTGGGATTCTTGTTCTGGTATTCCATGAATGCGCATGTTAGGCTTCTTCAGGGTGTCCCATAGTTCTTGAATGTTCCTTTCCAGTATCTTTTTAGCTTTAACAATCTCTTCCATTGAGCTGGTTAGTTCTCCCACTTTGTCTTCAAGATCTGAAATTCTATTTTCTGCCTCATTTGTTCTGCTGATAAGACTCTCTGTTGAGTTTTGGGTTGAAGATAATTTGTCTTTTAGTTCAATTTTAAACTCTGCCTGAGACTGTTTTAACTGCTCTATACCTAGTTTTGTTTCTTGAACTCTTTTTACTCAACTCCTCCAAGTGCCTGTTGTGTTCCTGTTCAAAGTGGTTGATACGGTTGTTTAACTCTTCTCGGATTTCCTCTTTCATAGTATTAATCATGGTAATGCTCATACTCTGAAAGTTGTTAAAATTGGTCTGTCTTTCATGGCTATTTTCTGTAGATTTGTTCTGGTCGGAATCCCTCATTATGGGATTGATTCTTTCGGTGGGAGATTGGTCTTCTTGGGTTTTGTTTCTTGTGGATCTGCACTTTGACTTGTACATTGTTGTTTTGTTTTTTAGGACCTTTCAGTTTCTGTGTGTTTTTCACTGAATCCACGTAGTTGGTATTGTTACACTTGCCAGTTATTACTGGTGCTTGCCTTGGATTGGGTATGTTTGTGTATTGTTATTGTTATATCCTAGATGAGGCTACTAGGCTGTTAGTATGTCAGTTAAGTTAGGTTATGTTACCAGGGGGTGAATATTACTTTGGTAGTGCACTTTTATGATTTAGTATCTTGGTGAAATATTGGGGTGAGTGGTGTACTTCCTGGAGTTGTATGTTTTGGGGTGGCTGTATGAGAAAGTTGATCTACAGCATTGATACTTTAAAGGATCAGTAAGGTGAAAAGAAAAAGTTTACTTATCTTTGGGCTGGATGAGAAGAATCTCCTCCATGTGATATAATGATTGTAGTGGAGTCCAGATGTATGGCCTGTGTTCCCTTTGTTCCTTAGAATTTTGCTTGAGTTTCCTTTGGACTCTATTGAATTCTGAGTAGCAGTGTGTCTTCCGTGGACCACATGCGTAGGTCCCCGGTGGGCCAGAGAGGCAGAGGGTCTGATGTTGATGGCAGAATTCTTCACCTGCGACCTGGGGGGGGGGCGCAGAGGAGCGCCGGGGGGCGGGAGGGTGCGAGGGGCTAGGGTCCGAGGCGGGGCCCGGGGGCTAAGCCGGCAGCCGCGCGGCGCGGTGCTGCTGGCCCGGCGACTCCGGGGTGGGGGGCGGTGTTCATAGATTTCTTACTACTTTTGTCATCCTTAATCATGGGAAGAATCTTCTCTTTTCTGCAATGGGTAAAGGTTACTGCAGAAACTCACAATTGGTCAAGTTACTGAGAGCAAGTGACTGTTCCTATGGTATAGTGGCCCAATGTCCAGTTACAAGTGGAAAAAAAAATCAAACATCTGTATTATCCTCTCCAAGGCTCAGGGAACAACATTATGAAAGAGGGTCAGAAAGAATGTAAGTGCTGAAGGAAGGAGTGGAGCAGCTATTTTCTCCAAATTGAAGCATCCTTACCTGGAGGCTTATAAGGCCCAGTAAACAAGCAAAATTTACAAGGTTCAGAAAGCTCAGACAGTTGCGGTGTTCACCAGTCCCTTTGTCAAGGTTTTATATATAAGCAGTAAACAATTTAAAAGGGGAAAGGAGACTTCATGGGGGCTTCCAGAAGTCAAGAAACTCCAGGGATGCAGCCTTAATGAGTTGTCAACCATGTTTGGGTAGAGTTTTCAGTGACACAGCTGTGACTCAATTATTCACCGAGCTAGATTTTGATGCAATTATCTCTTTGGTCTGTCTTGGTATTTTGTCTGGGGTGTATCATGTTTATTCACATCTCCTTACAGCTCCAAACCACCAGTTTTTTTTTTGCCAGATTTTAACATGTGATTATTGAGGGGAAGAAACTGAACAAGGGCTAGTTGTAAGATACAGGATGCACATAGCATTCATGGTACTAACCCTCAGTATGTGGTGGAGAAACTCATTTGGACACGCATCTATAATTCCAAATACTGGAAAGAAGAATGCTTTGGATTTATGGCTGAACTCATAGCCGATAAAGCCATGGAGTTAAAGTTTGTGGGCAGTGTCTACAGTGGAAACATAAAACCCACTCCCTTTCTGTGTTCAGCCTTGAAGTTGTTTCGGATTCAACCCAAAAGATATCACTGTTGAGTTCATAAAAACTGAAGACTTCAAGTATGTCCACATGTTGGGGGCATTTTATATGAGGCTGACAGGCACTGCAATTGATTGCTACAAGTACTTAGAGCCTTTGTATAATGACTATAGAAAAATTAAGAGCCAGACCGAAATGGGGAAAAACTGATGCATGTAAATGAGTTCATTGCCACAGTGAGAGAGTTTGTGATATCGTTCTGCCCCACCAGCGCTATATGCTAGAGGAAACTGAGCAACTGGAGCCTGGAGTCAGTGCTCTTGAAGAGGACGTTGATGATGTGGAATCCAGCGAAGAAGAGGAAGAGGAAGCTGAGAAGTTGGAAGAGAGTACCATCACCCGATCACCACAGATCGGGACAAGCCCAGGCGCTCTCCTGCGCTGCGCTGCAGAAGGAGCCTGTGTTGATCTTCCAGAAGGCGGAGTCGATCACCAAAAAGAAGTAGCTCTTCTCCCCGCCGAGAAAGACACAGGAGCAAAAGTCCCAGTCTCGAGATGAATGACACAGATCTCGGTCTAAATCTCCAGGTCATCACCAAAGTCACAGACAAGCCGCTCAAAGTCTCCTGAAAGGTCTGAGAAAAGCCTGAAGAAGAGCCAGAGAGGGAACGATAATGGACTGATTTTAGTTTTAGTCCAAATATCCTCCTGTGGATATGAGGGTATCTGTTGAAGTGGAGGGCTCAAAATCTCTCCAGGCAACCATGTGAATATTTTAAGTTTTTAAAATGAAGTTTCTCCACTTTATTTTTTTTAGAGGTGCTGAGTTTTGTATTTCTTTTTCAATTATAATCAATAACTTTGAGGGAAAATGTTTCCCAAGTTCAGTTTTGACCAAACTAACTATGACTATTCAAACAAGGGTAGAAAAGATCTGGTGGTTGCTAATATTAAATTAATGAGAAGAGCGTATCCACCTGCTGATCCTTTTATTAAACCAAATAAAATTACTCACTATACTTTGAGAAAAAAGAAAGAAGCTGAACAATATTTATTGTAGAGAGCCCTTTATTTCTTACAGTTTCAAGTGTAAATATTTCAAAATTAAAAGTTCAATTTATAACATTTTGGTAAAAGTTATCTTCTTTTCCTTGATTTACCTCTGACTTCTTAAAAGTTTCTTCTTGTGTGGCTCTTGCTTCGGTTTGTTTCAGAATCTGGTTTTTTAAAATTTTTTTTATTATTTATTCAATTGTGCATGTGGTGTGCTCGTGTATGGATGTGTGAGTATGTATATGTGTGTGTGTAGAACCACGGACGAATTCGGGAACCACCATGGACACCTCCACCTCCTCCTTGTTGACTCTGCCCTAGGGATTCACAGGCTCCGCCCTACCAGGGCCAGAAGCGCAGGCCGCCCCCGCTTCTGCCCGGCATCTATACGTGGGGTCTAGGATCCGAACTTAGTACCTTCCACCTGCAAGGCAGAGGCTTAACTCCTGAGCCACCTCTCCAGCCCCAGAATCTGTTTTTTTGTTGTTGTTGTTGTTTTTTTTTTTATGGTGAAATGTCTTCATCTGCTGGTGCTCTGTGACTGATAGTATTTTAGATCAGCGTGTTTAGGTGCTCATGGAAGCTGTGTGCACAAGCAGAGCTTGGGGACACATTTATCTCTCCAGTTCATTGCATCAGGAGTTTTGTCAGAAGCTCCTGGAATGACAGTTTGGATCAGTTCTGGGGAAGTTTTAGTATCTCTGCATAACAACTCTCTGACTGTTCTGTTAGGACTTAGGTCTTGGAGTTCTGCCCTAGCATGAGGGCGAGATCTGGGAGTGAAACTTCCCCTTGACCTAGATAAGCGCTCTGCAGCTCAGCTTAGATTTCTCCAGCCCTCTCAGCTCACCATGTTACTCTTGGCCTCGTTAAACTGCCGACTTTATGACTCCTGTTGATGGAAGGGTTTTCTTCTCATTGTCAGGGCTTTTTATTCAAGACAGGTAGGTGTGTGTGTGTGTGTGTGTGTGTGTGTGTGTGTGTGTGTGTGTGTGTTTTGTCAGAGGCTTATCCCTACGTGGCAGACACTATTGTTTTTCCTGACAGAAAAGGCCTGGCCTTTCCATTTCATTATGCATACATTGGTTGGTCATGTGACCTAGTGCTGGCCAGTGGGATCATAAAAAAATTCTACTAGAATATGTCTCTCCTCTGCTCAATAAAAGGAAAAGCATTCACATGCTTTTGCCTTCTTCCTTCTTGTTAGTTTACAGGAATATAAATATGGAAACCTGGAGCTCTGACAGTCATATTCATTACAAGAGAAAAAAATAGGCATTATTGAGCAGCCAACTCTACTCCAAATTTTTTTTAAAAAAAATTTGAGGTACTGGGGCTGGAGAGGTGGCTCAGGGGTTAAGCCTCCGCCTTGCAGGCGGAAGGTCCTGAGTTCGGATCCCAGATCCCACGTATAGACGCCAGGCAGAAGCGGGGATGGCCTGCGCTTCTGGTCCTGGTAGGGCGGAGCCTGTGAATCCCAGGGCAGAAGGAGGTGGAGGTGTCCATGGTGGTTCGCGAGTTCGTCCGTGGTTCTACACATACACAGACACACACACACACACACACGTGCACGCACATACACATGCACATGCGCACAGTTGAATAAATAATAATAATTATAAAAAAATTTTTTAAAGTTTGAGCTACTGAACTAACCAACTTGGAATTGTTTATTCATGAGTCTTCTATAATAATAATTCTCTCCTTAAGTAAGCTCCTGTCACTTGATTATTCTGCTATTTGCCACTCAATGATCTTATGGACATAGCTTTCAACTGAAATAATTATTGTTTCCTGAACAATTCACATACTCCATCACAGCGGTGCCATATGGCATCAGATTTTAAGAGGGGGATGTTGTCCTATAAGAGTAAATGCAGGAGATTTGACCAGGCCTCTGGAGATAGGAGGGTTATGACCAACAGATGCAAAAAGAGAGAGGGATGGGGAGATGGCTCAGAGATTAAAATCTTTGCCTCCCAAGCAAAAAGACCTAAGTTCAGATCCCAGATCCCATGTGCTGGCCTGTAATTCCAGCCCTGGAAGGGAGAGTCTAGAAAACCCCAGAGCAGGCAACAAGGAGATAGAGCAATCCATTAATCAATATCATCTGATTTATTGTGATGCACATGGATTCAGGGAATGAAGATCATAGACACAACGGTGATGTGGATGGTACAGGTAGAAGCCACCTTCCTCTCGCCTGCCCTGGGTGGGACCTCAGCATCACCAGGATGACAGTGTAAGAGATGAGAAGGAGCAGGAATCAGATGAGAACCAGCATGCCGCTGTTGGAGATCATGAGGAACTCCAGCAAGGAGGTGTCTGTGCAGGCGAGTCTCAGCACTTGGGGCACATCGCAGTAGAGGTTGTCCAGAGCCCCCTACCCAGGCAGCCACCACCAACCCCACACACAGCCGAGTGTTCATGATGGTGACGTAGTGCAGGGGCGGGAGATAGCTATGTACAGATCATTACATGTATGTAGATGGCTATGTACAGATCATTACATGTACGTATAGGTCATCACTGAGAGGAAGAAGACAGTCCCACCTCCCAAGAGGTGGAAGAAGAAGATCTGGGTCATGCACCCCTGGGAGGAGATGGTTTTGATCTCATGAAAGAAGTCTACCATCATCTTTGGGCAAGCGGCTGAGAAGAAGCAAAGGTCTCTGACAGCCAGATTACAGAGCAGACAGTGCATGGGCGTGTGGAGCCTGGAGTCTGTGGCCACTGTGCCTATGATGAAAAGATTTCCCACCACAGAGTGGTGTCCAAAAACAAGAACACCAGAAACAAAAGAATTGGGGGCTCTTGAGTCTGTGAGAGCCCCAAGAAGACAAATTTTGGCACTCATGAGAGGTTCACTAGGTCCATGATGTCTTGTCTGTACACTTAAAGGAAACAAGTGATGTTGTGGATGTATCAAGTCACTCTTTGTTCTTTTCAGGATCAGACTCAGACTAAATTGTTCAGGTCCATATGATGGGCATCCTCGTATGAAGACCACAATACTGTCTGGTGCCTTATGCCTGAAGAATTGGCAAATGGGTGCTCGTTTGGTTTATCTGTCTGCCTGCTTGAACCAGCATCTTTTGACATAGCTTAGACATGTCCCAAATGTAAGATCCTCCTTCTTCAGATTCCCTAATATTCTTGAAATATCTGGAAGTGATCCAGAAGAAAGTGCAAGTGCCTTTCCAAGATTTTCAAAGTCATAGGAAGCTAAAGTGAGGCCCTCTAGAGTGAATTTCACTTCTTTTCTTTTCCTTGAGATCCAAATAACTGAGGTATTAGGATCTCCATTTCCCCACCTGGAATGTCCTAATAGAAAGGCTTTATTAGACTGGTATGGTGGTGCAAGACTGTAATCCTTGCACTCAGTAAATGAAGTCAGAAATACCAGGTGTTGACGGTTACCCTGGGCTGCAAGGTGAGAGACCAGCCTGAGCTACATCGAACACTGATGTGTCAAAAGAAGGCTTTCCTCAGCCCAAGAGTGGTGCTCCCCTCTCAGCTATCTTCACTGCAAGCACAGTGGCAGATATGCCTCAGCAGCTCCTAAATCCAACCAAACTGAGATGGAAGATTAACACTCTGCATAGATGGAGAGGTGCTTAATGTTCGTCAAGCTCTGAACCCTCAAGATAAACTTGGGAAAACCTCAAGCTTATCCACTGGAGCTGCTCCATCCTGCATTGCAAATATGAAGGAAAGGTAATTTTCCTTTCCCTGATCCCACAGTCTCATCTTGGCCATGCCTCTTCACTGATGGAAATACCTAGCTTCTTGCACATGAAAAGTCTGGAGGTACAGGCCATTTGTGGACAGTATTTATCAAAGGATTATAGAAATACTAAGTCAGTACTTAGAGGTTCTGCTGGGGGTGGCAGGCAGGTGAATAGTGTCCAGTTTCTTACTGAGGAGCCTCCAGGACATCAATTTTAACCTAAGGATTGGGGCATGGGGAGA
Source organism: Typhlomys cinereus (assembly GCA_023101885.1). NCBI lineage: Eukaryota > Metazoa > Chordata > Mammalia > Rodentia > Platacanthomyidae > Typhlomys > Typhlomys cinereus. The sequence goes on along the minus strand of JALPQD010000352.1, from coordinate 2,194,165 downwards.
TGACTCAATAGGTAAGGCACTTGCTAAACAAATATGAGAACCAGAGTCAGATTCCCAGAACCCCACATAAAGCACCAGGCAAACGTGGCTACCACCTGAAATCTCAGCTCTTGGGAGGAACAGAGTTCAGTTGAGAGACCTTGTCTTAGTAAATGAGTTGAAGAGTGATCGAGAAAGATACCTGATGTCAATTTACACAAAGTGCATGTATACCCATATCACACATGCACCTACACACATGCAAATATGCATATACACAAGCATCACTCCATATACACAAAAGCATTCAAAAAAATCTAAGGGTTGGAGAGAAAGGAATGAATTGAATAGAGAGAATGAGAACTTAAGGAAGGGAAATAGGGTAATAGGGCAGGTGAAGAAAGGCAAGGGAAACATCAGGGTGAGAGAAAAAATAACAAAACAGGGAGTCAGATGGAGAGAAAGTGATACTGTGAGGACAAGTGGTCTCCACACACCGCAGTCCTGTCTGCGTCCCCCTACCCCACCCCCCTTCTCTGGCCTGCTTTTAGCTACTAGCTTCTGGAAACCGTGTTCTTCATATCCTTCCTGTTCACATTCTTTCCTTCCCACCCTCCTTTCACCAGGCAGTCACCCGTGGAAACTTTCTGAACTGGAATCAAATATCTACTGTTCACAGTCTAAAACTACCACTTCCAGGACCTGTCCAAAATGCCTTGTATGTATAATGAATGTAGAACTGTGTGTCTGCACGTGTGTATGCAACTCTCCATTCCTGCCACACTATAAAGGCCCGGCTTCACAAAATTCATAATTTCTACTCCTGTCCCCAAGAGTCAGTCGCTGTCTAAGGAATGCATGCTTTCTATACATACTGTCTGTCTAAATGTGGCTGTGTCATTGGTAAAAATTTCCATTTCCTTAAGTGATTTAAGTGACTTTCACTAGGTATTCAATCTAGAAACAAATATTACCTTCTCTTTGGTTCCTTTCCCTTTATATCCAACATGAAATTAATCCTTTGGGTTCCTGTAATACTTTGCTTTTTAACATTTTATTTATGAGTGAGAGAGAGAGAGAGAGAGCAGGTGCATAGGTATGAATGTCAGGAGACAACTTTTGGAAATCAGTTCTTTTCTTCTACCATGTAGTCTCCAGGGGATCAAACTCAGATCACCACTTTGCATGTAAGTGCTTATACCGGCTGAACCATCTCCCCAGCCCTTCCAATAATATTTTATAAGCACCTCTTCTATAGAACAGATCATTTTTCCTGCTACCTTCTTAATCAGATTATAAATTCAATATTGAATGCTATTAAATGAAAAGCAACTCTGATTTAATCATTGTTTAACATTTGCCAACATTGTTTATGTAATAGCATCAAGTGACCTTGTTTTGTAGGACTATGTGGAGAATTTCATGATGCTTTTCTTTGTCTTTTTTGTCTGTTGCTCTCAGCATCCTCCCTCTAAATCACAGGTCAATCCTATACTTGGTACTTTTCACAAGTGACATGGAATACCTATTTTAGATATCAAATAACCCCACCACACACACAGGTGTTCATGTAGAGACACACACCAACACCACCACATCTCCAGTCTCTCCTCACACTTTAGACTGACACACAGCAAGTCTATTTACTCCCACTTACTGGCAGATGTTTGCAAGATCCTTCTGGCAGCGGATCTTATGAAGGTGGGCAAATTCCTTTCTCTCACCTTACTTCGTCCCAGCATGAGTCTTCAATGGCTTACATCTTCTTGAAGTCCTTTGCTCTAGCTTCACTCCTGGATATTCCTCAGGTGTTCCACCATTCAGTGAGATCCTAGAGGAAGAGGGAATATCCTAGGGGAAAAATCTATTTAGTGGTCAGGGCTTGGGAAGCGGAGCTGGGCTGATTACTACCGGGATTTACGCAGCAATGGGGCTTATTAAAAAGTTTCTGTGTCTCAAAGCACATGTTGTTTGAGAGATCTTCCTTGGGGGCCACAGTACCGAGAACACTGGCAATTTTAGAGATCTGTGCCATGTAGGATTTGCAGGCCAAAATTCAAAAAAGCAAGAGAGTCTTCAGCAGCAACAGATTCTCTAGGAGTTTTAGAAGAACAGCTTCTTAGCTTAGTGATTCTCGCCCTTCAGAGAATCATGCTTTGGGCTTGTTATGAGTTGACTGGTGTTCCCAGCCCAGTCTTCCTGGTTTGGTGGTCAGTGGTAAGACCAGGACCCTTACTTGTGGAATGCTTTCAGGAAAGTCTTGTGTATCCATCCCAGGGACCAGATCCTGGGAACTACTGGCTTGCTTATTGGCACAATGTACATTTGTCATGGTCGTCAAGCTAATTGGCTAGATTTCTTTCTTTCACTCTTCTCTTTCTTTAAACTGAACTGACTTTACTTAGGGAAAGTTACACCTGGGAAATCATTTGGATGCTAAGTACAAACTTAAAACCCCAGTGAACTTTGTCTTTGTCAACCACTTAACCATGGTAGACTCACCACTCACGAGTCAACTTACCCATGCCACCTTTAACATACTAGCATTTTTTCTCTTTATTTCTCTCCAAAAAAGAATTGTACAGGAGACTCATCTATATTCTTATTATAAGGGATTTATAAAAAACTGAATTGTTGTGTACTTTAGCTACTGTAAAAAACGTAAGACAGAGTTCTCTTCCAGACTCAAGGGGAAGGAAGGAGGATCGTGCCTTTCACTGGGAGGAAAGCAAGTCAGTTTATGAAGAAAGCTTGCAGAATGGAAGCTGCTGACCTAGTCATCTAAGAAAAACACAGTATTCCAAAGCCCTTTTCTGACTTCTTCTTTAATATTTTATCTATCTATCTATTTATCTATCTATCTACCTATCTATCTATCTATCTACAGGGGAAGGAAGGGAAGGGAGAAGCAGAGAGAAAGGAAAGAGAGAGAACATGCATACCATGGTGCATGTGTGGAGGTCAGAGACAATTTTCAGAAGTCACGTCTCCTTGCAGCATGTGGGCTTCCAGGATCAAACTCAGATCACCAAGTTTCAAGCAATTGCCTTTATCTGCTGAGTCATCAGCCCCCCATGTTTTTAATTTCTAAGAAAATTTTCTCATTCTCAAATTGCACCTTTCTAAAGCGGTATTTTGTGAATTTGTGGATATGAACTCTTGTTTTCTGATAGTTTCCCTTCCATGCTTGTGAGCGTATCAATGCGAATGACCTGCCAATAATGTGTTATAGTTTTGTATGTTATTTCATAATCTGTTTGGTCTGCTGTGATAATACTCTGAGTGACTTATAAGCAACAGAAATGCATTTCTCCTAGTTCTGATGACTGAGATCAAGGTTCCTGAATTAGGGGTGTCATGAAGGTCAGCTCCCCAGCTTACAGACAGCTAAGTTATCCTGTGTTTCTCACATGGTAGAAGGAGAAGAGCTCTCAGGGTCTCCATTATAAAAGCATGTTCTCATCACATTCAGATTAGGTGATACCTAATCGCTTGCTGAATACCCCACACTTCTAAACCATCAGATCTTGGTTAGATTTCAACACACAAATTTTGACGGAAGACAAATGTTCAGTCAGTAGCGGTCTCCATGGACAGAAATTGGACATATTTTACAGTAGAGCTTTCTTGTATTATTTCTCACAGCGTCAAATATAATCATTTAAAAATTAAAAGTTAAATTTAAAACATTTTCATAAAAGTTGTCCTCTTTTCCTTGAATTATCCTTGATTCCTTTAAGTTTCTTCTTGTCAGGTTCTTGTTTTGTTTCTTTCACATCTGTTTTCTTTGATGTGTCTTCATCTGCGGATGCTCTGTGACTGATAGTATGTTAGATCAGCATGTTCAGGTGCTCATGGAAGCTGTGTGTGCACAAGCAGGGCTTGGGGACACATCTGTCTCTCTAGTTCATTGCATCTGGAGCTTTGTCAGAAGTTCCTGGAATGACAGTTTGGACCAACTCTAGGGATGTTTTAGTATCTCTGCATAACAATCCTCTGCCCTAGCATGAGGGCGAGATCTGGGGGTGAGACTTCCCTTTGGCCTAGATAACCGCTCTGCAGCTCAGCTTAGGTTTCTCCAGCCCTCTCAGCTCACCATGGTACTCGTCGGCCTCACTAAGCTGCTGACTTTATGACCCCTGTTGATGGAAAGACTTTTTATTCAAGACAGGTATGTGTTTCCTTTTGTCAGAGGCCTATCCCTGTGTGGCAGACACTGTTGTCTGGCAACTCCAATCCTGGTTTTCCTGGCAGAAAGACTAGACATTGACTTTTCCATTTCCCTGTACACCCTGGGGCGGCCCAATGTTGGTCCATGGGGTCAAATGAGAATTCTACTGAGGGAGTTCTTGAATAGGTCTCTCTCTTGATCCCACAAAATGAAAAGTATACTCATACCGTCCCTTCCTTCCTTCTTGATAAGCTATAGGAATATAAAGGCATGAGTCTTGGAGCTTTGGCAGCCAAGTCTGAGCCACACAATTTATGAACTGCTGATTATCCTACTTAAAATTGCTTATCTTTATGTGGTCTATTTGAGTAAAATAATTCTAACCTTATTTAAGCTTCGGTCATTGGCTTATTCTGCTAATTGTGATTAAAAGAATTTAATTAGTACAACTTTCAAAGAAATAGTCATTGCTTCCTGAACAGTTCACACACACACACACACACACACACACACACACACACACACAAAGTGACTATGTGTCATATGATAATATTTCATTTGAAGAGGATGTTGTCCTACAAGAGTGAATGCAGATGATTTGACCAGGCTGCTAGAGTCAGGAGGTTTGTGAACAAGTGAACAACTGAAGGAATATAGGTGCTGCAGCTAGAGACAAGGTGATTCAGAGAACAGGAAAAGCATGAATGGATATTATGTTCATTTTATCTTTCTATTGCCAAATAAATACAGGACCCAAACTTGGGGGAAAAGAAGGGGTTTATTTTTAGCTTGTAGTTTCTGGTCGCAATTTATCAACGTGGGCAGGAGAGTTCATAGCAACATTGGAGCTGAGGGAACTGACCACATCGCAGGAAGAGTTGAGGGAAGGGGAATACTTTCTCACTTGACAATCTGAAAAAATACTGAACCAGCTTGCTATCTTATTCATCTCATCTGCCCGAGGCATGAACCCACCCACAATGGGTGGTTTTCCCACACCAAGTAGGTAATTTTCCACAGGTTTGCCTTAACTGAATGTAGGTGTGCCTAAAGGCTCTTTATACCTGTTAGATACTTGTTGACACCAATATCTACAATACAGCTGTTTAAAAGGTTTTACGGTGAAAGGATAAACCTGTGCTTAGAAACCACATGGGTCAAATACATCCATTCCCCCACCACTCATTCTAAAGTTTGACTTGAATATTGCAAAATAGAATCAGAGCAGGAATAAGTTCAGAGAGAAACCAGAAGAGCCCAGGATTCTTATGTTTTGGGTGTAATGGGCACCAGGAGAGAAGTAAGAACAAGAAAAGCTTCTCCATTGTTCCTTTTTAGATCAATTTGTACTGAAACTTTTGCAGATGCTGTCCACTCCCTGGGAGATACAAGAATAAGTGCGTTGAGATAAAACCAGAATAAAAAGCAGCGCTGCAAAGGGAAAGACAAGAGGTAGGCAAGGGTAGGAATGCCTCCTTGTTTGATACAGTTCATAGTCTCGGGAGAATTTCAGAGGGATGTTGCGTGGGCCCTGCCCTCCGGGACCCTCATTCCAGTGTAGAAGTCCATGCTTTCAGATCCGAGTCAGCACATCCACATTTCCCCACTCTCTAGCTTGCATCTTTGAGCGACTTACTACGCTCTGAGCTTTCTTCTCTGTAAAACTGTTTAATATAACGAATATGTATCCACCGTCAGTCTTGGCTCCTCACTTGTCAGTTCTGTGAGGAGAAATGAGATAAAAGTGTACAAGTGTCTAACACAGTATCTGCCATGGGAGTAGGTCAATTAAGAAATAGTTAGTGTCATCTGATTATTCTTTATGACGTTCCTCCACTTTTCACCTGGGCTAGCAGAATTTCAGGGAGATGCACCATTTAGAGTCACCTCATCTCATTAATGCTCGCCTTTTTTTATTTCTCTTTTTTTTTTGTGTGTGTAGGTGCTTTGGGGGAGTGGTAGTATCACTACCTGTGGAGGCCCACGGGTGGGTTCAGGAATCACCCTGGATTTCTCTACCTCCTTTTTGCTGTGCTTTAGGGTTTCCCAGGCTCTGCCTTCCAGAGCCAACAAGGTTGCCAACATTCTGCCTGCTGTTTTTATGTGGGACCTGAGATCCGAACTCAGGTCCTTCTGCTTTTGAGGCAGAGGCTTAACCCCTGAGCCATCTCTCTAAGCCCCCAAATGCTCACTCTCTGTCGCAAACTTTGAGATGCTTTGCTAATCTCTTCATGGCTGCCTGCATCTCCTGGTTCCTGAGCGTGTAGATCATGGGGTTGAGCATGGGGGTCATGACCGTGTAGCTAATGGACACAGCCTTGTCCAGGGGAAAAGGAGTGAAGGGCCGGGAGTAGATGTAGATGCAGGGAATGAAGATCATTGATACCACAATGATGTGGGTGGTGCAGGTGGAAGCCGCCTTCCTCCTCGCCTGCCCTGGGTGGGACCTCAGCATCACCAGGATGACAGTGTAAGAGACGAGAAGGAGCAGGAACCAGATGAGAACCAGCATGCCGCTGTTGGAGATCATGAGGAACTCCAGCAGGGAGGTGTCTGTGCAGGCGAGTCTCAGCACTTGGGGCACATCGCAGTAGAAGTTGTCCAGGACATTGGGGCCACAGTAAGGCAGTGGGAGCATCAGAACCAGCTGGACAATGGAATGGGCAAAGCCCCCTACCCAGGCAGCCACCACCAACCCCACACACAGCCGAGTGTTCATGATGGTGACGTAGTGCAGGGGCCGGGAGATGGCTATGTAGCGGTCATAGGCCATCACTGAGAGGAAGAAGACAGTCCCACCTCCCAAGAGGTGGAAGAAAAAGATCTGGGTCATGCATCCCTGGTAGGAAATAGTTTTGGTCTCATGAAAGAAATCTGCCAGCATCTTTGGACAGGTGACTGTGGAATAGCAAAGGTCTATGACTGCCAGGTTTCGGAGCAAAAAATACATCGGCATATGTAGCCGGGGATCTAAAGTCACAGTGACCATGATAAGGATGTTTCCCACCACGGTGGTGATGTAGACAAATAGGAACACTAGGAACAGAAGCTTCTGGAGCTCCCGAGTCTGTGAGAATCCTAGGAGGACAAACTCTGACACCCACGTGATGTTCTGTGGTTCCATGGGTCCCTCCCCATGTATGTAGAGAGAGACCATGCAAAACAAAAAGTCGTGAAAATTCAGCCCCCTTTCTTTGGAAGGTCAGTGTTGGGTTGATCAAAGTCACTCAAAGATGCAACCTGGGAGAGCCTTCCAGGAGGATAGATCCATCCCCAAAGTCCCTGGAGATTTATCTTCCTGCCCACATTCTGCATCATATCACAGGCATTGGCAGGTAAGTGTTTCCTCCCCTGAACCAAGTTCACTTGTGCATGGATTGATATCTCCTTCTTTTTCCTCCTGAACCCTACACTGCTGCCTCAAGAGGCTTCCACAAATCTGCTTGAATCAATTCATGAATGAACGAGCACATGGGCACATACCCGGAGCCACAAACCATTCACTCCTGTGCATAAATCACGAGAGGATGGAGAGGTGAGTGACTTCATATAAACAGGTAGTTCTTCATGGTAGGAGTCTAAAAGGCTGCACAGGGTTCATTGCTGAAGGGAGAGAGGAGTGTGTTAGTAGAAACTAGTATGCGCAAACTCAGGCATGAAATATGGAAAAAAGGCAGGCAGGTGGTCTTGGGGGTAGTGAGCTGTGATGGTTCATGCTTCTTACATTTTTCCAACTGTTTGCCACCATTGACCATCTGCAGGCATAACTAAAAAGCTCAGGATGAAACACAAATTTTTCTGAAACTCACATATTGAATATTTAAAATTTATGCAAATTCTCTGTAATGCACATACCCTTAGGCAATCTTTGGGAACATTTTCTTTAAGTATTAAGCCAGAACTGGTGGGAAATAGAAAACCAAATTATCCCTAAAAATATCTATGAAACACTATAATCCCCAAAATATTGTCATGTTTATCTTCATATAAAATTCATATTTATCTGGCCCATGAGATAGCTCAACAGGTAAAGCACCTGTTTGCAAACGTGGCAACTTGAGTTCAATCTCCAGAAGCCCAGAGGGTAGAAGGAGAGAACTGACTTTTGTAAGTTGTCTCTGACTTCCACCTATGCACGATGGTATGCATATTTTTTCTTTCTCTCTTTCACTCTCATTCTTGTTCTCTTGCTACCACACTCCTCTCTCTAGGAAATAAATGAAATATTTTAAAAATGCAAGTATTTATGTCAAAATGATGCCCCAAGTTGGAGAGGTGGCTCAGGGGTTAAGCCTCTGCCTTGCAGGCGGAAGGTCCTGAGTTCGGATCCTAGACACCACGTATAGACGCCAGGCGGAAGTGGGGGTGGCCTGCATTTCTGGTCCTGTTGGACAGAGCCTGTGAATCCCCGGCAGAGTAAACAAGGAGGAAGTGGAGGCGTCCGTGGTGGTTCCCGAATTCATCCGTGGTTTTACACACACATACATACACACACATACATGCACACATGTGCACACACCCATACATGCACAATTGAATAAATAATAAATAATAATAAAAAAATTTTAAATGATGCCCTAAGAAAATGTGCTCTGTTTATTCTATGACATCCCAACTCCCTGCATCAGATCATTTAAGGAATGTTCCCACAGGCAGCTGAAAACCACTGCAGGCGCATGAGAGGAACCTGGGTGTGAGACAGGGTGAGCGTGGGCTGCTTCTAGGACGCCAGCAGAAAACTCTGGCAAGCGAGAGTAGGGCAGACATTTCCCTGAGGCGCTGTGGGAGCAGCTCCAGCCGAGAGCAACACCTTCTATCTCAGTGCCAGCAAAGAGTAGCACCTTCTATATCTAGCCTTGTGTCCTTGTCCTGTCATTTATTAAAGGTTAGACTGGGTGGCTGATACTTTAAATAAGAAGGTTTTGCTTCTATGAGAAAGTTGAGCAGCTGTTCACCAGCAGCATGTTCCGTTATTTTCACTGTGGCTTTTACTCCTGCTCAATAAAATTGTGATCACCACATGTTTCTACATGTCTTTACAGGTCAGAGATGTACACTGAAAAAATGAAAGAAGGAAGAAAGAAAGAAAGAAAGAAAGAAAGAAAGAAAGAAAGAAAGAAGAAAGAAAGAAAGAAAGAAAGAAAGGAAGAAGAAGGAAGAAGAAGAAAAGAAGAAGAAGAAAGAAAAAGAAGAAGAAAGAAAGAGGAAGAAGAAGGAGAGAAGAAGAAAAGAGGGAAAGAAGGAAGGAAGGAAGAGAGAGAGAAAGAAGGAAAAGAGGAGGAAGAAAGGAAAAGGAAGAAGGAAAGAAGAAGGAAAGAGGGAAAGAGGAAGAAAAGAAAGAAAGAAAAGAAGAAGAAAGAAGAAAGAAAGAAAGAAAGAAGAAAGAAAGAAGAAAAGAAAAGAAAGAAAGAAAGAGAAAGAAAGAAAAAGAAGAAAGGAGAGGAGGAAGAAGGAAAGGGAAGAGAGAGAGAGAAAGAGAAGAAGAAAGAGAAGAGGAAGAAAAAAAGAAAGAAAGAAAAAGAAAGAAAGAAAGAAAGAAAGAAAGAAAGAAAGAAAGAAAGAAAGAAAGAAAGAAAGAAAGAAAGAAAGAAAGAAAGAAAGAATTAACTGTAAGGAAATCTTATCAGTGTTGCTCAGCACCAGTACTGTCCCAGGGCAAAGATGACCAGTGTGTAAGGGGCACAGTGCAGGGAGGGAGACCTCAGGATAAAGCAGGAAGAGCAAGGTGGTGAAAGGGGGAGGGGTGAGGACAGTGCAGCACATACCTAAGACAAGAAGGTTGTTCTGGAACAGGGGGAAGGACATGGTGGTTCCCAGAGCTATTGCAGGGCTATTCTACAAGACTCCTGACAACTGGTTCTCGTTCACACTTCCTGGAGTCACTGGAATGGCCACATGAGGTCAGCAACTGTGTCTCCTTTCTCTTCCAAACTTCCACTCCATATGACCCTGTGAATAGCCTCTCATTATCATCCTGTGACCCTTCTTATTCTGTATTTACTCCAAACTCAGATTCCTCAGTGTTTCCTCTAGCTGTGCCTCCAATCCCAGCTAGACTTCTCCCTTGCACTCAACATGTACTGTCATCAAGCATATTAGCTATGCAATTGCTATGCAATTATTCCTCCTACCTGACTTACTGCTGTGGACTTCTGAGCACATTCCTGCCTCCAGCTTGTGCTCTATTTTAATCTACACTGCAGTGTGGTACATATATTGACTTCTTAAAATGTATTGTCCCCCTCCAGTTCAAAATATTTTCAAAGCTGTTGATTATCTACCTGAAGGAATTGACATTTTGGTAGATTTTAGATGCTTCCTTACAAACTGGCTCCAACTCCTCCTCTCTGTCTCTCTCTCCTCATCTGCCATTTATCAATAGGAATGCTCATTGTCAACACTATAGTAAACATTTATTTGTTAGCTGTTTTGTATGCGCTGAGCTCTGAAACATTTCACAAGCACTGTCCTATTTAATGCTTATAAAGGACAGGAAATATGGTGAATTATCTCCAGTTTATTTACATGTAAACTGAAGGTTACACAGGTTAAATAATCACCCCACATCACATTGAGAATGAGGAGCAGAGCCAGAACTAATCGATTCCAGGATCTGCACTCCTAGCTACCGTTCTCCTCTTCCTCACTGTTCTCTAAGGATCCTCAGCTTCAGCCCAACCAACCTTTGCTTGTTCTCAGGTGCCTTTCATCCAGTGAACACCCCAGCTGAATTACCTGTGGGTCCCGTCTTCCTACCTGAATTCTACCTTTCTTTGAAGGTTCAGGAGTCATTAGCCAGTCTATAAAACTGTCATATACTATACTTTTTCCATGAGGATGGCTCTGTCACTTTCCACATGTTTTAAGTTCAGTGCGAGTCCAATATGCTGGGTAGTACACAGTGTTAGTGCACCATCTTTCATATAGATAGCTCTCCAGAGAACACTTGATTGATTCATGGCAGATAGGTTGCTGGATTAGGTCAAACTCCAGACAGCTGAGGAGAAAGTGCTGATGGGGTAGGATTTAAGGGTGAAAGAATACAGAGGTCCTAATTCCTAATATGACCATATTTATTAAACTAGAAGCCTTGTTTCCACAAAGTTAGCATTCTTTCCCCAAATTCATAAGAACCTCCCATCTGTAGGCACAGAGAGTGAACTTACAGGGTCTCTAGACAGGAAGAACAAGGACACGTCTGGGGAAAGTGGAGGGCTCCCAACCACTTTCTTTTGCTGCTCTGCTGTGTCTCTTATTAGTCTTTACTCTTAGGAAAATTCCACATAGCATGAAGAGAGAAGAGAAGAGGAGGAATAAACAGGTTCTGAACAGAGAAGCAACAGTCATCCTGAGGGCAATAACAGGTTCTATTAAACACAATATTTACAAGCATGGAGGGATCTAGTGGAAGAGCAGCAAAAAAGAAGGAAAGAAAATCTGGATCAAGTAGGAGATGGGGTAAGCAGGAGAAGAAGGAAAGCAGAGAAAGAGAGGACAAAAAAGGAAATATTAAAGAGTGGGGCATGTGAGATTAAGACCTGACTATGTTTTCTCCTGGGTGTGGGAGGAAGCTGCAGCATGGGTGTGGGCAGCAGTGGGGACAGTGTGTGTCTATATTCTGCTTTTCCTCCTACCCACTGTCCTAAATTTCCCCCAACACATGAGCTACTGAAGATGAAAGTCTTAGTTCCAGACAAAAACCAGCTATTGCCCACATTCCACTCCTCCCCACATTCCACTCCTCCAGCTTCTTGCCCCAGGGACTTTACCTTCCCTTCCTTCCATCTTAGCTCATCTCACAATAGGTTTCATCTGGAGCTTCTCAGGTTTTGACTTGACTCAATGACTTGAAAGACACTGACTTGACTCAATGACTTGAAAGACACTGGAGCTATCACCTACCTCCAGTCCAAAGTAGCCAAGGAGACTCAGCTCATCCCACATTCTGCCCATCCTTCTCATGTAGCTCACTCTTCTGTTCTCTCTGAAACCAGAACACATGGAAGATTGGCCTTAAGAAGAGGGATATTCCTCAGGGGCCAAAGGTTAGGCTTCATTCTTGTAAAGATTTCTTGCAGAGTAAAGGAGCATTGGGAGTCATTAAAAAGTATATGAGATATTGCATCAGACACACACATAGTTGCTGAGAGACAGTTGTGGGGCCAATGCTTTAGGAACACAGCTCACAGGACCAAGGTGAAGAACCAGAGCCCTGAAGGGAAATGGATTCCAGGGAGATGTACAAGAACCAAATCCCTGGGGTCAGCACCGCGGACAGCTCTGGATATCTTGGTCTCCTATTGGAAAAGTCATCTGTGCCCTAGGACATGATCCAGGGTGCCCCCTCTAAAGAGTAAACCCCAGACCTTTTCTTATATGTACCCTCTCATCCAAGTTTTTGATCTCCCAATCCCACAGCAAGAATGAACTCAATATAAACTGGCTATGTTCACCCTTAAAATAAAACTCATAAAACTCATAAAAATTATCATAAACAGTTAAGATGAGGTGGCCCTTGACCTGCCTGTCTGGCGATAAGATCCTCACAGCCTGCCTGACTTTGATCCCCTCATTCGCCTGGTCTCCATAGCTAAGGTGAGGTAACCCTCAGACTTGCCTGCCTGCCGGCAACAGCAACCTACTCCTCTCCCCCTTCCCCATGGTTAATCACACACACACACACACACACACACACACACACACACACACACACACACACACAAAACTGATCTAAGTAACAGGTTCCATACAACACCAAACTTCAAGAATAAAGAGAGAAAAGGCCGCTGAAATACAACATAATAGTCATCTCAGAAAATTCATCTGAGAAGCATCAACACTCTTCTACAGCCAGAGAACACTGGAATTGCTACCTTTCGTATCAAATGAAGACACAAAAATTTGATAAGTAACACATAAACAGCATGAAGCAAAGCATAGATGCTTCATCCAGGCACTTCATCCAAGTGCTGAAAAATAGCACCCCTGATAGAAGACAACCATCCCACCAAAGAATCAGTACCCAGCAACTTCCAATAGAACGGCAGTCAATATCTACCCATCCTCACTATGATCCTTAGAGGCAAGGGATTAACAGACATAATAGTGTTCCTATACTAAAGGGGAACACAAAAAAGAGCTCTAGGCAATGCCACTGAGTCCTTATACCTTAACAGAGAGGAGGACCCAGAGGGAAGTTTGACATGCACACTAAAGGACGCTCCAGGAATGGGGGGGGGAGCCTGGGAGAAAGGGAGGTAGGGGGAAGGAAAAGGAAAAGGAAAAGAGGGGAGAGAACAAGGGGATCCAGGGAGGGGTGGAGAGAGGGAGGGGAATGGGGTACTTATCAACTTTGTATGAGTGGAAGAAATAAATAAGAAATAAATTTAAAAAAATCTACCCATCCTAAAAGCAGTATACACAAAAAGAAATCCTAAATCAGGAAGCAGACATAAACAAAATAATCAATATTAACCAAAGAAACAAGCAAACCTAATTCCAGATGACAACATCATACAGGAAAAACAGAATAAAAACAAGAAACAAGGAAACATGTCTCCCTCACCCCAAGATCATGAACTGCTACAGAGGATAGCCCATTGGGTATCCAAGAGAGCAATAATCAGGACAATGAATTTCAAAGATTGATTTTAAATATGTTCAAACACCTCCAAGAGAAGATAAATAAATGCCTAAATAAATTTGAAAAACACAACAGGAAAGAAAACCAAGAAAACACAAACAAACAAGACACGACTAGGATGAAAGTAGGAAACAAACCTAGAAACACTGAAAAAGATCCAAAGGGATCTACAAACAAACATGAAAACACTGAGAAAAGCCTAGACTAAAATAACATTGCAACTAAAAAGTTTAAACAGTGTAGTAAGAAATTCAAGAGAGAGTCTCAAATCATGTAGAAGAGTCTCAAAACTGGAAGATAAGAAAAGTTGATAAGTCAATCAAAGAAACTGAAAAATTGAAAAAGACACTTGAATGGAACATACAGGAACTCTGGAACACCATCAAAAGGCTCTACATAAGAATCATGAGTATCCCAGAAACAGACACACAAGAGGAAGATCCACCATGCATAATTGATGAGATAATAAAGGGAAATTTCCCTGACCTAAAAAAAAAAGAGATGGGCTGGAGAGGTGGCTCAGGGGTTAAGCCTCCGCCTTGCAGGCGGAAGGTCCTGAGTTCGGATCCCAGATCCTACGTATAGACGCCAGGCGGAAGCAGGGGCGGCCTGTGCTTCTGGTCCTGGTAGGGCGGAGCCTGTGAATCCTGGGGCAGAAGGAGGTGGAGGCGTCCATGGTGGTTCGCGAATTCGTCCGTGGTTCTACACATACACAGACACACACACACACACACACACACACACACACACACGCACACACACATACACACACACATGCACACAGTTGAATAAATAATAATAATAATAATAATAATAATAAAAATTAAAAAAAAAAGAGATACCCATCATGATTCAAGAGGCATACAGAACACCAAATGCCCAGGACAAAAAAAAAGGAATATTCCATGGCAAATGATAGGCCACACACCAAATGTACACATTAAAAATAAGATCTTAAGAGCTGCAAGACAAAAGGAGTAAGTCACATACAGAGGCAAACCTGCCAAAATAACAACTGACTTTTCAATACAAACAATAAAAGCTTGGAGAGACACAAGTTCTGACACAATACAAGTTCTGAATGAACACAAATGCCAATCCAGATTATTATATCCAGCAAAACTATCAGTCATAATAGAAAGTGAAAGAAAAATATTCCATGATAGAAACAGACTAAAAGATTACATGGCCACTAAGCCAAGGCTACAGAGAATACTGGAAGGAATGTGTAAGATGGAAGAGAAGGATAAACACATCAAAGAAGGTAAAGGGAATAAATAATACCAATGCAAGAGCTGAATGAGGGATTAAAAATGTAAACACCACAAGATCAAAAAAAAAGTCAGGAACCATTAAACATCTTTTAATAACAACTTTAAATATCAGTGGGCTCAACACCCCAATCAAGGGACACAGGCTTATAGTTTGTTTGTTTTTTTTTATAGGCTTATAGTTTGAATCAAACATCACAACCCATCAATTTTCTGCCTCCAAGAAGCACACCTCATCATGAAAGACAGACAGGATGAAAGGATGGTTGAAGGTGCTCCAGGCAAGTGGAAAGAGGGGAGTTGCCATCTTAATATCAGACAAAGTAGACTTCAAGTTAAAACAAGCCATAAGAGGTATGGATATCACTTCTTAGTTGAGGTAACATTCAGCAGTAGGAGTTTACAATCCTAAATATATATGCACCAAACATAGAAGCACCCAAATACATCAAACAAATACTACAGGAGACAAAACAATTAATCACCCCAACACAGTGATAGGAAGAGATTTCAATACTCCATTCACACCACTGGACAGGTCAATGAGTCAAAAATTGAGCAGACACATTGGAGTTAAATGAAGCCATAAACCAAACAGACTTTACAGATATCTACAGAACATTTCACCCAAACACTAAAGAATACATTTTTTTCACCAGCCTATGGAACATTCTCTAAAATAGACCATATGCTAGGACACAAATCAAGCCACTATAAATACAGAAAAATTGAAATCATTCACTGCATACTATCTTACTGACATGGAATAAAGTTAGACAGCTACAACAAAGGAAACAACAGAAACACACAAACTCATGGAAGCTAAATTACACATTTTTGTATGAGAAATAGGTCAAAAAAGAAATAAAACAAGAAATTAAAAACGTCCTCAAGGTCAATGAAAATAAAGATACAACATACCAAAATCTAAGGGACACGTTTTGAAAACAGTCCTAAGAGGAAAGTTTATAGCATTAAATGCCTACATCACAAAAAAGAAAAAAATCCTGAATAAACGGCTTAATGTTACACTTGAAAGCCTCAGGAAAAAAGTAACAAACCAATCCTAAAAGTAGCACATGGGAAGAAATATCCAAGATTCAAGCAGAAATCAATGAATTGGAACTGAAAAAGGCAATACAAAAAAAAATCAATGAAACATAGAGTTGGTTTTTTTTTTTGAAAAGATAAACAAGATTGGCAAACCCTTAGCTACCCTAACCAAAAGGAAAAGAGAGAACACTCAAATCAACAAAGCCCAGAAATGAAAAGGGAGATAAGGATATACTTTTTTTTTACATAAGGATATACTTTTAAAATTATATTACCTTAAATTGGACAAGCTAAAGGAAATGGATGAATTCCTAAACACACATGACTTATCAAAATTGACTAAAGATAAAACAGATACTTTTAATAGACCAATACCAAGTGATGTTTAAACAGTAATTACAAATCTTCCAACCAAAAAAGAACCTAGGACCAGATGAATTCAGTGTGGAATTCTACCACACCTTCATAGAAGAACTAACACCATTACTCCTCAAATTATGCCATAAAATAGAGAAAGAAAGAATACTTCCAAACTCTACAAAGTCAGTATTATTCTGATTCCAAAACCAAAGACACCTCAAAGAAAGAGAATTATAGACCAGTCTCAATAATAAACACAGATGCAAAAAATCTTCAATGAAATACTTGCAACTAAATCAAAAACATCCAAAAGATCATACATCATGATCAAGTTGTGTTCATTCCAGGAATGCAAGGATGGTTTAACATATGTAAATCAATAAATGAGATTCATCATATTAACAGACTCAAAAATAAAAATCATATGTTCCTCTCCATAGATGCAGAAAAGAAATTTGATAAAATTCATTATCCCTTCATGATAAAAAGCTTTGGAGAAAACAGGAATCTCAACATAATAAAGGCTATAACAAGCCTAAAGAAACATAATTCTAAATAAAGAAGAACTTAAAGCATTCCCACTTAGATCAAGAACAAGACAAGGCTGTCCATTGTCATCACTCCTGTTCAATATTGTGTTTGAAGTCCTAGCCAGAACAATAAGGAAAGAGAGGGAGGTAAAAGGGATACAAAATCAAAGGAAGAAGTCAAAGGAATCCCAGGAAGAAGTCAAAGTATCCCTATTTGCAGATGATATGATTCCATACTTGAGAGATCCACATGACTTCATGAAGAAACTACTTGAATTGATAAACAATTTCAGTAAAGTGGCAGGCTACAAAATCAACAAACAAAAATCAGTAGCCTTCTTACATAACAGAGACAAACAAGTTGAGAAAGAAATGAGAAAAATCAATCCCATTCACCATAGCCGCAAAGAAAATAAAATACCTTGGAATAAACTTAACCAAGTAAGTAAAAGACTGATACAATGAAAACTATAGAACACTGCTGAAAGAATTAAAAAGGATACTAGAAAGTGAAGAGACCTTCCATGCTCATGGATCGGTAAGATTAATATTATGAAAATGACCATCCTGCCTAAGGTATTATACAGATTCAATGCAATCCCAATCAAAATCCCAATGTAATTCTTCACAGAACTGGAAAAAACAATCTCAAAAATTAGATGAAAAAACAAAAGACCCCAATTAGCCAAAACAATCTTGAGCAATAAAAAATACTGCTGGAGGTATCATACCAATTTATACCAGATTTCAAACTATGCTATAGTGCTATATTAATAAAAACAGCTTGGTATTGGCACAAAAACAGATACATTGACCAGGTCAGAGAACCCAGATATAAGCTTCCACACATACAGCCACTGATTTTTGACAAAGGCACCAAACATACATGCTGGAGAAAAGACAGCATCTTCAACAAGTGGTGTTGGAAAAATTGGATATCTACATGTAGAAGAATAAAAATTGACTGTGACCTCTTTCCTTATACAAAAATCAACTTCAAATAGATAAGAGACCTCGATGTTAAACCTGAAACCTTGAAACTGTTAGGAGAAAGAGTAGGGGTTACACTTGATAGGCCTAGGTAAAGATTTTCTAAACAGAACCCCAATGCCCAGGAACTAAGACTAATAATCAACAAGTAGAATTTCATGAAATTAAAAAGCTTCTGTTTTGCAAAAGAAAATGTTAACCATGCAAAAAGAGAACCCACAGAATGGCAGAACATCTTTGCTGCCTATGAATCTGACAAAGGATTAATCTCTAGAATACACAAAGAGCTAAAAAGCCCTAAATATCAGGAAAGCAAACATCCCGATTAAAAAAATTGACCCTGGAACTAAACAGGGACTTCACACAAAAAGAAATTGAAACGTCAAACAAATATCTTAAAAGATACTCAACTTCCCCTGTCATAAGAGAAACGCAAATTAAAGCTATCCCGTAATACCATCTTACCTGAGTCAGAATGGCTAAGATCAAGAACACAAATAACAGAATGCTGGTAAGGATGTGGAGAAAAGGGGACAGTTATTCACTGCTGGTGGGTGTATAAACTAGTACAGCTTTTTTTGGATCTCAGCGTGGAGATTCCTCAGAAAGATAAAAATGGAACTAACATATGACCCAGCTATACCACTTCTAGGTATATTCCCAAAAGACACTATGTCTTATTACAAAGACACTTGTTCATCTATGTTCATTGCAGCTCTATTCACAATAGTGAGAAAACAGAATCAATCAATATGCCCATCAACAGAAGAATGGGTAATGAAAATATGGTACATATCGTATACACAATGGAATACTATTCAGTCATCAGAGAGGATACATTTTTCCCATACTAAAGGGAGCACAAGAAAGGGCTCTAGGCAATGCTATTGAGTCCTTACACCTCATTAGAGTGGAGGACACAGAGGGAAGTTTGACATTCACGCTAAAGGATGCTCCAGGAATTGGGGGGGGGGGCAAGAGGGAGGCACTGGGAGAAAGGAAGGGAGCGGGATGAAAGGAAGGGGAAAAGAGGGGGAGGGAGCAAGGGGGACCAGGGGTGGAGAGAGGGATGGAACCTAATAAGTTTGTATGATTGGGAAAATAAATAATTAATTAACTAAAAAAGAAAGGATAAATTTATGGAATTTGCTAGTAAGTGGATGGAACTGGGAAATTTAATATTGAGCGAGGTATTTCAAAAACAGAAAGATAAATGCCTAATGTTCTCTCTTTTAAAAAAATTTACTTACTTATCTTTTTGCGCATGTTTGTGTGTGTGTGTGTGTGTGTGTGTGTGTGTGTGCGTGTGTTTATCAGAGGGCATTGAGTGTCCCTGTGAAGGACCAAGGGTGACTCTGGGAATCATCCTGAATTGCTTCTGCCTCCTTTTTTTATTTTATTTTAAAAACACCTTTATTAATAGAAGTTAAACATATAAAGCTGAAATTAACGCACATCCTAAAAACTGTCTTCCTCCATTAACAAGAAGACCCTTTCCTTTTTCTATGCATGTATTTGGCTTCAACTCAACTTGGGATAACTGTGATACTCATACCAACAAATGCTGGCAACTTGATCTAGTTAATAAAAATTATAAACTCACCTAATGAACATAATATACAGGGAAATTATGGTCAGAAATTATGCACAAGAAATACAAGGAAATTTTAATCTTGAACTAGTCAGTACTCTTGTTCATTAATTTAGCCTTGGGGTTTTTTTTCTTTTTGACAAAAATAGTATCTACACTCTATACAGGGCTGTACATCAGCTTTTTTTTCTCATGTAAACATTACACATTAAAAACAAAGGGTACCACTACCATTAGTGAAAAATAACAAAGAAAAAAAAAGCATACAAAACACCAAACAATAAACACCTTAGAAGTGGACTTCATTCTAAACACTTCTCTTACATAAAACTAACAACAGCAAAAAGGTGGATCACCTGGAATCAGGCCTGCCTAATCTCCCCATCCTGAAGTTCAGGGAAATTTGCAGAAGAGGGGACGGTAAGATTGTAAGAGCACAAGGATGGGAGGAGTCATGATATGCAAGATACTCCACACAAGTTAGGGCCGAAGCAAATATAACAGGACTCTGCATGATCTGCGCAATGGCCAACATATCGTTGACCCCTCAAATTCTAGCATGGACTAAAGGCACTAGGATCCTTAGAAGCAAGGGACTAACAGTCACAATAGTGTTCCTATACTTAAGGGGAACACAAGAAAGAGTTCTAGAAAATGCCACTGAGTCCTTACGCCTCATCAGAGAGGAGGACCCAGAGGAAAGTTTGATATACTCATTAAAGGATGCTTCAGAGATGCGGGGAGGGGGCACTGGGAGAAAGGGAGGGAGGGGGGAAAGGAAGGGACAAAGCGGGGAGAGAACAGGGAGGTTCAGGGAGGGGTGGAAGGAGGGAGGGGACAGGGGTTCCTATTATGTTTGTATGAGCAGAAACAAATTAAAAAAAAGGTGGATCAATTGTGGTGATAGCCTAATAGGCCTGGGAAATTACTAAGGAATAAATTTCAAAGTAAACCTTGCCATTTTAAAATTTATCTAAACTTAGGCCTGTCTGGTCAATGCTTCTGCCTCCTTTTTGCTTTGCTCTGAGTTTTCCAGGCTCTGCCCACCATGGTTGGAAGTGCAGACTGCCGCTATTTCTACCTGACCTTTTTAAGTGAGACCTGGGATCTGAACTCAGAACCTTCTGCTTATGAGATAGAGTCTTAACCCCTGAGCCATCTCTCCAGTCCTACATGTCCTCTCTTATATGTGGATGCTACCATTGATCTTCTTGTTGAATTATTTGGCTTGGAATTATTGTAAAAGCCAAAAAAATTCGGAAGGGACCAATGAGTGGAAAGGTGGGAAGGGACAGTCAGAGTGAAACCTTTTGAAAGGGAGATATAAGATATCATGGCAAGTAGGGTAAGGGAGGGAATAAATGGAAAAAATACTAGATAACACGAGGGGATGAGACATAGGAGGGGCACAGGGACCTATAGGAAAACCCTAAGATTGTGGGATGAAACTCCATAGGAATATCCTATGTTATCAATATGTCAAAAACATTTCTTTTTGAAAGGAACAAGAGTGGTCAGTTCCTATGCAGAAGAGTACAGAGAGAGGAAAGCAAGGCAAAACAAAACAAATGCCCTGAGCTGGACCACTTAGAACCCAGTGAGAATTAAAATTATATTAGAAGTAGCAGGAATGTGACACTTTCTGATAAGTTGTTGGTCAGAGAAATATCAAAGACCCCCCCCAACATAGGCTTTTGCCATTGTTCCTGGTTTTCCCCAAAAACTGACAGTGAGACCCTATTACTGAAAATGGAACACATATGGATCACAGCATATGGACAAAATACACCAACTGGAACTAGTTTGAGAGCTTATTCAGTAGCAAGTATTAGGCATGTTTATTAAAACACAAAATGGCTCAAGTTTCCCCCCTCCCTCTGATGTAGGTGTCCAGACAAAGGACTCTTCACAGTTCCCAGCCTGTCTAGAGAGGGCAGCCCATCCTCCATCCTCCCAAAGATTTTTCACAGCCCCCAGTCCACCTACAAGCATGATAAACTGGCACATTCTCCCAAGGACTTTTCATCTACCCTGGAGAACCCAAGTACTTTTCGAGATGTCCCTTCCCTACAGTCACATGCCCCTGTCCTATAAAGGACCCCCAGAGTTAGATTTATGGGCTGCTTCTGTCTGATTCAGAAACAGCCATCCTGCTTGCTTGCTAATAAAATTCTCCTGTGTGCATTATGTGCTGGTTTTCTGTGTGTCTCTGCATCCCCAGGCATGTTGAGGTCTGGGGGCTTCCGGGGAACCCCTCACACCAAAGAATACTGTAGAAGCCATTGGGGAAGAAAAATAATCAAAGACCTCATTAAACTGTGAGATCTTCAAGTTGCAATAAAAATCACCATGACAACAGGTGACCATCAGAATAATAGTGGTATGAGTGTCAAAGAAATAACCAATAGCTTTCTGATTGGATCCAAGCCCGCTTGTCAAAATGGAACACGTTCCTATTACTGTAAACTAGAACAAGAACCTAGACAAGGAAAGGAAATAGATCGCTGGGAAAGAACAGACTATGAACCTGTAGCCAGGAAGATACTATACCAAACTGTTCTGTAAATATCTGCTATTATACCCATAGATTGGAAGAGCACTCAGCACTCAACCTAGAAGCCTTCTTCTACAACAGAAGTAGAGGATTTCGACACCCAGACAGGACACAGCTTAGTGCAGTGGAAGAGCAGTGAAACAGGCAACAGCCAATCAGAATGCAGAGTACCAGTGATCCTACATTACTCACCTGGAATCAGGCTAACAAAATCTCTCCCCATCTTAAGGTTCATGGAATCTTGTGGAAGAGCGGACCATAAGATTTGTAAGAACCTAAAGATGGGAAGGGTCATTGCTGTATAAGACACTCCCTCAAGGCAGGGCTGCTGCATCCAGGAACTCACTGCAATGAAACTTGTCCTTGCCAGTTGGGAGTTTTGCAGCTCTCGGCCCTCTTGATGGACATAACTTAAACTGCCTCCAGCTTCTGCCAGCCAGACACATCTTTCCCATCCTGAAGGACTGTATCTTCCCTCTGGAACTGTAAGCTGAACAAATCTCCCTCTTTCTCCCTTAAGTTGCTGGACTTTGAGTAGTATCTCACAGCAGCACAAAGAGCAATCAATACATAGTCCTTTATATATTCCGGCTAATATTAAATCATAAGATATTGCAAACATTTTCCCCATTTTGTAGATTCTGCTTTCACACTTTTGGGGATGATATTGCTCAGGCCAAACTCAAACTGATGATCCTCCTGCTCTTCCTCCTGAGTCCTGGAATAACAAGTATTGTCACCATAGTTCACATTGTTTCACTTTGCTTTGTTTTGTTTTGTTTTTCTGTCAGCTTTGGGACTGAGCCACTGCCCCAAGCCTATTTTATGGTTTCATTCTTAACCATAAAATCAGTCAAATGAATACACATTTTTAGCATTTTAACACTTTTGATATCAAATTTAAGACTTTTTTTTTTTTTAGATCTGGAGTCATGAAGATATGCTCCTATGCTATCATCTAGGAATTTTGTAGTTTTACAGCCCACCTTGACATCTCCATGGTTCAATAGCTCCTGAATTGCAGAAACCAAAGATAGTAAGATAGCTTAAGGTCCAGGAAATAATTTCTGATTATACTTTTAAGTATTGTCAATGATCATGTAGGAAGACTCAGATAAGCAGAAAGTAAAGAAGGAAATCAATTCAGGACCTAAACAAGAAACTTACTAAGTAAAATGCTCAATAACTCAAAAGATTTAAATAACATGGGGAGGGCACCATGAAATATACCAGGAAATTATTATTCTGAAAAGGAAACAGAGCTTCTGGAAATGACTCAATCAACCAAACTTTAAAAAATAAATAAATGAAAAAATGAACAGATAAGACAAAGCAGAAATCATAAAGATACAAATGACTTCCAAACATAAAATCCATTGAGGGGCTGGAGAGGTGGCTCAGGGGTTAGCCTCTGCCTTGCAGGCAGAAGGTCCCGAGTTCGGATCCTAGGCCCACGTATAGACGCCAAGCGGAAGCGGGGGCGGCCTTCCTTTCTGGTCCTGGTAGGGCGGAGCCTGTGAATCCCGGGGCAGAGTAAACAAGGTGGAGGCGTCCATGGTGGTTCCCGAATTCACCCGTGGTTCTACACACACACACACACACACACACACACACACACACACACACGCATACACGCACAATTGAATAGATAATAAATAATAATAAAAAACCATTGAGAATCTCAAGCAGACATAGAGAAAATCTTCATGACACATGATTGGCAACATGAAAAGTTGGGGGCTGGAGAGATGGTTCTGGAAAACAGAGTCTGGGAAATCCCAGAGTGAAGAAAAAAGGGGATAGACACAATCTAGGATGATTCCCAAAGTTACCCTTGGGCCTCCACAAGAACACATAGTACCCTCTGACAAGTACAATGCAAATAAATAATACTAAAGGCTGAAAAAGAAAAATGTCAACTTACATAGAAGGCAGAAGTAATTCATTGAGAACATGCAACAATTACAAATATTTATTTGTATTATTTGTATTTGCCATATCTTGGGGTTCCTAATTTCATAAAACAAACATCAAAAGCCAAGATAAGTCAATGTTACAGTTCACCTGCATGATTGCTGATGAAATCACCATCAAACATCTTAAAAGAACAAGGGATTTCTTTTCTCTTTTGATTCCTGGTTATAGTTCCTTGTCCATCTTGGCAGAAGAGCGTGCACTATCACTAAAGCCAAGGAAACTACCACATCATATCCACATAACAGCTGAGAGAGGGACAATCATTTGCCAGACCAGTATGTCTGGCCAAGTCTACAAAAGGATGCCTCTTTCCTCTAACAGTTCCCTCCATTTTACTCACCTACCCATGGATTAGTCCCACTTACCATGGGCTGAGTCTTCCCCATCCACTAGTCTATTGTAGGTTCTCTCTGGTCTTAATTCAACTATCAACTATCTATAAATATGTCTAGAGCTTGAACCCTCAACCATCAAGTTGACACATGTATCTAACTGTGACAGATAGGTCTTGATATAATAGCAGTCGGAGAGTTCAATACCTTATTTTCCAAACTAAAAATCAGAAAAGAAATTTCAGACTTAAATTATACCATAGATAACAGATACCTAATAGACATTTGCAGAATATATACTATCCAACAGGTAAGGAATACATATTCTTCTAAGTGGCACATGGAACTTTCTCTAAAGCCAATCACATTATAGTCTGCAAAGCAAGCCTTAACAATTATAAAAGATCTAAATAATTCCTTGTATTTTATAAGTCCACAATGGAATATAATATAAATCAGCAGTAAAAGGAACTATACCAATACTTGAACACTGGGATTACAGATCCATGCTATCATGCTCCATTTTTTACAGCTGTTTTAATCATTGAGCCATTACCCCAACCCAGCATGATTATAATTAGTGTCAGTGTGAATCTCTTTGAAGAGTATTGATCTTTTTGGGTATATAGATTCATATGTTTCATCTACTTTTGGGATTTTAAAGTTATTTTTTCTATTCTCCCCCTCCTTATTTTCTTTATGAAAATGTGTATGTTAGTACATTTGGTGGGTTTGTACAAGGCTCTTGGATTCCATTACTTTTTCTTTTGCCCCTCAGAATGTGAGGTTTCATTTATCCTGTCTTCAGGTTCACTGATTCTTCTGTCTGATCAGGTCTCCTGTTGAACTTCTCTAGTGATTTTTTATCTTTGTTATTAACATTTTAGCCCCTAAAATTTTATTTTGTTTTCCTTTTATCATTTATATCCCTTTTTGATAGACTCTACTTATTGTATATCATTCCCTTGACTTCTCTCATCTTCCATCCATGTTTTGCCTTTGTTTATTTCAGCATGTTTAAGACAATTAATTTTCAGTCTTCATTTAATAAGTCTAATATCATGAATTCCTCAAGGATACTTTCTTTAAATTTCTCTTCTTTTTATTGAGAGTTTTTTATATACTCAATTTCTCTTCTTCCTATGTTTTTGTTGAGAAGTGCACATTTGTTTATTTTTATTTCATAAAACATAGTTGTAGCAGTTATTGTGGAGCCTTTGGTAATTTCAACATTAGCAGTCTAAAGAATTGGTATTTGTTGGTCATCTTCTTTTTTTATTTATTCAATTGTGCATGGGTGCATGTGTGTGTGTGTGTTTGCGCACGCGTGTGTGTGTAGAACCACAAGCGAATTCGGGAACCACCACGGACCACCTCCACCTCCTCCTTGTTTACTCTGCCCCAGGATTCACAGGCTCCGCCCTACCAGGACCAGAAACGCAGGCCGCCCCCGCTTCCGCCCGGCATCTATACGTAGGGTCTAGGATCCGAACACCAGACCTTCCGCCTAGCAAGGAAGAGGCTTAACCCCTGAGCCACCTCTCCAGCCCCGGTCATCTTTCTTCTTGCAAGCTGATGAAGTTTTTCCTTTTTTAATGTTAAATTATTTTAGTTTATATTCTGGGAACACTGAATTGAGACTGTCAATCTTGTCATCTTGAAGGATGGCAGTTCTCAGCAAAAAAATGAAAAAGTATATGGGTAAATATATATTTAAATGTTAATAATGTTAATGTTAATTATAATGTTAATATAAATGTTAAAATGTTAATTTTTTAATTAATTAACTTATTTTTTTCCACTCATACAAACTTGATAGGTACCCCATTCCCCTCCCTCCCTCCCTCCATCCCTCTCTGGATCCCTTTGCTATCTCCCCCCTTTTCCCCTTCCTTTTCCCGGCTCCCTCCCTTTCTCCCAATAATGTTAATGTTAATGTAAATGTTAATAATGTTAATGCTAAAATGTTAATAGCAAAGATAAAAAAGTCACTAGAGAAGTTCAATAGGAGATTCGATCAGACAGAAGAATCAGTATATATTTATAAAAGTATATAAAAGTAAAAACTCAAATAGAAAATTTGAAACTGAAAAACGTGATAATGGAGATTAAAGATTCACTGAGGAGATTAATAACAGAGTGGAGAAAGAAAAGAATCATTACCAGAAACTCCAGAGTAATTATGCAATCCAAAACAGAATGGGTGGCAGGGAAGGGGGGAGAATCACAATCAAGAATGAAGTTTGGTCTCTTCCCATCCTAAAGCTCAGGGAATCTTGCAGAAGAAAGGGCAGCAAGATTGTAAGAACCTAAAGATGGAAGGACCAATGATATATGCAAGATACTCCACAAAAGTTAGGGCTGCAGCAACCAGTATTGGAGTTTGCCTGACTGCACAATGACTGACATGTCAATGACCCCCCAAAGTCTAGCAAGGATCACAGGGGAGAGGGCTTCAGGCAATAGGATCCTTAGAGGCAAGGGATTAAACAATCATAATATAGTTCCCATGCTAATGAAGAGCCCAAGAAGGGACCCGGGCTATGCCACTGAGCCCTGAACCCTCACTAGGGTGAAGGACTCAGAGGGAGGTTCCGTGCCCACACAAACGGATGCTCCAGGGGATGGGAAGGAAGAGGGAGGGGAGGGTGAGGGAGGGAGGAGGGTAAAAAGGAGGAGGGAAGGGGGGGAAAATCCAATGAGGGACGATGGTCGGGGGAGGAAGGAGGGAAAGGATGGGGATACCTATTAAGTTTGCATGATTAGGAAAAAAAATAAATGTGGGAGGAAAAAAATAAAGATTATGTTGCAAACTTAAAAAAAAAAAGTGCATTTGGTCCTTAGAAGCAAGGAGTTAAACAGATGTAACAGAGTTCCCTAATGGGTGGCCCAAGAAGGAGCCCCAAGCTATGCCACTGAGTCCCGAACCCTCCCTAAATGTAGAAGTCTCAGAAGGAAACTCTACGCCCATATAAACAGATGTTCTGGAGGATGAGAGGGAGAGGCAAGAAACACCAAGAGAGGAGGGAGAAAAGAGGGATGAGAGGAGGAAGGGGGAGAGAATGGGATGGGGACACAACAGGGAGGAAGGAGGGGAAAGAGGTAAGGACAGGGTACCTACTGAGCTTGTATAACTAGGTAAAAAATAATAATAATAAAGTTTGGGGGGAAAAAAAGAATGAGTTTGGACCTGTCAGAATCCACCTGGAAGACGTTCTTTCTGGGGGCTCTAATGATCTGAACTCACCTTCCCACCTGTCATGGTCTCCTCCAGTATATGTGTTGTGTTATTTTTTTCTTTTCCCAATTCTGTTCTGTCAACCCTTGGAATAAATGGGAGTTATAGTTCTATCATCTCAGCTTCTCCAGCAGTCTGTCTGGATAGTTTTTCTTTATCCTTGGACTCCACTTGTTCCCAATTTAACCTTAAGATTTATTTACAGTTACGACACCCTGAATAAGGTGCCTCTCCTGTGTCCTTGACCTATGTTCTCTTTCAGAGATTTTCTTTGCTTATAGAAGCATTCTTAATTTTTTTAGTATGTTTATTTTTTCCCAATCATACAAATTTAATAGGCACCCGTCCCCTCCCTCCCTCCACCCCTCCCCAATCCCCCTTGTACCCTCCCTCCCTTTCACCCAGTGCCCTCCTCTTCCCCCCCTCCCAATCCCTGGAGCATCCTTTAGTGTGAAGGTCAAACTTCCCTTTGCATCCTCCACTCTAATGAGGTATAAGGACTCAGTGGCACTGCCCAGAGCCCTTTCTTGTGCTCCCCTTTAGTATGGGGACACTATTGTGACTGTTAATGCCTTGCCTCTAAGGATCCTAATGCCTAGTTCATGCTATACTTTGGGAGGTCATTGACATATCAGTCATTGCGCAGGTCATGCAAAGTCCGATTATGGCTACTGAAACCCTAACTTGCGTGGAGTATCTTGCATATCGTTGCTCCTCCCCATCTTTAGGCTCTTACAATCTTACTGCCCCTTCTTCCGCAAATTTCCCTGAGTTTTAGGATGGGGAGAGATTTGGCTGGTCTGGTTCCAGGTGATTAATGTAGAGTCTCTGATGTTCTGAATTATGGTTGGTTGTTGTTTTCAGTTTTGCCGTTCCTGCACCGCCCTTGGCTCCATCCTGATTGGTATTGAAGGTCACCTCCTGAGGAGCAGTGGGTCCTCCCTGGACTGCATTCTTAATTTTATCTCAACTATTTTAAGAGCTTCTATAGTCAAGGTTCAAGTTATGGGTTCAGTTTTAATCTGTTCTCCCAAAAAATACCCCCCAAAGTGAGTTGACCACTTTCCTCCATTTCACAATTTATTCCCTAGATTGTTCTTCTACATGTCCCAGACCTAAGTATAAATGCTTCAGTCATGTTTGTTTTTATTTACTCTCTTTGTTGTTGTTGTTGTTGTTGTTGTTATTTACTCTCTAATCCCACCAAACCCCAACATATCCTTTCTCTCTAGCCAAATCTATCTATGAAAACAGTGGATGGGTGAAGAAGATATAGGATGCAAAATGTTTTGGAGGAAAGAACTCTCACAGGGGATTACTTCTAGCATAAGGAGATGATGCGTGACTTTTCTTGGGAAGATGAACAAATGTTTACTCATCCCAGATAGGACACTGATGACAGAGCAAAGAAATAATTCCCATGGCGTATAGCTTAGTGAACCAGTGAATTACTGGAGTTACTTACAGGAGCGTGGATGACTTGGAGCTGCCGCACACCCAGAGAGACTGCCCCAGCACTGGTGATGACTCACAAAAGCAGCATCCTTAGAGGACCCTACAAAGTTGCAGGCAATTCTGCTGATGGGGCAGTCTCTTCTGCCCAACAGCAGTCACTGCTTCTATTAACGAGAGGCCTTGTAAACCTTACCAGTTTCACTAATTGAACCTTTTAAGTTTTCCTTTGCTTCCTAGGCCTTTCTTGAATCTCACGAGCTTCTCTCTTCTTTCTAGAAGAGAACGTTTCAGTACAGAAGAAATAACTGCACAGCATGGAGTAAGCACTAGACCGGTGACCAAAACTCCTGGATTCCTGCCAGGGTTCTGCCACATATAATTCTGTGACAGAAGACCGCAGAAGTTTGAAGCTTTATGTAGCTTAAGTCTCCATCCAATCCAACTTTATATTCAGGACTAGGCTTGGAGACTTGCTATAACTTGCTTCAAGACATGAAGTCAGTTAGTGGATTATCTGGGAACTGGAGTTCCCCGTCAATGCTCTTTCCACGCCAAGAGCCTCCATCGTCGCACAGCACGATGAGCATTGTAAGGATTATATGTAAGATCAAATGTGTAAATGGTGATGAAGGAGATTGGGAAATAGAAAATATTATTCAAACTGGAGCTTATTAACTTTACTGACAATCCCCACTGGAAACTGATGCTCTGCTGTATCCCAATGGAAGGTCAAGACCCATAGGAAGTCTAAATTCACTCATCACCTCTCTTGAGGCCTCCAAACTGTTAATGCAGCACTAAACAGAAATCCAAGGTTGCAGCCACTAATAAGCCTCATTGGAACCATTTACAAAGTTGTTCTGATGTTCATAAACATTGGCAGTAAATATCAGATCTCAATAACAAATATGTTAAAGCATGTATAGTTATTCATTATTTGTCTTCTTCCTTTTGTCTATTTTACAAATTGATTATGATGTCATTTATTGCTCTGGCATATCATACCTTGCCTATCGCAGGGATTTAGCAAATTTTTATTAAATATAGAACTATATTGTATGATTGGAAAAAAAATAAAGTTACCAACTTAAGAAAAGAACTATAATATAAGAAAATTTCATTCTGCTCTCAAGGAACTCACAGGTTGGTGAGGAGAGTGACCCAGAAAAACATAAATGAACTAAAAAGCATGGCATGGTGGTAGTGCCTGTGTTCTCAGCACTTGTGAGTTGGAGGCAGCAGGATCACAAATTCAAATCCAGTCTAGGCAATGAAAAGCTTATCAAATGATAAGATTAAAATAGGGCTGGAAGATGTTTCAGCAGCTAAAGGTTCCTATGCACAAACCTGGTAATCTGAGTTCAATTCCTGGAGTCCACAAGTGTACCTGTTTCTCTCTCTCTCTCGTTCTCTCTCTCCCTCTCATAAACAGATGAAAAATAAAATGCAATACAGAAAGGAGTTCCAGTAGGGGAAAAAGTAGAGATAAAAGGACTGAGTAAGCAGTCATGCCTGGACAGAGTGAAAGGTGAAAGTGTATAAGGTAAAGAAAGGCAAAGTGTGTTCCACCATTTTTTTAGAGTAGGACCCCTCTCTACTACTTCCTTTCAGATTCAGAATTTTTGGTTTTGTTTGTTACCCATTTAATTTAACCAGGGTCATTTGTCAGATCATTTGACTGGATCTATCCATTGGAATGTAGTGGAGTACACAATTAAAGACTCTTTCTTTGAATTGTCAGTAGCCAATAGTTCAGCACAGCGAAAGTGAGAAACAGCACATCATTCATCCCAGAATTCCCAGAGAACTTCAGCAAACAGGAGCAAGGAGACAGCAGTAGGAAATAAAGGTGGAGAAACAGCAAGTAGCAGACACGAGAGCTTTCAGAGAGCTTTCTATGATAGAATGTGAGAAACCAGTGGAGGACATTAAATGGGTAAATGACTTTCCCTCACAGGAGAATAGTCGCCCTAGCAATGAGGAGGAAGAAATTGGAGAGTCAAGACAGGGGAGCAGCCTGTCAGTTTACTCATACCCCATCTTGCTTTACAAAAGACTCAATGAGGGAATTTCAGAGGTTATAACTTTGCTTGTGTCCCTAACCCATCTTATCTTACCTTCAGACATTGTAAAGATTCTGTTAGACTTTTCAACACTGTGACAGATACCTCTGATTGGACTTAAGCCCGCTCTATGGTAGAGAATCTATGTAAACTGTAAACTGGGTCAAAGACCCATGGCAATACTCATAGGCCCTAGCAGGGAACTTTGTACTGTTATTTAATTAAACTGACATAGCATCAAACTGCCTTGTACATTTTTACATTTATGCTACTAGACAAATGTTAATCTCAGCATTAGTGCAAAGAGATCTCCTTCCACTGAATACAGAGATATAGTAGCTAATCAAGGTGCTGAGAATAAGTGATGGATGAGAGCTCAGCCATAAACGAAGGGATTTGTACTGCTCCCTCTACCCCTGGGAGAACATTACGGAAGAGAAGGCAGAGTGAAGGTGAAGGTAGGAGCCAGAAGACAGCAAGCTAGCTGCCTCATCATCAACAGTTCACTGTAGCTGCCAGTGCTTTCGCTGGGTCTGCACATGAATGGGCCCATCAGTAGTGAGAATGGAGAAGGGGCTCAGGAGACCCTACTCCTCAATGTTGAACTATTTACTACTGTTGGATTGAAGGAGAAGGGAAACATTGTCTTCAATGGTGTACTCACTGGTGACTCTACTACACTCCAATGGGTAGATCCAATCTAATGATTTCACAGATGGCCCTTGTTAAAGTAAACAGGTCACAAACAACCCCAAAAGTTCTGAATCTGTGAAAGGGAGTAGTAGGGAAGGGGAGATGTTGATAGGTACCAGAGGGAGATAAGGGATGGAGGGGGTTGAGAATAATCAGAATACATGGCATGTTTGAACAAGTCCAAGAATACACTTTGTAGTAAATTAATGAAAAAAGAAATTTCCCAGATCAAAAAGGTAGACCAAACATGGTCTTCATGGTGAAAATTCAGAATGTTGAGGATAAAAGCCAGAAAGCCTCTAGAGATAACAACTCAACCAGAGAAGAACAAAGAGCCAAGTAGCTTCCAACTTCTCCAGTGCAAACTAGATACACAGGAAAATTAAGAACTATCACTGGTTAGACATTTGTAGATAAGAAATTGTGAGAACTGACAGAGCAAGGGTGGACACACTCACCTTCTATCTGACATCATACTGGAATTACAAACATGTGAATTAATAAAAAGAAATAAGACTTTTCCTATCCAAGGACAACGTGATTCTCTGAATCTGCAAAAATGCTCTTAAAACTAGTAAGTGATTTTAGCAAAATGGCAACATACTATCAACGAATAACTTAACTGCAAAGTATACAGAAAAAAATTAATATAGCCCTATAAGTAATGTAAGTATGTAACCAACAAAATAAGCACAGGATCTGCATATTCAAAACTACGAAAAGTTGATCAAGGAAATGAAGAAGGGTAAATGGAAAGACACCATGGTTATGAATCGCAAAATTTAATACTGTTAAAATGTCATTTATCACCACAATTAGTGTATAGATCTAGCATATGCAGTTAAAAAAATCACAGTGGGTTTTTTATAAACATTATAAAAATAATTCTGAGAGGATAGTCCAAACAATTTTGAAAGGAATAACATTAGAGGAATCATTGTAACTGATTTCAAGATTAAAGCCAGAGCCATGAAGACTCTGTAGGGTTGGTGAGAATACAGACACACAAATGGGATAGACCAGAGAATATAGAAACAGACACAGTGATGGGATAGACCAGAGAGTCCAGAAGCCGACCTTGTAAATCCAGCCAGTAACTCTTGACAAAGGTAGAGGGCAAGTCAATGGAAAATGGAAAGTCTTTTCAACAAATGGAGGAACACCTTAACACCCACACACCTGTAGATGAATCTAGACCTGAACTTCAGCCTTTACACAGAAATACAATCAAAGTTAATTATAAATCTAAGTGTAAAAGTTTTAGAAGCAAACAAAGGAGAAAAATCTTTGTGACCTAGAGTCAAGCAGCATTTTCAGATTGATTCCATGGTATGATTCATAAAGGAAAAACTAATAAATTCTACAAAAATTAAATATTTGCAGCTTGGCATAGTAGTACATGTCTATAATTCCAGATATTGAAAGATGGAGGCAGGAGGAAGTAGGATCAGTAGTTAAAGGTCATTCCAGGATATATAGTAAGTTTGAAACCAGCTTGAGCTATGTGAGACCTAATCTCAAAAGAAAAAGTATCTTTCCATTCTATAACTTAGGAAAATATAAATCATATCTAATAAAAGAATTTGGAGGCAGAATATTGAATAATCTTTAAGTCAGGCGATAGCATATGTTTATAGTCTCAGTTTCTTGGGAGGCTGAGGTGGAAAGATCACTTGAGGAAACTTGACAGCAGCCAGGGCAATGCAGTGAGACTCTGCCCCCAAAACAAAACAAAAAAAAAAAAAAAAAAAAAAAAACCTTCATGGTGAGTTGAGAATTGAAAAAATTGCAAAACTCAAGAGTAGGAAAAAATTAAATTCTAAGCTGGGTAAAACACTTAGATGTCTCACTAAAGAAGGTATGCAGGTAGAAAACAATCACACAGAAAGACACTCAGCATCATTAGTTATTAAACATGTCTAACCTGTGTCATATTGAGATGCTACTACATTCATTTCAGAAAGTTAAACTTTCAAAGAAAATACTGATCAGGTTGTGCAGAAACTGGTACTCTTCTACACTGATGGTGAAAGTATAAAATTATATTCTCAGTCTGAAAAGTAGTATGACAGTCATAGGAAGGGTAACTTTTACTTACCATGATTCAGCAATTCCTAGGAAATTTTCCCTAAGCAAATAGAAATATATTCATATAGCAACTGATAAATGAATATTTATAACAACTCTATAATAAAAAAATCTAGTTTTGAACAAAATCTAGTTACCTTCAATGGGTAAGCAAGTATACAATATAACACTGCTCTATGATGTAAAAGCATGAAATATTGATATATGCAACCATCTGAATGAATCTTAAAGGGCCTATTCTGAATGAAGGAAGCAAGTCTTGGGGGATAGAAATGTATCTAGTATTAGAATTATTTTTGTTTTTTGATTTTTTAAAATTTTTTCCACTCATACAAACCTAATAGGTACCCCAGTCTCCTCCTTCTCTCACTCCTCCCCAGTCCCCCTTACACCCTTCCCCCCTTTTCCCCTTCTTTTCCCTCCCCTTTCTGCCAATGCCCCCTTCCCCCTCTCCCTGGAGCATCCTTTAGTGTGAATGCCAAACTTTCCTCTGGATCCTCTTCTCTGATGAGGTGTAAGGACTCAGTGGCATTGCCTAGAGCCCTTTCTTGTGTTCCCCTTTAGTATAGGAACACTATTGTGGCCTCTAAGGATCCTAGTGCCTGTGATCCATGCTAGACTTTGGGGGGGGGTCAATGATATGTCCATCATTGCACAGGTAATGCAAAGTCCTATTATTACTTCGGCCCTAACTTGTGTGGAGTATCTTGCATATCGTTGCTCCTCCCCATCTTTAGGCTCTTACAATCCTACCAGCCCCTCTTCTGCAAATTTCCCTGAGCTTTAGGATGGGGAGAGATTAGGCTGGCATGGTTCCAGGTGATTAATGTAGGGTCTCTGATGTTCTGAATTATGGTTTGCTGTTCCTGCACTTCCCTTGGCTCCATCCTGATGGGTATTGGATGTCACCTCCTAGCCAAAGATAAAAGGCTGTTAAAATAGAGTCTTACCAAAAGAGTAGATTCAAAAGTAGATGGAATAAGAGTAGGAGACCGCGGTGAGAGGGGGTCAGTCTCCCATTCGCAGGATGGTTACCTTCTATCTGCCAGACTCAGGAAGGAAAGTCTGTGAGTGTAACCAGATGTCTTACTACTTACTTGCAGTACTTGATGGTGGCCTATTTTCTTTGTTGTAGCATAATCCCCTCTCTCCTTGTTTCTGGGGGACCCTCCTTCCCCTTCCCTCCTGTTTATAATCTTTGCAATTACTGTAGGTATTACAGAGATTATTTTTTGAGTATGTCACTAAGTGGGTTTAGTACTAGGATCCACCAATTAGGGAGTACATACAGCACTTAATTTTCTGTGTCTGGGATACTTCACTCAATATAATTTTTTCAAATTCCATCCATTTCCTGGCAAATTTCATTAATTCATTTTTTTGATGGCTGAGTAGTATTCCATTGTATAAATTTTCCTTATCCACTCGTCAACTGTTGGGCATTTGGGTTGATTCCATGACTTTGCTATTGTAAACAGTGCTGCTATGAACATGGTTGTGCTTGTGCCATTGAGGTGAATTTTTGCTGTATGGGGGGTTATTCCCAAAAGTGGAATAGCAGGATCATATTGCATTTCAATCTTTAACTTTTTTTTTAATTATTATTTATTCAACTGTGTGTGTGTGTGTGTGTGTGTGTGTGTGTGTAGAACCACGGACGAATTCGGGAACCACCATGGACGCCTCCACCTCCTTCTGCCCCGGGATTCACAGGCTCCGCCCTACCAGGACCAGAAGCGCAGGCCGTCCCCACTTCCGCCCGGCGTCTATACGTGGGATCTGGGATCCGAACTCAGGACCTTTCGCCTGCAAGGCAGAGGCTTAACCCCTGAGCCACCTCTCCAGCCCTGAATCTTTAACTTTTTTAAGAATTGCCAGATGTCTCACTAGAGTGGTTGTATGAGCCTGCATTCCCACCAGCAAGTTCCCTTCTTGCCATATCCTCTCCAGCATTTGGTGTTGTTTGTATTGTGGATTTTTGCCATCCTGACCAGGGTGAG
Organism: Typhlomys cinereus; assembly: GCA_023101885.1. Lineage (NCBI taxonomy): Eukaryota > Metazoa > Chordata > Mammalia > Rodentia > Platacanthomyidae > Typhlomys > Typhlomys cinereus. The sequence continues at coordinate 2,158,177 of JALPQD010000352.1, read as the reverse complement.
ATGATATCTCAAGGAGATTTTGATTTGCATTTCCCTTATGGCTAAGGATGCGGAGCATTTTTTAAGATATTTGTTAGACATTTCAATTTTGTCCCTGGTAAAGTTTCTTTTGAGTTTCAAGGACCATTTTTTTATTTCCACTCATATAGATTTAACAGGTACACCTGTCCCCCACCGCCCTATGCCCCCCTCCCCTCCCTCACCTCCCCATTCCCCAGTGCCTCCCCCTCCCATCCCCAGAGCATCCTTAAATGTGCATACCCAACTCTCCTCTGGGTTCTACTCTCCAATGAGGTGCAAGGACCCAGTGGCATTTCCCAGAACCCTTTCCTGTGTCCCACTTAAGCATAGGAACACTACTGTGGCTGTCAATCCCTTGCCTCCAAGGATCTTAGTGTCAAGGCCCATTTTTTAATTGGGCCATTTGTTTCCTTGGTGTTTAGTTTTCTAAGTTCTTTGTGCACTATGGATAATAAAGCTCTATCAGATATGTAGTTAGTGAAGATTTTCTCCCATTCTGTGGGTTGCCTTTTTGCTTGGGTTACAATCTCTTTATCTGAACAGAAGCTCTTTAATTTCACAAGATCCCATCTGTTGAGTGTTGGTTGTAGTGACTGTGCTATTGGATTTCCATTTAGGAACTGTTGGCCTAGTCCAATCAGCTCAAGGGAGTTCCCTACCCTTTCAACTAAGGTTTTTATAGTGTCTGGTCTTATATTGAGGTCCTTGATCCATTTGAAATTAATTTTTGTATGTGGTGACAAGTACGAGTCCATTTTTAATCTTCTGCATGTGGCCGTCCAGTTTTGCCAGCACCATTTGTTGAAGATGATGTTCTTTTTCCATTGGATTATTTGGTCCCCTTTGTCAAAGGGGGCTTACATCTGGGTCTTCAACCCTTATCCATTGATCTATGTGTGTATTTTGGAGCCAGTACCAGGCTGTTTTTACAACTATGGATTTGTGGTATAGACTAAGGTTTGGTATAGTGATACCTCCAGCAGTGTTTTTGTTACTCAGGATTGTCTTTGCTATCCTGGGTCTTTTGTGCCTCCATATGAATTTTGAGATTGTTTGGTCAACTTCTTTAAAGAATTGTTTTGGGATTTTAATTGGTATAGCATTGAATTTGTATATTGCCTTTGGTAGGATGGTCATTTTTATGATGTTGATTCTGCCAATCCAGGAACATGGGAGGTCTTTTCACCTTCTGGTGTCTTTTGTAATTTCTTTCTTTAGGGTTTTAAAGTTTTCATTGTAAAGGTCTCTTACTTCCTTGGTTAGGTTTATACCTAGGTATTTCATTTTTTTTAGAAGCTATTGTAAATGGGATTGTTTCTCTTAGGGATTTTTCACTTCTTTCATCCTAGGCATAGAGGAAACTGATTTTTGTATGTTTATTTTGTATCCTGCCACCCTGCTGAACTTCTGTATTAGTTCCAGGAGTTTCCTGGTGGAGTTTTTGGGATCACTAAGGTATACTATCATGTCATCTGCAAATAGAGATAACTTGACTTCTTCCTTTCCAATTTTAACCCCTTTTATCTCCCTTTCTTGTCTTATGGCTCCAGCTAAGACTTCAAGTACAATATTGAATAAACGTGGTGAGAATGGACAGCCTTGTTTAGTTCCTGATCAAAGCGGGAATACTCCAAGTTTTTCCCATCGAGTGTAATCCTTGCTGTTAGCTTGTTGTATACAGCTTTTATTATATTGATAAAGGTTCCTCCCATTCCAACTGTCTCTAGGGTTTTGATCATAAAAGGCTGTTGGATCCTGTCAAAAGCTTTTTCTGCATCTATCGAGAGCATCATGTGGTCTTGGATTTTGGACTGGTTTATATGGTGAATTACATTTATTGATTTGCGTATTTTTTTGGTGAAATTTAGTCGAACATGAAGTTTATTGTATGTAGTCATCAAGTACGGGTGAGGGTTTGGTCGTTTGTAGTGTAGAAGTGTATTGGGAGGGGGGGGAGCAGGCAGCAAGAAAGAAAGTACAGCAAACGAAGCTCAAGGGTGACTCGAGAAAACGACGATGCCTCAGCAGCATAGGTGCCTTCCAGAGAGTGGATTTCTGGGAGGAGTACCAGGTGTGGGCACTCAGCTGTGTCACCTAGGGAAGTGACATCTGGACCGGGTGGGTGGGGCTCCACAAGGTGATGACCCTGTCCTGTCCTTTCTTATTTTGTTAGAGTTTTGACGTTACACTTCTTCAATGGAGGAAGATAACGATTTTTCAGGTCAGGTTGTCTGCCTTGAAGTCCATCCACGGGGCAGTGAAATTTACACATGTGTTTCGCATAAATCTCTCATGTACTGAAGTCAGAACTAAGGGACAACTGGTAGACCCGCAGACCCCAGATGCAGAGACCAAGTTCCTCGGGATAACTGGTCGACCCGTCTCCTGGGAGAGAGGAGCGCATAGCGGATCAAGGATGTAGACCCGCCGTCTTGCTGGTCGACCTCCGCGACAGCGGGAAGGAGAGGAAAGGGGTCGGGACGCCGGGAGGTGCGCCCGAGCCCCAGATAGAGAGAGACCCCCGCCGTCGGAGAGACGGGAGATCCCCCCCCCCCCGCCACCCGCCGCGGGAGGAGACGAGCGGGAGGGCACACGAGCGGCCCAACCCCACGCGGGGCGGCCCCACGCGCGCGTGCGAGAGCGAGAAGAGACAAACCCTTGGGTCGAGGCTGACTGTCAATAGATCGCAGCGAGGGAGCTGCTCTGCTACGTACGAAACCCCGACCCAGAAGCAGGTCGTCTACGAATGGTTTAGCGCCAGGTTCCACACGAACGTGCGTTCACACGACGGGCGAGAGGGCGGCCCCCTTTCCGGCCGCACCCCGTTTCCTGGGACGAAGGGCTCTCCGCACCGGATCCCGGTCCCGGCGCACGGCGGAGGCGACGCCGCGCGCGCGAAGGCGCAACGGCCTGCCGGCGGGGACAGACAGGAACCCGATTTGCGTATGTTGAACCAACCTTGTGTGCCTGGAATAAAGCCTACTTAATAACTATGAATGATCTTTTTGATGTTTTTGAATACGATTTGCTAAGACTTTGTTGAGAATCTTTGCATCTGTGTTCATCAATGAGATTGGCCTATAGTTTTTTTTTTTTTAAGTGTATCTTTATTAGGGTTTGGGATTAAGATGATTTAGCTTCATAGAAAGAATTTGGTAATGTTCCTTCCTTTGCTATTTGATGGAACAGTTTAAGGAGTATTAGTGTTATTTGTTCCTTAAATATCTGGTAGAACTCTGTGCTGATTCCATCTGGTCCAGGACAATTTTTGGTGGGAAGATTCAAGAATACATCATCGATTTCCTCATATGTTGTAGGACTATTTAAATAATTCAAAACTTCCTGATTCAATTTAGGTAAGTTATGCTTACTTAGGAATTCATCCATTTCTTTTGTGTTGTCAAATTTCACAGAGTATAAGTTTCTGAAATATGACCTTATAATTCTCTGAATTTCATGGGTATCAGTAGTGATAACTCCATATTCATTTCTAATTTTGTTAATTTGGGTTTTCTCCCTCTTGTTTTTGATTAATTTACCTAGGGGTGTATAAATCTTACTGAGTTTTTTCAAAGAACCAGCTTTTTGACTGATTGATTCTCTGTATCATTTTCCTTATCTCAATTTTCTGATTTTTCTCCCCTGGTTTTGCTTATCTCCTCTCTTCTACTGCTTTTGGGATCAGATTGCTCTTGTGTCTCTAAAGCTTTAAGCTGCATTGTTAAGTTATTTATTTGTGATGTTTCTATTTTTTTGATGTAGGCATTAAGAGCTATGAACTTACCTCTTAAGACAGCTTTCACTGTGTCCCAAAAATTTTGATAAGCTATATTTTCATTATCGTTTGCTTCCAGGAAATCTTGGATTTCCTGTATGATTTCTTCCTGAATCCAATTCTCATTCAGCATCATAGTGTTTAGATTCCAGGAGTTAGTGTATTTTCTGTTGTTTGTTATGTTGCGAATGTCAAGCTTTAGACCAAAGTGGTCTGATAGGATAAAGGCTAGAATTTCAACTTTCCTGTATATGTGGAGATTCGTTTTGTGGCCCAATATGTGATCTATTTTGGAGAAAGTTCCGTGTGCTGCTGAGAAAAATGTGTATTCTTTGATGCGTGGATGAAAAATTCAATAGAGATCTGTAAGTTCCATTTCAGTAAGAGTTTGATTAAGTTCCAATGTGTCTCTGTTAAGTTTTTTTTTTTAAGTTGCTTTTTTTAAAATTATTTATTCAACTGTGTGTGTGTGTGTGTGTGTGTGTGTGTGTGTGTGTAGAACCACGGACGAATTCGGGAACCACCATGGACCGCTTCCACCTCCTTGTTTACTCTGCCCGGGAATTCACAGGCTCCGCCCTACCAGGACCAGAAACGCAGGGCGCCCCCGCTTCTGCCTGGCGTCTATATGTGGGGTCTAAGATCCGAACTCAGGACCTTCCGCCTGCAAGGCAGAGGCTTAACCCCTGAGCCACCTCTCCAGCCCCTCTGTTAACTTTTTGACCTGTTGATTTATCCCATCTTGAGAGGACGGTATTGAAATCCCCAAGAATTATCGTTTTGGGGTTGATTTCTTGCTTTAGATGCTGTAGGGCTTGCTTAATGAATGTGGAGGAGCCCGTATTAGGTCCATATATGTTCAGTATTATGAAGTCTTCCTGATGAATTGTACCTGTGACTAGAATGTAGTATCCATCTGTGTCTCTTACGATTTTTTTTTGAAGTCCACTTTGTCTGATAGCATAATAGCTACCCCTGCCTGTTTCCTGGTTCCATTAGCTGGCAGAATTTTGGACCAGACTTTTATTTTTAGGATGTGCCTATCTTTTGTGGTGAGATGAATTTCCTGAAGGCAGCAGATTGATGAGTTGTGATTTTTAATCCAAGTTTTTAATCTGTGTCTCTTGATTGGTGAGTTAATTCCATTGACATTTAATGTTTTTTATTTAATACATTTTTATTATTATTTCAGCTCATACAAACTTAATAGGTATACCAGTTCCCTCCCTCCCTCCTCCTCCCCCCAACCCCCTGCTCCCCCTTCCCTCACCCCTCCCTCCCCACCCCCCAGACATTTAATGTTATAATGGAGAAATTACTTTTAATTCTGGACACTTTTATATTTAGTGTCTTTGGTAAGTGTATTATTTGGCTTTTAGGTTTTGGTGGTATTATACTTCCCTTCTGTCCTCTTGGATATGCTTATTCTTTTCTTCAAGCTTGAGTATCTTTTGTAGCATTTTTTGAAGTCCTGGTTTGGTAAACATGTAAGCCTTCAAATTGTCTTTGTGTTGGAAAACTTTTCTTTCCCTGTCGATCATGACAGATAGTTTTTCCAGGTATATCAGCCCGGGTTGACATTTTTGCTCATTCAATACTTGAAGTACATCTCTCCAAGCTCTTCTTGCTTTTACTGCTTCCATTGAGAAATTATTTGTTGTATTAATAGCTTTACCTTTAAAAGTGACTTGTTTTTCCCCTTGAACCTCTCAGCACTATTTCTTTGTCTTGAATGTGGAGTGTTTTGACTATTATTTGCCATGGCGAGTTTCTATTTTGGTCATATCTGTTTGGGGTATGGAATGCCTCTTATATTTGGATGGGCCTCTCTTCCTTTAGATGAGGAAAATTTTCCTTGATGATAATTTGAAAAATTTCTTCAGGTGTGGTATTTTGGAATTCTTCTTCTGGTATTCCATGAATGCGCATGTTAGGCTTCTTCAGGGTATCTAATAACTCCTGAATATTTCTTTCAAATATCTTTTTTGGCTTTAACAACCTCTTCCATTGAGCTGGTTAATTCTTCCACTTTGTCTTCAAGATCTGAAATTCTGTTTTCTGCTTCATTAGTTCTGCTGATAAGACTCTCTGTTGAGTTCTGGGTTGAAGATAACTTGTCTTTTAGTTCAATTTTAAACTCTGCTTGAAACTGTTTTAACTGCTGTATGCCTATCTTTGTTTCTTGAACTGTTTTTCTCAACTCCTCCAAGTGTCTGTTGTGTTCCTGTTCAAAGTGGTTGATGCAGTTATTTAACTCCTCCTGGATTTCCTCTTCATAGTATTGATCATGGTAATGATCATGCTTTGAAAATCGTTATCTTGAACCTGGCTTTCTTGGTTATTTTCTGTGAATTTGTTCTGGTTGGAATCTATCATTATGGGGTTAATTCTTTTGGTGGGAGATTTGTTTTTTTGGGTTTTGTTTTTCGTGGATATGCACTGTCATGGTTTGAAATGTGTCCCTCATAGTCTTATGTGTTTAGCAAGGTCATAGCACCTTGAGAGGTGGAGCCTTGCTGGAGGAAGGCAGTCACAAGGGGTGAGCCTTGAGGTGGATTAGTCCCACCCTACCTCTAGGAGAAGTCTGCCTTTGTAGCAGGCAGTCTGCAGCTCTCAGCTTCCAACATGTCTGCAGTGACTTAGCCTCCTCCAGCTTTGACCAGCCAGCCATGACACCTCGGCTTTGAGAGACTGTACCTCCCCTCTGGAACCGTAAGCTGAATAAACTTTCCTTTTTGCCTTAAGTTGATTGTTCTCTCATAGCAATAGTAAAGAGTAACTGTTACATGCACTGTGACTTGGGCATTGTTTTGTCTCTTAAGACCTTCTTTCAGTTTCTGTGTGTTTTTGACTGAACTGAAGTAGTTGGTATTACTACTCTCGAGCAGTTATTACTAATGTTTGCCTTGAAGTTGGGTATGCTTGTCTGTTGTTATTGTTATTTCCTAGATGAGGTTATTAGACTGTTAGTACATCAGTTAAGTCAGGTTTAGTGGACAGGGGGTGAATATTAGTGTGGTAGTGCACTTTTACGATTTAGTACCTTGGTGATATGTGAGGGGGAGTGGTATGGTCCCTGAAGTTGTAAATGTTTTGGGGGTGGCTATATGGAAAAGTTAATCTTCAGTGAATAATAATTGAAAAGAAAAGGATGGTAAAAAGGGGTTTACTTATCTTTGGGTTGGATGTGAAGAATCTCTCCCATGTGATAGGATGATTTTAGAGGATTTCAGATGTATGGCGTTTGTCCCCTAGAGCTTTGCTTGGGTTTTCTTTGGACTCTGTTGAATTCTGAGGAGCAGTGTGTCCTCCCTGGACCGTGAGCATCCTGGGAGGAAAGGGCAGAGCTTCTGGTGATGAAGCAGTTCACCTGGGACCTGGGGTGTGGCCTAGTGGCCCTCCCTAGCCAAGAGCAGACTGGGTGCTGCTCCAGCTGGCTGGTAGGAAGAGCTGGGATGAGCGGGTGACCTGGAGCCTGGGGGTGGGCTGGCTGGGGGAACTTACCTGAGGAGCAGTGTGTTCTCCCTGGATTGCAAGCATCCCAGGCGGAAAGGGCTAGTATTAGAAATCTTGCCCAGCATGTATAAGACCCTATATTCGATCCCCAAATCCTTAATATCACACACATAGTTCAATGAGTTGAGTAAAGATTATATTTAAACTAGTTAATTTGAGAAACTTCTAATCACAGAATGTCCACAACATTTGGATTCAACTACATATGATTGTTTTGAGAATAAATTTATAGTGGTTAGAAATCACTGCACAAGCTTATTTCAGATACAGCTCATGTTTCCGATCCTGTGCACCATCTAGCTCTGCTTTTAGACAGCATGTTAAAAATAAACAATGTAGGCACAGTGATGATGTCATGATTTGGAATGTGCACTATCCCCTACAGACTCATGTGCTTGAATTTCATGTATTTAGGAAGGTCATGACACCTTTAGGAGGTGGAGCCTTACTGGAGGAAGGCAGTCACAGGAGTGGGCCTTGAAGTTGGTTGAAAAGAGGAGTCAGCTCTTGAGCTTTCAAGTAGAGTTCTCAGCTTCCTTGATGTTTGCAATGACAGTCTTCCTACAGTTTCTGCCTGACAGCCATGCCTTTTCTGCCATGAAAGACCATCTCCCTTTTGGAACTATAAGCTGACTAAATCTCCCTTTCTCCCTTAAGTTTCTTGACTTTGGGTGTTCTCTCACAGTAATAGATAAGACTAACCAGTACAGAAATTGGTACCAGAGAAGTGGGGTATTGCTATGTGAGACTGAGAATCCAGTACCAAAAAGTAAAGTTGTTGTTTGTGAACCTGAGAGAAGTTAGTACCCAGCAGTATGGCAATTGCTGTAATGTGGCTAGTATGCATTTGGAACTGTTTGTTGGAAGAAATATGGAGAATTTTGGGACTTCGTGCTGAAATAAACCTTTGCATCTTGGAGACAGGACCAAAAAGGCCATTCTTGTAAGAGCTTGGAAGAGAGCAACGCTATGAGAATGCCATCAGTGGAAGTCCAACTTGTGATGATCCAAAGGAGAGCAAAGACTTGTGTTGGAAAGCAGACTAGGGGCAAATGGAGTGATGTGTTGACAGAGAGTTTGATTAAGTTTTGCCCTTGTCTTGTAAGCTTGCCTGAAGTTTAACTCGAGTGCTTAATGGAGGAACTTACAAGGCAATATAGTCTTGACAATGTGGCATGGCCACTTCCTAGTGCTCTTGTTCAGAATTACAAAAAAGAGCAAGAAATCAGATATAAAGAAGTAAAAATTGTGAGATTTGATAATGAAAAATGCAATGGCAAACTTAAAGAGTCGAATCAAGAAGAGGCAATGAGCAAAATGACAGCCATTAGCAAATCAAAGCCTGTTCTCATTGTGATAATAAGAGAGTCCCTACTCTGAAGGCAAGGTCCTCAGGGAAGGCTCCCACCAATAAGAATGCAAATTCTTTTGGAAGGAATGAGCTAAATGGCAGAGTTCCAAAGGAAAGGTCTGTTTCTCCTCTGAAACAGTCACCCAAGAGAAAAAGAGATTTTTTCCTACTATCAACACCAGGAAGCTCAACCAGCTATGAGTCAAAGAGCCAGTCTCCAACCCAAGGGTGTAGCAGAACTTGGCAACATTGTCCACATGGTGTTAGTTTCAAAGGCATCAGAGATGCAAGAGGAAGGAGAGGGAGCCCTCCTCCAAAGTTTCAGGAAATGGCAGAAGCCAGGTAATATGTGAAAGGAAGTCTGTGTTTAGAAGCCCAAGAAGGGCAGTTTGTGCTGTGGAGTTAAACTCTGATTTGCCATTATGAAATGAAGATGTTAGAAGTGCCAGAATCAATATGAGACAGCTATGCATCATGGGAGAAGCCAGACAAGAGAGTAATGTGTTCTACAGGTAGCTGAATTGGAGGGGTGGAACCGAAGCCCTTTGGAAATGAGATGATTTCAACAAGAACTTTATTTCCTTGATTTGGATGTGCAGGATTTGGAGGTTTTCCTTCTGGCTTTTGGTCTTGTTATGGATCAGTCTTTCCTGAATATGCTCCTATTCCTCATTTTTGATATGGAAATTTTTATTCTGTGCCATTGTATGTTGGAAGTATATAACTTATCTTTTGATTTTATAGGAGGCTTTGGACTTTGGAGTATGTTGAGATTTCTGATGCAGTCTATGAAGGCTGAAGAAGTTGGACTGAGTATGGTTTGCATAATGAGATAAAAATGAGCCTGTGGGGGCCAGGGGTGAAGTGTTACGGTTTGAAATATATGTTGCTCTTCACAGGCTCATGTGTTTGAATCTTTTTTTTTTTAATTTTTTTAATTTTTTATTATTATTTATTCAACTGTGTGCATATGCGTGTGTATGTGCGTGCGCGCGTGTCTGTGTGTGTATGTCTGTGTATGTGTAGAACCACGGACGAATTCGCGAACCACCATGGGCGCCTCCACCTCCTTCTGCCCCCGGATTCACAGGCTCCGCCCTACCAGGACCAGAAGCGCAGGCCGCCCCCACTTCCGCCTGGCGTCTGTACGTGGGATCTGGGATCCGAACTCAGGACCTTCCGCCTGCAAGGCGGAGGCTTAACCCCTGAGCCACCTCTCCAGCCCCATGTGTTTGAATCTTAAGTTGTTTGGGACACTCACAGTACCTTTAAGAGGTGGAGAGCCTTGCTGGAGGAAAGCAGGCACAGGGATGAGCCTTAAGATGGATTATTCCCATTTTACTTCCAAGAGAGATCTGCTGTGTGACAGTGGCAGTCTTGAAGCACTCAGCCTCCATGAAGAGTGTGACTTAATCGGCCTCCAGTTTCTGCTGCCAGCCATGCCTTTTCTGCCATGAAAGACTATCTCCCCTCTGGAACAATAAATCAATTAAATTTTCCCTTTCTCCCTTAAATTGCTTGACTCTGGGTGTTCTCTCACAGCCACAGATAAGAGTAACTGATATAGATAGTAAAGGCAAAGGAGGACCCAAATTATTTCAATTCTATCATTCTGGGCAACCAGTTGGACTTTGTATTTGTGGTATAATAATTTTGATGAACAATTGAAATTTCAGTTCATATATGTTATATTTTACTTAATTTGAAATTCATTTTTTTCTTTTTAGCTATTAATATTTTTCTCCTCATTAAGAGAAAAGAAAGACACAGAAAAAAAGAAGAAAGGAAAGAGAAGAGATGGAAAAGAGAAAGGAAAAAAGAAAAGAAAAATTTTTTAAAAATGAAGAATGAATTCAGATGTTAAATTCAGCACTAATAGTATGATTAGCCATTTTCTAAATTGTACTTTGAGACATTTCAATTCTGTTTTTTTAATCACTTAATAGTCATTAGATAATTGTTTACCTAAAAGGTCAGTGTATCAATCAAACTATAATCAAAGGATAAAAATTATGTTGGGTAGATAATAAGAATATTTAGAGAAACAGCTGCATTTTTTGTTTTCTGGAACTTGTAGTCATTTATAACACTGTTATGAAACTACAACTGATCCATCTCGTAATTATTCTGAAGTTCATTTGTTTAAAAAAAAAAGAAAAAAAAAACTTGAAAGGTCACCCATAAATGAAACAATATTGTCCAGGTAGAGTTCAATAAGGAAGAGATACAAGAGAGCAATAAATGGTCTATTTTGATATATAACTTGAACAGCACAGTTAATGAAAAAATCTAAAGAAATACAAGCTTGCACAAACAAACACCCACACAAGAAGCAACACATGACTCAGAGGATTATTTCTCCCTTTTATATACTGCAATGCTTATTTATGTATTCATTTATTTTGTACTGATATTATATGTCTGAGGTTCAATGAAGGAAAGTTTTATGCTTTTGGAATGCTTCCTGCTGTTTCATTTTGTGACTATCATTGAAAATAAATTTTTCATTTACAGTAATAGTTTAAAAATGATTTGATCATGAGCCAGCAAGATGGCTCAGTGGGTAAAGGTGCCTCCATGCAAACCTAGCAACTTGTGTTAGATCCCACGAGTACACATGATTAAAGGAGAGAACAGACTTCCAAAAAGAGTTGTCCTCTGGCCTCTATAAGAATATGTTCTCCGGGCCGAGCTCACAGGGCCCCGGCGGCCGCGGGCGGGGCGCGCGCCACACTCCGGAGACGAGGTGGCGCGGCGGCGGGCTGCAGCTGCTCCTTGACGCCCCGAGGCCTAGGCCGCCTCCCGCCGCCTCCCCTCCCCGGCGCAGCCAGGTGCGCGACGCCCTGCCCGAGAGGCGCATCTCGGGATTCAAGATGACCAACGAAGAGCCTCTTCCCAAAAAGGTTCGCCTGAGCGAAACGGACTTCAAAGTTATGGCACGAGATGAATTAATTCTAAGATGGAAACAGTATGAAGCATATGTTCAAGCTTTGGAGGGCAAATACACAGATCTTAACTCAAACGATGTAACTGGCTTAAGGGAGTCTGAAGAGAAACTAAAGCAGCAGCAGCAGGAGTCTGCGCGCAGGGAGAACATCCTTGTGATGCGACTAGCAACCAAGGAGCAGGAGATGCAAGAGCGTACTACTCAAATCCAGTACCTCAAACAAGTCCAGCAGCCGAGCGTTGCCCAATTGAGATCAACAATGGTGGACCCAGCGATCAACTTGTTTTTCCTAAAAATGAAAGGTGAACTGGAACAGACTAAAGACAAACTGGAACAAGCTCAAAATGAACTGAGTGCCTGGAAATTTACGCCTGATAGGTAAACAAATCATACTCCCCAGTCAAGACTTCCCTGACAGTCCCACCTCGAGAAAGCTGTGGTGGGACAGCCAAGTACGCGTTGCCACACCAAGACTCAGACTTTTTTGAGCCAAAAAAGCCACATTCTTATATTGTTCAGCTCATAATGGTTAATGTAAAACTTACAGATGAACCTTGTGTTTCAGCTTTTTTCTTTTCCCTTTCCCCCTGCTTCAAAGGCCTGATGCCGTCGGACTATTCCGAAGAAGAGGCCGCCTCCGAAAAAATTCCCCTTCTAGAACATGTAGACACTTGAGGAATGTTTGTTTGAAGAAAATAGAGAGAGAAACAGAAGTCTTAAGTCTGTGACACACTGTCTTCAGACAGTTTGGAGGATTGAAAACCTAGAGATTTAAAATCCTGAATTGAACATGCAAAATTCCAGTAAATGTAAAAAATGGAATATGCATCGCTCTTAACCTTGAGCATAGTGACCTAGAGACACTTGTATCAGTTATGTCAATAAGACTGTGGACTTCATGACTGTTGAACAACTGGGTCAAAACTCAAATAAGGTGAATTTTGCCTTTACAGGGTTTACTTGCTAAACACCAATTTAAATAGTTATGAGACAATGAAATACCAGATACCAGTACAAATAGTTGATACAATTAACCAGTTAGCTCTGGGCTCTTGTATTACATAATAGAGCCTTAAATCAATGTGGTTTTTATCAATGGTTTGTTCTTTGAATGGTTGCAGAACTGTAGATAATGCTGAGGAATGTACAATCCTGAAGGTGTGGTCTCAAACTTTAGGTTTAAAAATGTTTGAAACATTATTAACATTCATTTCACAACTAGACTGTATAAGGATATCGGCTGTGATTAGACTCCGTCTTTTTTTTTCTTTCTTTCTTTTCTTTCTTTTTTTTTTTTTTTTTTCTTTAGTAAACCCTCATCTCACAGGCACATGTTAACAGCATTGTCATTGGTGTTGATGGGGGAATGTGTTCCTTCATTGTATTTGGGCCTTTTGTATTGCACTCTTGATATTAAATTAAATGTGCCTTGAAATAGTTGGTTTTTTTTTTAAGTTAAAGGGAAAAAAAAAAAAAAAGAATATGTTCTCCACGAAAAAGAGCTCTAGGCAATGCGACTGAGTCCTTACACCTCATCAGAGAAGAGGACCCAGAGGGAAGTTTGACATGCACACTAAAGGATGCTCCAGGAATGGGGGGGGGAGGGAGCACTGGGAGAAAGGGAGGGAGGGGGAAAGGAAAAGGAAAAGGGGGTAGGGAACAAGGGGATCTAGGGAGGGGTGAAGGGAGGGAGGGGAATGGGGTACTTATCAACTTTGTATGAGTGGAGGAAATAAATAAATTTTAAAAAATAAAAAATAAGAAAATAAAAAAGAATATGTTCTCCTCATCCATGTCTCTCTCTCTCTCTCTCACACACACACATATACACACACACAGACACACACACATTAAAAAAAATTAAAAAGACCCAACCTGGGAGCTAGAGAGATGACTCGGGATACAATGCCTCACATACAAAAGGACCTGAGTTGAAATCCAAGATCCCACATAAAAATATAGGTGGAAATGGCAGTGGCCTGTACTTCCAGTGAAAGGCACAGTCTGGGAAACCACAGAACAAAGTAATAAGGCATTAGAGCAATCCAGGATTATATTCCATGTCATTCTTGGGTTTCCATACACGCAGTGCCTCCTTCTACATACACCCCCATATACATACACACCCTCACCTTAAATAAGTAAATAAATAAATAAAACCCAATCTTGGTATCATATACATCAGCATTGATCTTCACTGATACTAATTCAATGAACATAATAATTATTTTATTTGGAGGGTGAGAGGAAGTCGTTGAATGGATACACTCATGTGTTAGGAATGGGTTGGTCAGTTATCTTACTCCTAAATGCACATAACAGTGCAGTTGCCTTTGGGGTAGTGAATGTGATAGCAGAGGAGATCACTCCTCATTGTTTTAAGTTCTTGGTGAGTGAGAATGTGGAGCAGAAGTGCTATTTTTTTTCATTCTCAGCCAAAGTAGTAAAAGTTTCCTTTTTAAACCTTGTGTATTATTTTTAAAAGAATTTCAGAAGAACTTAAGAATGGAGACAACAGAGGAAGACTGGGCAGACATCTTTTGACTAGCTATCTCCCCAGTCCAAGAATAAATCCTAATGTAAGAAGATTAAAATTATGTTAAGTGTCTTTCCCATCCACAATGGTATGAAATTAGAAGCCATTGAAGGAAGGAATCATGGAAGACTAAAATATACTTAGAACTAAGCAATGTGCTCCTGAACTTTACTGGGGAAAAACCTAAGGAGAAATTACAAGATATCCTGAGGCAAACAGAAATGGAAGAATGGCATAATAAAACTTATGGTAAAAAAAAAATACTTTTTAGAAAGCAGTGCTAGGGAGATGGCTCTGTAAATAAGGCACTTGCTGCACAAATGTGAAGACCAGAGTTCAGATCCCTAGAGCTCACATAAAAGCTGGGCAGGTCGTCTGCAATCCAGCATTCAAGAAGCATAGACAGGGAATCCCAGGGTGAGCTGAAGACACAATATGGGGGAAAAAACTGGAAACACACACAGAAAAGTGAAAATGGACCTTTACCTCACCTGTATACAAGATACCAATTTGAACTGCGTTTAGGTCTTAAAATATAAGACTCAAAACTTATAAAACTAAAAGGAAGCATAAGGGTCGTGGGTGACAAGACAGACAGAGGGATCCAACTCTCCACAGAGTTGAGAAGGAGTTGAGACCTGTTAAGCAGTTTTATATTGCTCTGTTCTTTGTTTTGCCTTTGAAACAGGGTCCCACTATGTAGTCCAGGGTAGCCTCAAACGTGTGACCATCTTCTTGCTTCAATCTCTCTTTTTTTTTTTTTTAATGTGGGACATGGGATCCGAACTCAAAACCTTCTGCTTGTGAGACAGAGTCACAACTCCTGAGCCATCTCTCCAGCCCCTTGCTTCAATCTCTTGAGTGCTGAGGTTTCAGGCATGTATCACCATGCCTGGCTTAAGAATTTAAATGTGTGTGTGTGTGTGTGTGTGTGTGTGTGTGTGTGTGTGTGTGTGTGTAAGCCTGAAACCTGCCTTATTTTGTGTGTGTGTGTGTGTGTGTGTATGTGTAAGCCTGAAGCCTGCCCTATTTGTGTGTGTGTGTGTGTGTGTGTGTGTGTGTGTGTGTGTGTGTGTGTATGTGTAAGCCTGAAGCCTGCCTTATTTTTTTGAGACAGGGTCTCTTGATGAACCTGGAGCTCACTGATTGGCTAGAGTGTTCCCCAGCGAACTCTGAGAATTCACCACTCCTCCACTCATCCCAGTGCTAGGGTTTACAGCCTAGCTTTTATATAGGTGCTAGGAATCTGAACTCAGAACCTCATGCTGTGCAGCAAGCACTTTATTCACTGAGCCCTCTACCATGTTGACTTTGGAAGCCAGTACTTCAGTCAAAACAAGCCTTGAGAACTTCAGATGGGAGGGAGACATCTCCTCCCTCCCTCCATAGTGAGAAGTCAGTGAATAGAAGAGCTAGAAACGGTGTCTCCCTGAGAGCAATTGCAACCCTTCCTTTGCATGCCACACCTCCTCTTGGGTATATAAAGGACCTGTTCGCTGACTTGCTGTATCAACAGATTGTCACCCCACTGCCATGCTCCTGGTACAGCAGCGTTAAGCCCACCAAAAGACTTCCCCCAAATACTCCTCTCCGCTTACTGTGACAGCAACTGGAGCAGAGGCGGTGGCTGAAGACAAGCAGCAGAGACGAAGAAGCATGGCAGCAGTCTAAAGCGAGAGGAGACAGAGCCAAGAAGACAGAAAAGGCAGAGCTTCCAAGCGTGGAAGACTGAGGTTCTCACCACCTGAGGCTCAAGAACTGCCACACTCTTGACCAAAGAGTCCTCACACCTGATGTTTGAAAGCTGCAACACTGGCTACCATGAAAGTTGAGGATTCAACACCTAAAGTTTACATGCCATAACTCTGCGGACCGCTCTGCCACTGCCAAGACACTGGCATTTAGAACACACAGCAGTGGGCTGGAGAGGTGACTCAGAGGTTAAGCCTCTGCCTTGTAGGCGGAAGGTCCTGAGTTCGGATCCTAGACCCCACGTATAGACACCCGGCAGAAGCGGGGGCGCCCTGTGTTTCTGGTCCTGGTAGGGCAGAGCCTGTGAATCCCGGGGCAGAGTAAACAAGGAGGAGGTGGAAATGGTCCATGGTGGTTCCCAAATTCGTCCGTGGTTCTACACACACACACACACACACACACACACACACACATGCATACATGCACAACTGAATAAATAAATAAATAAAAACACAGCAGAAAAAAATTTATGGCACTTAGAATCGTAGGACTCCAGTTTCTAAAGCCTTAAAGTCCAATTGTCAGGGCTTGGAGCATGAGTCTCTAAGTCAGTCAGGCCTGACTTTAGTATTCAAGACCCCAAGAGTGCCAACACTAGAAGGGGTACTTCTCAACTACTCACGACTTCATCCTAGTGGAGCAAAAGGACCTCAGTCAGTTGATTGGAAAGAGTGGTTTCTTAGGTGTAATCCCAAGCACACATTCAGTGAAAGCAAAAATAGGCAAATGAAATTAGGCCAAACTAAAAAGTTACTGCACAGCAAAGAAAACAAACAAAGCAAAAAAGACAACCCATAGATAGAATGTAAATATTTATAAGTAGTATTTATTTCACGAAGAGACTGTGTTCCTAATACATAGCAACTTGAATTACTCAATAATCAAGAACATAAATGACTATTTTTAAACTAGGCAAGAAGGAGGGGAGCTTGGGAAATTCCAGAGCAAAGCAAAAAGGAGGTAGAAGCAATCCAGGGTGATTCCCAATGTTGCCCTTGGACCTCCACAGCACTCAAGTGCCCTCTGATACACACACCTGCACATACATGCACACCCACACCCACAAACACATATATATACACACAAAAAAGGCAAGGGACCTGACTATACATTTCTCAAAATAAGACGTATGAATGGCCAGTAGAGACATGAAAATACTAGCATTGTCAGTCGCAAGAGGTGCAAATTCAAGTCAAAAGCAGTTAGTGAGATATTCAGTGAGTAAAGGCATGTGTGTAGACACTTGGAGACCTAAATTTAATCTCTGGAAGAGTGGAAGGAAAGGACTGACTTCTGAAAGTTGTTCTCTGACTCCATAGCCACATTGTGACATTCTCTCTCTCTCTCTCTCATTAATAAATTAAGAATTTTTTTAAAACTAAAACTATGGTCTCACACTGATAAACTGTTATTTGTAATCTATTATATGCCTATAATCCCAAGATGGAGGCCGAGGCAGGAGGATTGTAAACTCCAAGCCAGCCTGGGATAACAAGACTCTGTATCAAGATTCGCTGAAGGAACAGAATCAATAGAACGAATATGCATTAAGGCAGGATTAACTAGATTTACTTACATGATACGGTCTGGATAATCCAACAGTAGCTGCCTATACTCAGAAGAGTACTTCGAAGTCAGTGAGGATGAGCACCTCAACAGCCCCAAGCTGATTTCAAAGGTCTGAAGGATTCCTGGAGAAGCACTGGTCTTCATTCCACATGAGACATCCACTGGTGCCCCCACTAGGCCTGATATCAACTAAGGAAGGCAGCAACAGCGGTGCCAGGGTAGATGGACTTGCCAGGAAGACAAGTAGAGGGGGAAGCAACACTTTTTTCCCTCAGATCTCATTCTTCTAAATAAACTGCTACCATTCTTCTAAATAAACTGCCCATGTATAGATGGGTCACCCCACATAATTAAAAAAAAGTTCCTTACTGGTATGCCCAAGAGCCTATCTCTTAGTGGATTCCAGATCCAGTCAAATATACAACCAAAATTAATCATCACAGATGCTATCTTTAAAAAACATGGAAGACTGGATTTTCTTTTGCATTTTTATTTTCTTTGTTGGTGCTGGGGCCTAGGGCTTGGAATATGCTAGGCAAGTGCTCTCTCTACTCCTGAGCCCATCCCAAAATAAATGTGGGTCAGTATGGAATGTGGAACCCTTATACTACTGGTGGTATCATCAGTAGATCAACCATTGTGGAAAGTTCTGTGTTAATGCCTTGAAAACTAAAATGTGTTCCAGCAATCTGGATTTATACGTGAAGAAACAAAAATCAAAATGACCAAGAGAGAGCTGACCCCCTGAGCTTGGCAGGATCAGTCACAAGCAATAAGGCATGAAAGTAATCTAAGTGCCCATTGACAAATGAACAAGTGTGGATGTAGTATATACTAAGTGGAATATATACTAAGTGCAAAAACAAAGCGTGAAATTCTCTCATGTGTAACAAGGCAGAAGAACCTTGAGGATATTATGCAAAGTCAAACAAGCCACTCCCAGTGGGACAAATCCAATATGATGTCACTTACATATGAAACCTAAAAATATCAAACTCACAAAGAAAAGAGGAGAATGGTAGTTACCAGAATCTTGAAAGAAGTTATGGAAAAGGAAAATGGAGAAGACACTGGTGAACAGCCACAATTTTTCAGTTAGAATGAGGAAGTTCTGGCATTCTGCTACATGTACTATATTGACTTTCCCCAGGGACAATATTGGCCCAGAAAGGATTCCATTCAAGTCCAGCTTGAGGAACCATTGAATTTATTTGGATTGCTCACGTAGGCAACTCAGAGGTAGGTAGACCACCAGTAAGTCCCCTGGGCAACTCATTAGCTGCTACACCAACACAAAGCCCTGCTTCAACTAACTGTCAACATCTCATATAGTTAGGGAATGAAAGGGTCTACCTGAACTCTTGTGAAGGCTCATGAACACTGAAAAGGTTTGTGAAGACTCATGAGCCCCATTAGATGCCCTCCATGGAGGATGCTATAGCCTCTATCTCAAGAGGGTCCTGGGGAGGGGATCATGACTGCTCCCATTCAATTCATGTCCAACCCAGGCAGCACAACCATAGGCAATCATGATGGATGTTTGAAATAGTTAAAAAGGGGGATTTTAAATGTTGTCAACACAAAGTAATAGTATTGAGGTCATAGGTAAGCTAATCACTTTGCTTTCATTCATCCCATGCTTACATGTGTCAAAAACTCATGCTGTATCTCATAATACATTCAACTATCATTCCCCAATTAAAAATAAAACTTCAAGTCAAGGATAGTGGTGCATGCCTTCAATTCCAATGCTTGGGAGATGGAAACAGGAAGATCAGGAGTTCAAGGTAAGCCTCAATTGCATAGGGAGTTCAAAGACAGCCTGTGCTACAAAAGAAACTATCAAAAAAAAAAAAAAGAAACTGTCCTCCCACCCAAATTTTTTATTTAAAATGTTTTAATTATTCTAAGAGAATCAGAGCTCTAGAGACTAAAAGGTCATTTGCTGCTAGAAGACATGAGGTAGCAAGCCTACAAAAGGGCACAAATGATAGGTGTTGGGGGACAGTGGAAATATTCTATGCAGTGATCATGGTGGGGGTTACACATCTGGATGTATTTGTAAATAGCAAACTATGCATTTAAAATAGTAAACTTTGTTATATAAACTTACCTCAGGGCTAGAGAGATGGCTCAAGGGTTGAGACTCTGTCTCAAAAGCAGAAGGTCCCAAGTTCAAATCCCAGATCCCACATAAAAAGATCAGGCAGAAAAAGCAGTGGCCTGTACTTCCAGCCTTGAAAGGCAGAGCTTGAGAAATCCCAGAGTGAAGCAAGAAGAAGGTAGAAGCAATCCAGGATGATTCCTGAAGTCACCTTGGTCCTCCACAGGGACATATAGTTCTCTCTCTCTCTCTCTCTCTCTCTCTCTCTCTCTCTCTCTCTCTCTCACACACACACACACACATATACACACGCATAAATAAAGCTTAAATAAATAAATAAATGTACCACAATAAAGCTGACTGTTTAAAAATAAAAAATCCTGTCAGAGTTAAAATGCAGGCTTTGAAAAATCAGGGGTGCTAACTTTTTTTTTTTTTTTTTAGCTTTCATAATTACTTTTAATTAACCTAGTGAAGATCTCATAATAATTCATGTCTTCTCAGGTGGAAAAGTTATTGAAAGTACAGTTTGCTTCTTCATTCTACTTCAACTTCTCCTTTTTCTGTTCAATTTGATTACAATTAAGTTTAATTTGCATTGACAATAAAAATGACAAGGATCAATGTTTACAAAGTCACTTTTGTGTCACCTTGTCTAAAACTCTCTCCTACTCCCATTTTTTTGTACATAAGCAGAGAGATATATTTGTAACAACGCGTACAGACTTTTTTCACCCACTCTGAAATGCAGATTTTTTTTTTTCCAAATGAAAACAATTGTGAAATCTCGTGCACAGAGTAACAGTTGGACCTAAGGCAGTCATGAAGCAGGTGTCACTGCTGACACCTTCTGGTAAAATAAAGAAAGTGCCAGCATCAAAACACCAGGTAGCTTGGAAGCCCAGAGACATTAACTAAATATTCTTTCAAGAAACACTGCATCCAGTGATAGTCTTTATGCGAAGGATCATAGTGTATATATACACAAGTGTACATGCACACATGCATGACATGTACATGACACGTGCACACATGCATATGTGTACCACGCACACACATACAGCTGAAGTCAAAAGTGATTCAGAAATGTATGCAACACAAAAAAGAATGTAATCATTAATTAACTCATTAATTGATTTTAGAATGATTCAGAGGCCAGCAAGGTGCTTGGTGGGTAGGGCATCTACTTGAGTACAAACCTGGCAATCTGAGTTTACTTTGCAGAAGTTTACAATGTGGAAGAAGAGAAAGTCCTCTGATCCCATCCATATGCTACAACATTCTCTCTCTCTCTCTTTCTCTCTCTCCCTTTCAATGGTCATCTTCATTATAAAGGAAATAATATATTTTCAAGTGATTAAGGCCAGATATGTTGGTGCATACCTACAACCCCAGTATTCAGGAGGCTACTGCAGAAGGATCAAAAGGAGTTCAAGGTCAGCCTGGGCTACATAGTGAATTTGAGACCAAATTTTGAGTTACAAAGTAACACCGTGTCCCTTCCAAACAACAAAAGTTATTCAGAAGTGAATCTAATGTGAAGACTCTTAAAATAAGATTTACTGACTTCATTCATATGTTATATGAATAATACATTAGAAAAATTATATTCAATAAGTCAAATTTTCAATAAAAAATTCTAAGTAATAAGCATTTTGATTTGGCTTGACTGAGTTTTTTTCATGAAACAAAAATCATTTAGGAGGCTGGAAATGTTGGTCAGTGGAAGAATACTTGCCTATCACAAATAAGACCTTGGATTCAATTCCCAGCATCATAAAAAATTATCTGGAAGCTGTGAGTGTAACTCAGTGATAGTGCACCTGTTAAAACGCAGGAAGCTCTGGTCTCGACATCCAGCACTAAATAGAAAAATCAAATCAATGAGTGACTAAGACTACAATCCAAACCCAGAATTGATGAAATTAAACATTTATGAGAAATAAAACTGGACTGCTTGCTGCTTTCATCTTTAAACTTTTCAATATGGCTTACTTTTCTAATTAACGTACTACAAGGGACATTATCTTTAATAGTAATATAATTGCTTATAAGATATTATATGATACATATGGCATTTTTAAATATGCAACTTATACATGACATAAATATATATCATATAATGAATGTGTAAATTTTCCAACTAACTTGTAGTGAGGACTCTTTAGTATAATAACTGATGCCTTATTTGGATCATCCTAATGTCCCAACCCTGCCCATACTCACTCACCTTTACTAAGATTGACACACAAATTTTCCACACTCTTCAGTTTTTTCAGTATTTTGGCCATCTATAGGTCTAAGATGGTTTCCTTTATACTGAAGATGAATATTTCAAAACCACTCTGGTACTGTCTGGAGGACATGCCTTTCTAACAGTCTCTCTCTCTCTCTCTCTCTCTCTCTCTCTCTCTCTCATCATCATCATCATCCTTACCTCCCTCTTTTGCCCTTCCACACTCTACTGTCTACTTTCCTCCACCATCTTGCTCCTTACCCATTTACGAATTTTTGAGCTATGACAGACATGAGCCCAGCGCTCCTGCATTACAAGACAGTCACACCCGAAAGAGCAAGGGTGGTGCTTCAGAACCATGGACAGTGGCACACGGGCACGGAGTCCTTACCCCGCAGGTCCTTCCAAAACAGGCAGTCAGCGTGATGGTGGGCACCTTACAGGTCAGATCCATGGACTTCCCCGGAGTCAGCTTAGAAATGCTCCAGGCAGTGAAGAGGGGAAGGAGCATTTGTCTTTAGGTTGTTTCTTGAATCCCAGTCCTCAGAGGTAATGCCTCTAGCCGCATACGTGGCTGGTAGGGCAGGAAGGTTTCACCAGCAATTGAAAAGTGGTTTCCTCAAGGGAGCGGAGACAGAGGCCACAGGAAGCCACCAGCCAGCCTGCAATTCCTTTAGATATGCTGTGAGGGACACTGTCTCTGTCACCATTCCACCAATTAGGGTTCAGAACCTGCCTCATCCTGACAAAAGGAGGCAAAACTGTGGGAGAGAGGCCAGGCTCTCTGTCTTTGTGTGGTATTTGCCATAATTCATCATCTTTGTTTCCTGCTTGTCACCTGCAACTACCAAATGACTCTTTCCAAGTTGTGCACACATTGCAGTATATGATTTTAAAAAGGAGGAAGCCATTCTGTAGGTTAGGAAGGGTCCTAAAGGAAAAACCAAGAAACGTGTTGCTTTCGACCTGGTTTTCCCAGCACCTTGCCAGTGACCATTGGCTCTCTGAATTTGATTCGCCTGCATGCAATGAGGAGAGGTGAGGTGAGATCAGATCTCCCCAAAGTGTCCTCTCATTTCCAAGCACAGGATGCTTCCTGAAGCTAAAACTGTAGCCAAGAGGACAAACAGGAAAAACAATGTATTTACTACAGTTCCAATACAACGGCATATACGTGAAAGCACACCACACATGCTTTCACATACATACATACACATGTTCACACAGATGTATATACTCAAATGCATCCATGAACACACACGTACTCATACAGACACACACACACACACACATACGCATACACAGCACACATGAATGCATCACGCACGCATGCACACACCTGTGGAGCCTTTCTGACTTCTTGCTGTATTTCTCTTTTAAGCCAGAAGATAGCGCTGCTTCCCCACGTGTGTTCAAGCACTTTTTTTTTTTTTTTTTTTTTTTTTAACGATTTGAGCACTTAGTGTTACCAAAACAACGGAGCGGATGCACAAAGGGTGCAAAGCAGATTACAGTATTCACTTCATTTCCAGAACCTTATAGTGTAGTCAAAACTATGAAGTTAGAATGAAACTGGAATTTTTCTGAGAAGAAAAGGTATTATCAGAAAGCTCCAGACTCTATTAGCTACTTAAGACCCTTTCTGAAACCAAGGGTTTCTTCCATCCAGGACACACAAATCAAAACATCATTGTGTAGCCAGGCATGTTGACATGTGCCTGTAACCCCAGCTACTGGGGAGGCATCAAGACTGAGGCCAGATGGGGCTGGGTTTGTAGCTGAGCGGTAAAATGCTTGTCTGCTATGAACAAGGCCTTGGGTTCTAGTCCCAGTGCCGCCCACCCCCTAGTATCATGCTGTCATACACTGTAATTATGCATAACTTCTATATGTCCACTTAAAAAATAAATACATATAAAAATTAAAATGAATCAGGAGCCCTACTGCTCAGAGATGGTAAAAGCACAAAGTTGGTAAGTGTGGGTTTGATTTCCTACCTCTTTGAAACCTTCAGAGCATAAGGCACTTGATTGGTGGCCAGTAAGTCTGTGTTGAGTGACTGGTTGAATCACAATGCAGATAGAACCAAAAAGTCTAAGAAAGCACTCAGTCTAAATGCTATAATCCTGACATGAAAATGAGGCCTCAAGAAGCAGGAAAAAAACGATGTGCATGGCACATGGTAGGTGCTTTTGTCTACATCATCACTCCTCTGGGTAACAGTTTATTTTATTTTTATTTATTTCATTTATCACTGGGATAGCGAGAGGTGCATAACACAGTGTTCACTGCAGAGATCAGAGCCTAACTTGTAGAGTTGGTTCTCTCCTTCCACTTTTATCAAAATCAGGTCATCAGGCTTGTGGAGCAAGCACCTTGTCAGTCTTTTGGTAATAGTTTCACCTCCATTTTACAACTGAGAAAACTGAGGCTGCCACAAAGGGACTGGTCCACTTTACATAGCACAGAAGCAACATGCAGCCAGGCATAACAGCACATGACTATAATTTCAGCATTTAGGTCTTCAAAGCCATTCTCAGCTACCGCCTTGAACTTCTGATCCTTTTACCTCTATCTGTAGTGCTGGGAATACCGGCAATGTGACACCACACCCAGCATATTTGGTAACTTTTTCTTTGTGTGTGTGGACTGTGGACGGCCACCTTAAAACTAAAAACTGCCTCCCAATTTCAGTGTCCCCATTTGTGGTTACTGTTGGCTTCGGCTACCTGAATTATTCAGAGCTCAGGAGGGAGGGAGAAGCAGAGCTACACCTGATACCTAAACAATGCACCTGCGTCTTGTGAAAACCATGTAACCTTCAGGCACCACGCTACGCAGGAGAGATAGGGCAAAGCAAGTGGCCTGTCTGTCTGCACTGCAGGGTGCCCCTGCCATGGATGAGCCCTGATCAGCGGCTGGTGGTTGTCTAGTAGGAGGTATGTGTTAAACCAGAAAAAAAAAAAAAAACAAAAAAACACTACATTAGTGCTATCCATTTGAATCTTACAATTTTACAATTCTTTTTGTATTTAATTTTTAAATTGCTTTTAGTTTTATGGTCACTCTCATTTCTTAAGAGCTATAGACACATATGTTTATATTCAAGTAATATAATACAATTAACTAGAACTAAAAGGAGTTTTGGGGTTTGTTTTGTTTTATTTTGTTTGTTTGTTTTTGAGAAAGGACTTCATTCACCTAGCTTGTGATCTTCCTACCTCAGCCTCCTGAGTGCTAGCACTGTAGGTATGCACCACACACCCAGCTCCTTTTAAAAGATTGCACCTGTATTCAGACTAGAGACACACAGATCCTGTTTCCTTCCTTGGAAGAAGAGGCAGCAGTTGCCGGTCATTCGGTCATTCTTTCCTCTGAATGGAAAGGAGCCGTCTTCCCAGACAACAGGGAAAGAACTCATTCCTGTGCCAGATACCGAGCAAGGGAAAGGCAATCCCCTTCTCTTGTGCCCAGAGCTGTTCTTTCACAGGGGTGTTGGGGGTTATCTACTCTGAGGAGAAGGGAAGAGGGCCCAGAGAAGAAGGGCAGCTGTCACATGATTAACTCAGAAAAGCCAGAGTGGCGGAACTCAAGTCTGAGGGCACAGGCGCGTCCACCTTCCCCTCATTTGACTCTCCCATGAAGCATGCAGGACCCACTGACAGGAGACTGCCCGTGCCACATTTAGACTGATAGCTGGTTTCCCCTTCTAATTTTCACCAAGAATCACTCTGTTCTTCGAAACTGAATCCGTGACCTGTGCGCTCAGTGAGACAGTCGTGAAGGAGGCAGAAATACACAGCCACCCTCTGTGTCTCAGACCTGTCTCCCTTCTCTGCGCTTCAACACACGTGACAGTCCACGGTGCCTCCGTCGTCGTCTGGCAAAGTAGGACCACATGCAGGCGGGTATCGCCAGCGGGTTGGTAGGCACACATGTGTGTGCTTGTGCACATGAATGCATGTGTGTGTGGAAGCCAAAGACTGGTATCAGGAATCTCTTCAATCACTTTCACCTTCTTCTTTTGAGTCTGGATCTTTTACTGAAGCCATAGCGCACCTGTAGGGTTAACTGGCTAGAACTTCCTCTGGAGCTTCCCTGGCTTGTCCTTCTAGGGTTGGCATTTCAAGTGAGTCAGTCACCATGCCTATCTGACATTTTTTACAAGAGATCCAATTCTTTTGCTTGCATAACAAGTGCTTTAGCCACTGAGCCATCTCCTCAGCCCCCTAAACTTCTTTCATCTGGCATGTTATCAAGGTTTGTTCATATAATAAGCACAAATCAATAGTTCAGTCTTTTTCACAGCTGAGCAATATTCTGTTGTGTGGAATACCATTTTTGTCTATTCATATGCCAGCTGATGGACATTATCTTAGTATTTGCATATTGTGTTTTTTCCCATCTTTCTGATTACATTCTCCTGACTAGAATGATTATTGCTAGGATGAATCCAATCATTTAAACATTTCTTGGTTGCATGTATTTAAATGTGCACGTACATATGTTAGGTGTTTGTTGCTATATAACAAATGAAATCTTACTGTCCTAAAACAATATTATTTACTATTTTACTGTCTCACATAGCATTTAGTCAGATGCCAATGTCTCGCTCATGTGAGGGTTCAGTGCTGGTTGTCAACAGGCCTCTCTGTTCCTCTCCATCGAGGCCTGCTATAAGAATAGAGAATAGGGGCTGGAGAGGTGGCTCAGGGGTTAAGCCTCTGCCTTGCAGGCGGAAGTTCTTGAGTTCGGATCCCAGATCCCACGTATAGACGCCAGGCGGAAGCGGGAGCGGCCTGCGCTTCTGGTCCTGGTAGGGCGGAGCCTGTGAATCCCAGGGCAGAGGAAGTAGAGGCATCCATGGTGGTTCCCGAATTTGTCCATGGTTCTACACACACAGAGACACACGCGCGCGCGCACACATACATACACACACACGCACAATTGAATAAATAAAAAAAAATTGTCCTTTCTGTTTAAAAAAAAAAAAAAAGAATGGAGAATAGGGATGAGGAGATGGCTCAGTAATTAAAGTGCTTGATTTGAAAGCAAAAGGACCAGTGCTATTCATATCCCCGGATCCTACATAAAGTGTTGAGTGTGATTACATACATAAAGTGTTGAGCGAGATTAGAGATTGTTGGACAGTCATAATAGCCCTATCTATGAGCTCCAGGTTTAATTAGAGACCCTGCTTCAAAATTATAAAGAAGAGCAGTCAAGGGTGGTTCCCAATTATCAGCCTTTAGCCCTCATATAGACACACACCCATATGTGTGCCCACCCATGTGTAAAATATACATACATGACACACACCCCACACACATACACAGGAAAGTGGAAAAAAATACAGAATGCCCAGTTAAATATGCATTCCGATAAATAATTAATCATTTTAGCTCTAAGTATATTCCAAATATTCCATTAGACATTCTTGATGTAAAATTCATTGTTTCTCTGAAATGTATGTGGGCCTCTCTGGAAGGCTGCTTGAATATATTCACAGTGTGGCAAATTAGCTTCACTGGAAAAAGAAAACACAACAGAAAACAATGTCTTTGCAACCTAGCCTATAAGTCACACTTCAAGTTCGGTAACATTCTTTTGGGCTATACAGAGTCTCCACATTACAAAGACAAGATTTTTCAACATTTCCAGCTTCCTGTGTAAAAGCAACACACACTCAGTGGAACCCACATTTCACGGTGTTTCAACTCAATACTCCTGTGATGCGGGGCAGTGACCAGTGGCGATGAGTGGCAGCTCCCAGCCAGTCCTGAGGTTACAGGGTGAAGGCCTGCTCTGGAGAATGGAAAAAGAAAAGGATGAGCTCGAGGTTTCAACTCTCAAGCAAACTGCCTGGGTGATTTGGAAGCATCTGAGACTGTCCTGAAAGAAGTCCAGATGCACACATTTGGTGCCTGTATTGTAGCCCGTGTGTGTGTGTGTGTGTGTGTGTGTGTGTGTGTGTGTGTGTGTGTAAGAGGGCACTGGAGTGTGTGCGCCTGTGGAGGTCCAAGGGTGACTTCATGAATCATCCTGGATTACTCCACCTTCCAGAGCTGGAATTGCAGCCTCTACTGCCACATCCTGCATTTGTACATGGAATCTGGGGATCCAAACTCAAGCTCTTTTGCTTGTGAGGCAAAGGCTTTAACTTCTAAGCCTTCTCCCCAGCCCCGTTCTATGGTTTCTGATCTAGCAAATGCTTTTCTCAATATCTGCAGAGACCATCAAAAACAATTGTTTTGTGTTGTCAACAGAGTGGACATGACTCTCCATAGATGTCAGAAGAGAAGTTAATTCTCAAGGTCCTCAATTACCTTTCCCTCCCACCAAACTGCTCCATTCCATGGGCAACATCACGCTGACTGGATCTAGTGAGCATGACACAGTACAGACATATTTAAAACAGCATTTGCATTTCACAGATTTTCACTTTGGTAGAATGTTAGGGATTTGGTAGTGTAGTTAGGACATGTCAAGATTTTTCTTCTAGGGTAAAGGATAAGTTGCTTCGTTGAGTCCCTAGCAAAACCGAAAAAGCAGTGTATCAACTGTTGGGCCTCTGGATCTTGGAAGCAACATCTTCATCACTTGTGGCCTATGGCTGTTATCAGTGGTAGACTACTTGAATGAGGCCCTGAGCTCAATTGCCAGCATCACTAAACATTCACCATTTGTGAGTGTACTGATGAGTGTGCTACTTATTTGCTGAGTGTCCCCAGAAATTGCTGACTTTGAGATCCCAGAAGTCTCTGCAGCATGTCTGGGCTGCTGTTCAAGTCACCATCACTTGGGCCATGTGATCCAGGTGCTTGAAGTGGCAGTGACAGATGGAGAGGCTGAGCGTTGGCAGGCCCTGCACAGCGAGAACTTGTATTTAGCCCTTATTTGATGGTGTGTGTACATGCTGCACACATGCTTTCTTCCCTCTCCTATCCCCTTGTCACTTAACAAGTGTGCTAATAGTAGCTAAATTTACATCACTTGACAGTTACCAGATCATCAAGGAGTGAACATCTCTTAAGGACTTTGAATCCCCTCCTGGGAGGAACACATGTTCAATTGTACACAGGGTAGTCACACAGTGACAGGCAGAAATGTGGCTGTTTTCATCTTTTCTAGAGAATACGGCAATATGTGTGATTACCAAATTGACAAGCCATGTGCTCTGGTAGCCAGCTTTATATAAAGTGGCCAAGTTTTACTACCCAGTTACTCAAAAGGAGTAATGTAGATTGCTACAATGAAAGTAGATCATGTGTCAGTTAAAATTGTGCAAATGAGATTACCTTGGATCTCAGGGATGGGTGTCACACCCACTCAGTTAATGGCCTGAGGTTTCTCTGAAGAAATTCCACCTGTGGAATATCTGGAGTTCAGACTTACCTAGCCAGCCCTACAATCACAGAAGCCAGTGTCTTGTAAGGAATTCAGTCAGTCAAAAGATAGACAACTGATTTTAGACAGACATCTTACTGGCTCTATATACATACCAGAAAAAATTTTGAGTTGCTTGAGAGTTGAAGATGTGTATCAGGAATGGCCCCACAAAGTATTGGCAAGTCCTAGGAATTCAAAGGGTTGTTCTGATGGAGAAGTCAAATGGGCAGTTTGAGGCCATCATGTTAAGCTATCTGCAACACACTGAAATATTGCACAGCCATTTTAAAGCATCAGATGGTTCAGTGAGTAAACAGTTTGCTGTGCAAGTATTAGAACCCAAATTCAAATCCCCAGAACCCATGTAAAGGCCAGGCATGGGCTAGCAAGATGACTTAAAGGGTTAAAGTACTCATCACTAGAATTGATAACCTGAGTTGGAATCCAGGAGCCAAATGGAGATCAGACTCCCAGATTACATCTCCATGTGTGCACCCCAGCCTGCACACAGGAGAAAAAAAAAAGCCAGGGCACATGTAAATACCTGGAAGCTCTTAGGCCGGCTAACCTGGCACATGCTGTGCACATGCATGCACACACACCATCTCAAAAACAGGAACTCACACACATAAACATGCATGCACACGTTCACATATATACATGCATACAAATAAGGTAGAGATAGACACCCATCAACCTCTAGCCTCCACACCTATGGCCATGAATCTGAATGTGCACATATGAAGACCAGTATTTTCCAGGAGCTAGAAAAAAGATTGGCTGCAAATACAGGGGTTCTTGCAAGGGTCAGCCTCATCATCTGCCTTTTGACTAGATGGAAGCCCAACGACTGGGGAATAGAATGAAAGAGAAGTGCAGATAATGATATTCCCATGCCTCTTCCACTCAATCAGTTCTGAGTGATTTCTACCATTCCCATCTTCCTTTCTTCAGTCTGTTGTGGAACCCAGCCTTGATCCTTCCCTTCCAGGGTTCCACAGTGTAAGGCTGGTCTTCTCCAGAAAGCCCTGCAGGATGAGACATCCAGACAAGCTGTGTACCTACCTGTGCAGGAATGTGCTATCCACAGGTGACATTTGAAGCAGTGGGTGAGTTTAGGGTCTGTATTCATCATGGCCTCCTTACCCCAAGTCTCCAGATCTGTCAAATGACTAAGCGGCTAACAAGTGTGTGTGGGGGGGGTGTCCAACAGTCCCTTCTGAATCCTTTGGTACTTCTCTGTCCTGGAGGTTAGTTTCTCCAAGGTCCAGTCTACCAGTTTCCTACCTGGAGAGACTCTACCCATCTCCAATACTCAACAGCTCATTGCTAGATTTATTTCCTTGGTAAGACATTCCCATTCCAGCCAGTCTAGACCCTACCCACTGTGTGGCACCAAGCCAACCCTTTACCCCCCAAAAAAACCCGAACAACTCAGAAGTGCATCAATCGATCTTTAATGTCCAAAAGAGGCATGGATGCAGAGCATAGATGTGGCAGGGTCACAGCCCTGCTCCAGAAATGACAGATGAACAAAAACTAGACGATTTCAACTGGCCAGAATCTGGGAGGGCATGGACAAACACAGATTTGGACATTCATTAAAAAAAGCCTAAAATCAAACACTCAGTCTTATACCCAATGAAGGGTTCAAACATGGAACTCAATCACTAACCCAGTTCCCACCCTCCCCTTGCCAGCACTTAAAAAAAAAAAAAAAACGAAACAACTTCAAACACACCAAGGGCTTGGGGAGGGGGCATTCTCCTGCCTCCCTGACCAGCCCTAAGAACAAATGGGGGGAGGAGAGAAATGAGCAGGACTTTCCTGCCTCCCCCAAGTGTCAACATGAATTCTGAATGTGATTCACGAGAATCAGCAGCTCATTCAGCAGTGACAACCCTGGAGCCTCCTCTCCTCACAGCCCGCTTGCCTCCTCCCTGGGGCTTCATCACAGCAAGACTGACCTCTTCCCAGGAGCCCCTCTGTCCTTTATTACTTCCACCCTCACCACCCACCAGAGGCTACAACTCACGAGTCCCCATCCACTAAAAGCCACTCCAGGGCAAATGGCAGTACGGCCATCTCATCCTGAGTGATCTTCCAAACACCTGAGGGAGCAGCCACAGGGCAAAGCACAGAGTCCGAGCCAGATGACTGAAGGGTGACGCCTATATGCCCTCACCCCCACTTAGAACTACCTGTGCTTGCTACCGACCCACATGTCCTAGAGTCCATTTGCTCTGCCCCTTCCCTCCCCTTTACCCCAACCCACCCACACACACACACACAGAGACATACACAAACACACACAAAGGATAATCAGGGGAGACATTGATTTGGTTTGATTACTAAGACCTAACTAAGAAACTACAGTCACCAGAATTTCCCTTACCCAGCCAACTACCAGGGCTGCTCTAAGAGAACTCAGAGGAATGAGAAAAAACAAGGGCCAAGCAGGGAGCAGACAAAGAATGTAAGGGGAGGGGAGGTGTCAAGCTAATCCTACTCCCAGCATTCTAACATGATCTCTGGCAGGAATAAGAAGATACTCCACAAAGACACAGCCCTTACCTTGGAAATCCTGACAAATACGGCAAGACAAGTCTGCTCCCCACTCCCACACACCACAAATATATCGCAGGGCCCCTTAGAGACTCTACCCCCTACCCACCCAAGCCATAAAATCACAGTTCAATGGAATAGTCTCCCTGGTACTAGGTAATCCCTCCACCTTCCTTCCTATCTCTCTCTCCTTGCCAATCCTAACACTGTCCCCTTACAGCCTCCCTGGCTCCTAAGACAGCATCTACCATTTTAGTTCCACCTGCAGAGACCTTTTTCTTCTTCTTGGCCCTCCCAATCTTTCAGGCTTTGTTGAGGGGCTTATATTTTAAATAGGGAAAGAAAGAGAAAAAGGAGGGGTGGGAGAGATTTCCTAGTGCAATACAACAAAAAAATATCTTTAAAGTCTTAAAAAATAAACATAAAGCAGCCTTCTTCCCCAGGCAACTAAACAGAAAGAAGTTTGGTTTTTGTTTACTGCGACATACACATGAAATCGAGTATACAGTCCATGCAGTAGCACAGCCATTGGAGAGGACATCCTGATGCTGGCCCCAGTGCAGAACAGTCCCAGCAACGCCGCCTGCTTGCCATCGCTGCCGCCGCCACTGACACCTTCACCATGGCCACCTAGCCTGACTTGAAGAGGAGGATTGCAACTTGACCCAAGTAAAAATAGATGAAGTGCTTTGTCTCGTGTGTGACATAGCTGCCAAAATTTCGGCCCACGATACAATGCCAGGTAGGATTATACTTCTTGTCAAATTCCTAAAAGAATAAAAGAAGGGAGAAGCAAAGTGATTAGGGTAGCTGGAGAAATCACAATTTTCTCCATCAACTTCAGGACCCATGTTTAGCTGTTGTCCTCCACCCAGCACTCCAACCCCAGGCCTCAGCTCTGGAACCTCAGCAGCTCAGGTTCTGAGGTTGGCAAAGACAGTCCTCCCCTCATCAATAATAGAACACCACAAAGACTCGATTATTCCTCCTTGCCAAGTCTCTATCATTCTACACCCTGATCATTTGTCTTCCCTCTGGCTACCCCACATCCCCACACCACCATTAGCTCACTCTTTAATTCAGCAAGACAATCAAAAGACAGTGGAATGAAGGGCCATTCTAATGTCATACAGCATAGTAAAGTAGGTCTGGCCGCACACTGCCTCACACATTACTAACCAGGATTCCCAAATGCCAAAAACCAAGACATTGGAACAATGGGAACTAAAATTTAAAATTTCAGGAAATAGTTCTATGTACATCAACATTAAAAGCCATCACAGGTCAGCAAGATGGCTCAGCAGGTAGCGGTGCCTGTGCACAAGCCTGGTAACCCGAGTTCAATCTCTGGAGACTACATGGTGGAAGGAGAGAACCAATTCTGAAAAGTTGGACCCCTAAACTCCACACTCATTATTTTCATTTTCTCTTACCTTTTTAAGACAACCCTATGTGTCAAGCACCAAGCAGGCTGTGTACTAGAATGGAAGTTCCAGCAAGAGATCAGGACAATTCTCTCACTCAACAGAAATCACCCAGAAAATCCCAGTAAGCTAATCAGATAAGCAGTCAGTACCTCAATGTAGCTCAGACTAGGCCTGGTTCTGGATGTATCCTGCAGTAGTTCCTGAAAGGGCCCATCAATGCAAACAACCTTACTCCTGACTTCCTCAAAGTCCCTATACCTCATAAATCCATGAGACACTAAGGAATGAGGATATCAAATACAACTTTAATGCTAATTATAGTAGATTTTCTAATACAGGAGGAGCCACTGTCATTTCCGTGGGCCGTTATTTCTTCCCATAAACAAAACAACAAAGCTGGACCAAATAATGTAAAGATTTATCTGGCTCTGAGTTCATGACTGCATTCTCTCCCTGGACAAAACAAAACCACTGATGTGCAAAGAGCAAGCATCCCCACTAACCCTAGCTCTTTACAGAAAGAGAACTCGTGCTTCCTCTTCTCATGTTTTAGAACTTTTTGACTGCTGGCCATAACCCACTATGGACCAGACTGCCACGACTCTCATGAAGTTTGTTCTGAATGTCAAGAGAGTAGAGGACTGAAGACATGGCCTGTATCTCCAGCAGACATGGATCCTGACTGATCAGTGCACCTCTTACTTCTGGCTCAGCAGCCTCTTCATAGTGTTAACCATTTTTACTCATTCATCACTTAAGAATTTTTCGAGGACCAATCTTTAACAGTGATCATCCATTTTTCTAAAAACCACACTCAACCAACCATAGACTAAAACTATTCAAAAAAAAATTAGATCTGTATTTAACATGTACAGGTTTTCTTTCCTATTGTTCCCAAAACAATACAGTAAGACAACTATTTGCATAGGTTAAGATAATCCTAAGTAATCTACAGATATTAACACATGTTATATGCAAATACCTTATTAAATGAAGTATTTGATTATCTCAGAATTTGGGTATCCAAAGAGTTCCAAGAATCAAATCCTTGCACAAAGCAAGACACTGTACAACTAAGTCCATTCTTTTTTGTTTATTATGTGTACACATACTCATGTCACAGCATTTGTGTAGAGATTGGAAGATAACTTTTATATATATTGTTTTTAAAATTTTTTATTCATTTGCGTGTGTGTGCGTATGTATGCATGCATCAAAGGCCCAAGGGTGATTTTGGGAACCGTCCTGGATTGCTTCTACCTCCTTTTTGCTTTGCTCTGGGATTTCCCAGACTCCACCTTCCAGAGCCAGAAGTGCAGGCTGCTTGGTGTTTTTACGTTTCATCTGAGATTTGAACTTAGGTCCTTCTGTTTGCAAGGCAGAGTCTTAACCCCTGAGCCATTTCTCCACCCCTGGAGGGCAAATTTAAGAAATTGGTTTGCTCCTTCCACAATGGGGGACTTTGGTGATTTAATTCAAAATGCCAGGTTTGTGCATAAGCATCTATCCATTAAGCCATCTCACTAGCCCAAGCCCATATTTAGGAATGTGGGGAGAAAAGGAATATGCAGTATTTAAAGCCTTTTTTAGGGAACAAAAAGGGAATTTAGTACATAATAAGGATCTTTCATAATAAAAGATGCAGTTCCCTGGAAATGTTGTGTGATTTTTTATAGCATTCATTCAAATGTCCTTAACTCTTGATTTTAAATAGTTCTGAAGTGAGTCAGTACTATCACTTCTGAAGCATCTGTGATCTTACATTTCCCCATGCTTGCAGTGATATAATTATCTGTTAAATTAACACATATGCCCTCAACAGAGCCCTTATTAAGAATTCCTAAGGTGACTACTCTGGAAATTTCAAATGGTCCCCCTTGTCTGTCTGCTTTGCAAGTCCTCAGGTTTTCTTCTGTATGGATCTACCTGCTTTCTTATTCTAGACCTTCCTAAGTACAATTCAGCTGATAATCCCCACTCTTAGCCACCTATTACAACTCTCAAGGCATACCTTCTTGATATAGGCAGCAATGTCCTTCTCTATGTTGTACTTCTCCATGGCCTGTGTGGCGCAGTCAACGGCATCCTGTTGCATGTCCTCAGACATGTCTGCGTTCTTGATCACTGCCTTCCGGTCAGACATCGTGACACTGCAGTAGAACAGAAAGGTGAAGCTGTCAACTGCATGCTGTGTACGATAATGAACTGAGCTGTGGGTAGGCGCCTCAGTGGAAGGCAGGAATATATAAAACATAGACCTTAGTCATTCAAGAGAAAGCTTGTAAGCATTTAACAGAAATATAGTCCCCATCCCTTGGAAACACCGGGAAAATTGAAAAAGGTATAAGGTTATCAGTTTTTATAATACATAAAATGAGATTCTCTTGATAGCTGCTTTTGACTTGAACAATACTGACAGCCAAATTAGTATCACCTGACTATCTTTTGGCAAGTGTTTATGTTTTCATCTGTAAAATGGACACTGCAGGATTATCCTAAAAGCAAAACCAGAAGTGTAATAATACTTGAACAGATTAAGTCCCTGATTCAATGACTATTACACATCACTGGTATAGCAGAAAAGATGACTGACTAGAAATCAGTAACACTGTGGGCCTAACCTTGAACTTTTGTGGGCTTGGCCTTCTGTATACTTCCATTTTGGCAATGAGGTCACCTCTCTATTGAGAGCTAAAAATTAACTCTGGTTGTATGAAAGCATTTGCAAACACAATTCTATACAAGAGGCTATCTTTCAGCCAGATTCAGGCTACACCTACTTTTGTAAAATATATTACAGGAAGGTGCTACAATGACAGTGATGAGTTGTTATGAGACTACACTACCCAAAAAGCCTAAAATATTTATTACATGGTTCTTTATACTCCTGCTCTATACAAAAAGAAACAGCATCTGTTCAGAGTCACTAATACTCACTGGAAAAGAGGTTAACAATGATTTCCCTTAAGTACTGAGAGCTGACATTCTCCTTAACAGGTGGAGATGAGGTCACTTGTGCCATCGTATCTTGACCTTTCCTCTGCCTCACCCATTCTCCCTGCTACAATTTTGGAACTAGAGATTTTGGACACAGCTCTAACAGTGACATCACTTTTCTAGATTTTTATTTGCTATGTAAAATTTGCTCAAAAAGTACCAACCCAGGAGAAATGACAAGTATTATGTTGTTAAATATTATCTTATCCTAACGGGAATGCTGAAATCTTCTGTCCTAAATAAAAACAAAGTCAGGGGTGGTAGCTCACACATGTAATTCCAGCACTTGGGCGTTAGAGGCAATCAACCAGGAGTTGAAAGCCAGTCTTGGGCTACTAGGAGACCGTGTCTCAAAACAAAATAGAAGCATAGGGTTGAGAAAAACCTGGAGATGGGAGTCATGGGAACAAACAAAAGTGAAAAACTATTATAGCTTGTTTCAGTCATGCTTCCCGGGCTATAGCATTCATCCTACAGAAATACATGAGCCAGATCCAGCATAAACCATTTCTGAGAGAGGACTCCCAAGAAGGTTGAGGAGGTCTTGTCCTATCTAGAGCAAGTGAAGTATTTTGCAGGAAAAAGGAGTAAGCTGCAAATTCTGTCCTCATACAGAACTGTATCAATTCCCCTCACCTCACCAGCAAAAGCACCACTGTGGCCCAGGCCAGTGGAAAAAAGATGCTATCCATCTGGGTCTGTTTGACACAAGGTTACTCAGAAGCCTGCCTGGTCAAGGAGAGATTCCTAGTATCATTCCAGGCCACCGAGTCCACACCAAGTGAGCTGGATGAGCTGAAGGGAAAAGCAGATCCCACCACCACTATTTCAACCTTCAAGAATGCAAGGATATGTATTAATGCCAGTGCAAGGTAGGCACCTTTCGAGCCCCTGACTGTATTGAAGTCACCTTGGTCCTTGGTCTGACACTGTTAAACCACTTCAGCAGACATTGGCAAAGCCAGCGGTTAGGTTAGTCCTACCTTACACCTCCAAAGAAAAGTCCGGGAAGTCTATTAGAAACCCTTGAAGCCAAGGCCTAATTATTTGACCTTGGGTAGGTAAACATTCATTTTGAAAGTCAATGATTAAAATGAAAGAAATGGGCAATCAAAATGAGCTTAAGCAAAGGAAAGCAGCTTCACAGGTGGGGGGATAAAATGATTGATGTAAGGTTTTCTGCAAGTGAAGAAGTAACAGTGTCACCTGGTGGTCTATTCCGGGTTACTACTCGGAAGGGGGCACTATTTACAAATCCAGAGGTGGGGGTGGAGCCTAGCTACAGACAACGAAGTCAAAGTATGAAACTGGCACCATTTTGATAAAAAAGCTCACCTGCTTCACGGCCTCATCTCCAAAGTCTAAAGGATCAATTTAGTCACAGTAATTAAAAGCTACCTAACTCTCCAGGACAGAGCTTGCGATTACATAATGCTGGGTCTTGTGACTACAAAGGCACGATTCTTCACCCTTGGCCCCTCATCTAAGAAAGGTGAGGTTCAGATCTGAGAACCCCTATCCAAGGTGCCAGGGGAAAAAAGGCTAGAAAGATGCCCAGTCGGCCCCTCCCTTCGGAGGGGGAGGGAAGACCTGGGCCTCCAAATAAAGATGGCCAAAGGGCCCCAAGCCAGCTTCCCCAGTCACGAGCCAGGGGCTCCGGAGAAAAGCTAGAGGGGCCTCCAGGTCAGCTCCTGTCCATTCTGCCTGGCTCGAGACATTAAAAAAAACAAAAAAGCCATCCCTTCGAATGACAGAGCGTCTTCCACTCTTCGTTCACACGCGCACGCATTTTCTCCCTTCGCACCTCCAGGGGGGCCGGACCCTCCTCCACCACCAGTCCCCGACGGGCCGTGTCTGCGAAGGGCGCACCCGGGCCGCCCCGCCTCGCGCCCCGCTGCCCGGCCGGGTCCGCAGGCCGCGGCGATCGGCCGCCCTCCCCCTCCGGGCCTGGAGCTGCGCCGGAGTGACTGGGCGTCCTCGCCGCAGGAAGGGCGCCCCAGAGGGTGGCGGCGGCCCGCGGAGCCGCGTCACGCCCGCGCCCTCTCCACCCTCGCCGTCCCCACGGCCCCGGACCCCGGAGGCCTCCGCGCCACGCAGGGAGCCTCCCGGGGGCGGAGCTGCGCGCGGCCTCCCGCGGCGCCACGAGGGTCGCCGGGTGGCGCAGGCAGGCGCCGCGCGCAGGCCGGGAGCGGCGCTAGGGGCGCACGGAGCCCGGGGAAGGGGGGGGGCGCCGGCTCCAGCTTCGGGGCCTCGGCCGGCGCAGGACCGGCCGGACGCGCGGACCTCGGGACCCGAAAGTCGCCCCACCCCCCCGCGGCTCACCTTTACCGTGGCGGGTCCGCGCAGGCCCCTGGGGAGCAGCGATGGGCTGGGGCAGAGCGCGGGCAGGGGCGGTGTCCCCTGGGCTCGTCCTGCAGCAGCCGCCGCCGCGGTGTCCCCCCGGCTCCCGCAGCCCCGGCCGAGCGCTCGCGCCGCCGCCTGCCCTCCGCGCTTCCCCGGCCGCCCGCGCTCCGCCTCGCGCCGCCGGCCCTCCCGCCTGCTCCGCGCTGACGCTTCGCCGCTCCGCTCTGCTTCGTCGCTGGACGCGGCCGACGCGCGACCCCGCTGAAATAGAGCCCCGCCCCCGCCCCCCCGCCGCGCGCGCCCGTCGTCCGCGCTCCCCATTGGCTGCGCCCTCCCGGCCCCGCACTGCGGGCTTCTCCCCGCGCCGCTCTCGCTCCACATCTTGTTTCCTCCCACAATGCCTCGGGGCGGCGGGAGGCGGGGTGCGGAGAGGGAGCTGGAGAAAGTGGGGGGAGGGAGCTGTGGCCTTAAGAGGAGAGAGAGGCTGCAGACCCCTCTTGTCCAGGGCTGGAGGGGCCCAGGCTTGAGAGGGAAGAAAGCAAAGAGGCCCAGACAGGGATTGAGAGAGGGGCGTGGAGACTCCAATTACTAGGGTCAAAAGGGGGGGAGGGGAGGAGATTTCAGACCCAGGGAGCAGATAGAAAAGGGGGGCTAGTTCCCCACCTTAGGAAGAGGCAGGGGAAGAGATGAAATCTCCCGTTTCAGAGAAAAAGACGGGACACCCCAGTTCTCCCTCATAGTATCTCAGATCATCCAGTCCTGTAGTGAATTAAAGGCATAAACAGTCCCTGGGCCTCCTGCCCTCACATTCTGGAAAGATCTCGGTCCCCTCCAGCGCAGTCTTTGTTCCTGAAACTGAAGGCCACTCTGCCCCCCCTAGCTGGGGCCCTAACCACTATTCATCTTCAAAAGCGATGGAGCCAGAGCCTCGGCAAACGTGTAAGGCGGGGAAGCGT
Organism: Typhlomys cinereus; assembly: GCA_023101885.1. NCBI lineage: Eukaryota > Metazoa > Chordata > Mammalia > Rodentia > Platacanthomyidae > Typhlomys > Typhlomys cinereus. The sequence continues at coordinate 2,118,693 of JALPQD010000352.1, read as the reverse complement.
TGTCTCTACTGTCCTTGGGTTTATGGCCTTGGGGTTCTTTGGGGTTCCAAGAGCCGTTTCCTCAGCTGTCTCCACCTGTTCAATTAGACAGGAATGGAGGAGAATAAACAAAACTCTACCTGGAAGTACAAACTTTGAGGAGCCTTAAAAGTTACCCACCCGTAGTGCTCGCTTTATAGATTGAACCTAGTTTCAGAAAGGTGGACTTTGCCAGGTACCTTCCTTGGGCAGCTAAAACGTGGCGTATCCAGGCAGCAGCCCCTCTGAGAAAGCTGCCTGCACCTCTTTTTCCTTTCTTCGCTCTGAACTATGAACAGAAACTCAGACTTGCTCTGGTCCTAGTACACTTTGGTTGGGAGTGTCATAATTTAGCTTTTATTATATGTTAGGAAGACCTGCCTGGGAAATATTCCCTCCAACTTCTATTTTCTATGGTTTTCTTTCCCCATCCTCAACCAGAGATTCTAGAGAAACAGGCAAGGGTTGAAGTATTCCTTCACACAGAAGTATTCTGATGTCAGCCTGTGTTAATGAATGGGGGCAGGGCATTGTGGGGCGGGGCTAGAGGATGGTTTATTCACTTATTATTCTTGAGGAGCAAATCTTAAGGACGGCTTGGAGAAAGAGAGCTGGTATCCTCTTTCTCCATCTCTCATTAGTGTCCAATCCCTTCCGAGATGCGAAGGCCAAAACTGATATGTATAAGATGTTCACTATATCCAATGGAAGGAGCAAGTGGAAAATACACTTGTTATGTGTCTTGGCCAGCGCTTACCTAAATGACTTTTTTTAAGTGTACATAAAGATGATTATGAGGTACCAGTGACCCTTCAAAAGGTCATGTTCTCCCCCCTCCCCTTCCCTGAGAAGAGTAGGGAGAGAGTTCAGTTCACAATGTGGGTTGTAATGGAATGAGAACAGGAGACTAAAGCCTTCCACTAAAGTGGAATTAGGACCAAGACTCTGACTTTTCAGAAATGTTGGGGGAGAGAGAGAGAGAGGTATTAAAAGAGTAATGGTTTGGGCAGGCATGATGGCTTAGAGAGTAAAGGCACCTGCATGCAAACCTCAGTTTAATTCCTGGAAGCCCATGTGGTGGAAGGAGAGAGCTGACTTCAGAAAATTATCTGCATACCTTCTCCCTCCCTTTCTACCCTTCCTCTCTTTTCCAATAAACTGTTTTTTTTTTAATAGTATATTTTGAGTTTAGGGATGTAGCTAAATGGTAGAATCTTGCCTAGCATGCTCAAGGCCCTGGGTTTGAACCCCAGTACCAAATAGTAATGTGGTGTATAGATAGTAACTAACCTTTGTGAAGCCTTCACTCTATGCCAGACTCTATTCTAATGTTTCAAACGCACTACATTCTGTTCCATCCCACGAACTGTTTTCTGCATGTCTTACTCTCCCCCTTCAGATGAGCAATTGTTGGCTTCGAGCAGTTCAGTAACTTGCCAAAGATCACTCGGCTTGTTAGTAGCAGCAGTCAAACCCAGCCTGTTTTCTGTGCCTACAGTCTTAGCCATTACACTGTACGGCTACCTAACAGATAAAAGTGTAAAGCAAGGACTTTGCTCTCTTTCAAAATTACAACAGCATTTCCTAACTTCTCTGGCTCCAAAGCCATTTTTTATCCAAACTAATTAACATCTCTAGGAACTACCTAGAGTTTGGGAAATCTGTCCTATATTAATTATTGCTGTTTATGTAAATATGCTTACTGATTGAGATGATTACATACCATATCATAATTTTGATATGTCCACCTAACTTGGTGGATGAATGTTTGACATAGCTGTTTGAGATTGCCTAGCTTTCTCCTACCTAGTTTGTGATCACGTCTTTCCATTTAAAAATCTGAATGGAACATAGTTTTTGTCTCATTTGTGGGCCCCCTTTCCTTTTGATTTCAGGGTCTGTCAGAGCAACCTTCAACTTAGAAGTTACAAACCACATTTTTGGTTTTTAATTGTGATCTGGATCCTGGATACCCACTCATACCCAGACTTCTCTAATGTGAGTTTCCTATTGGGTTCTTCAGACTCTAAGCACACACACAGGCTTGTGTGTGCACATGCGCACCGGCGAACATGCACGCGCGCGCACGCACACACACACACACACACACACACACACACACACACCTGCCTGCTTATCTCCCCACACTTCCCATTTCACTCTTCCCTGCTCTGGTAACACTTCAACTTCCTGGTTTTCCCACACCCAGATTCCACATCTTGTTCAAGTGGCTCACTGCAAGAAGCTTGTAGCTTTCTTTCCTACTTTATTCCTTTGTCTTCTCTGAAGCCTTCCCTGAGTCACAGATGGGTTGCGTACCTCTCTTGGGCTCTAATTTCAGGGCTCATTGCTTATCTACTTTCTATTAAATGTGTCCCTCTTAGTTTCCACAATGACAGCAGAGATGGCATCTTATTCATGTATAGGCTGAAGGACCCAGCACAGTTCCAGAAACAAGAGGACAGATCCCATGGATGGGTGAAACTAGTTGTGGCAGATAGCTATCCTCATGTTAACTTGACAATTGAAGGTTTTTGGCTCTGGGTACATTTATAAAGAATTAGTAATTGAGTTAAGCCCTAAGTAAGTTTGTAAGAGATGTCTAATTGATGACAAAGACCTAGCCTGTGTTGGGTAGGACTAGTTTCCTGGGGAAAGGGGATAAAATGGAGGGAATGGTTTAAGTCAGTTAGCATTCTTCAGCATATTTGCACAAATATGCTGTCTGGCAATAGAAGTATGCCCCTGTCTCAGCACTCTCTTGGCTCCTGGTATTGGTGTGGTCTCTCCTGCCAAACTGGATAGAGAACTGTAACCTGACAACCATAAACCAGAATAAAGCCCCTTATTCCCCTGTAAGCTGTTTGATCTTGTATTTTTCAACAACATACCAAGTAACTGAAACAGTGGTCGTGTACAGACACAAAAGCACGGTTAGAATAATGTTCCCTCCTTCGGTTTCAGATGTCCAGGCTCTTTTTGGTCAACAGAATCAGCAATGTGTGCTGTTTTCATGGGCCCTCCCTGCTCGGAACAAATTGCCAGATAAGATAAATCATGGTCAGCTCTGGGGAAAGTCCAGCCCCAGTTTCTGAATGGACTTCCTCCTCACTGTCTCTGGGCACTTGGCTGAAATTCTCCTAGGTGAAGACAACGCAACCCTATTTGTCTAGGTCACCAACAGGAAAAGACTTTAGACTTGAGAGATGACAAATCATTTGGTCAAGCGCTTTGTCAGTTGACTTGCTTCAAAGACTGCAGGACATTGGAGAAGGATGGGAACACACACTAGTAGCCCTATTGCAAAGCAAAGCTTGTTGCCAGTCCCCTCTCCAACAGGAAAACCTAAGTGGGGGGAGACTAGATCTGCTGTAATCTATCCACAATACTCATTTCTTTGGTGGCTTTCTGAAACATACATCCCTAAGCAACTATCTACCAAGCACCAAATATTTCCCCTGATCAGCCAACCCAGCCAAATTAGTAGGCTCAATTAAAGAGCCTGTGGAGATGGATCAGTGGATTAGGTAACTGCCCCATAAGTGTGAGGAAGGGACTTTGGGTTGCCAGAACCCATGTAACTACCTTTAATGCTAGCACATAGGAACCAAAGATAGACAACCAAATCCCAGAAAAAACTGATTAGTTAATTTAGGTGATTGATTAGTGAGCTCTGGGTACAGTTGAGAGACCCTGCCTTAATGTACTGAAGAGTGTCTGAAGAGTCAGCCTTGGACACCCATACACATGGACCCATATATATGCATACCCTACACGTACAAACACACATGCATGCACAACCCCCACATCCACATGCCAAAAAGGAAAGGACTCTTTCTCAAAATAAATAAAGGTGGAGAGTGATTGAGGATCAAGGATGACAACATTGATCTCTGGCCTCCACGCACATAAACACACACATACACACACACACACACACACACACACACACACACACACACGGAGTCGGTGAATCATGGAGCTTCAATTAAAACATTAAAGCAAATGGTCAGCAAGAAGGAAATAAACAAGAGACTCCAATGGAACTGGAGATGTTAAAGTCATGCATACTCAAAATATAGGATTCCTCCTCCTTCATTCTCTCTTTCTCTCTCTCTCTCTCTCTCTCTCTCTCTCTCTCTCTCTCTCTCTCTGTGTGTGTGTGTGTGTGTAGAAGAAGGGATTTGAGTGCTTATTGCCTATAGAGACCCAAGGTGGCTTTGAGAATCATTCTGGATTGTTCTACCTCCTTATTACTTTCCTCTGGGGTTTCCCAGGCTCTGCCTTCCAAGACTAGGATTACAGGCCACCACCATTTCTGCCTGCCCCCCCCCTTTTTTTAGTTTAAATATTTGTTTTAGCCATTTCCTTCCATAAGCAAAGAGATGGAAGGTCAATATAATGGTCATCATCTGATACAAGGTGAGTTTAACATCCTATACACTTCCCTGATCCACATGCAGAATAATGGTCCAAACCAACAGTGTAGTCACTGTGGCCTGCAAGATGATCCAGGTTGCTTTTACTCATCTTCATAGCCAGTCGGAAGTGGATTCACATGAGGGTTATGGAAGAGGCTATGCTTACCATCTCCCCAGATCTCCCCGGGACAGAGCTTGGTCCTGATGCAGAGAGATGGGGGTAGGTGACGAATTTGGGTCTTTCATGCTGTGTGTGGTACGACTTGAGGAAAACATTGAGCATACTCACTCCCACTCTGTCTGCCTGGCCTTTTTATGTGAGATCTGAGATCCAACTCAGGTCCTTCTGCTTCTGAAGCAAAGGCTTTAACCCCCGAGCCAGCTCTCTAGCCCTCGATTGTGTCTTACGAAGCACAGAAGTATTAAACTCCAATAAGGTACAATTTGTCTCTTCTTCCTTTTATCAGTTGTGCCTTTGATGTCATATGCAGGATTCCATTATTTGATACAGAAATCACAATGGTTTACTCCTATTTTATCTTCTAATCATTTTAGTTTTTCAATTTAGATCAATTGATTTAAATCAATTTTTATATATGATATAGTACATAATTATTGCTTTGCTTGTGATACTCAGCTATCCTATGTGATTATCTGAAACAACTTTTACTACTGAATTGTCTTGACACATTTTTAAAATTAATTTGAAAGAATAGTAATTTGACTATAAATATAAGAGTTTACTTCTGAACTATCAATTTGATTGCATTGAATACCTACCCTTCTGCTAGTACTGTACTTATTGGTTATTGTAGCTAAGCAGTAAATTGCAAAGATGTGACTCCTTAAGCTTTGCTTTTTCTCAAGACTTTTTTTTTTAATTTTCAGCCTTAGTGGTACATACCTCAGACCTTCTTTATTCAGTAATGTGTTATAATTCTCAGTGCATAGTCCTTGCATATTTTTGGCAAATATATTCCCAGCTATTTAATTTTTTATACTGTTATAAGTTGAATTTTCTTAATTTCATGTTCAGATTGCCCATTCTTAGTACATAAAAATACTACTGACTTTTGTATATCAAATTATAATTTGTATCTTGCAACTTTGCTGACATTTATTAGGTCCTAACAGCAGTATCTTTGTGAGTGTGCTTGTATATATGCCTGTGAGTGCACGTGTGTGTGTGTGTGTGTGTGTGTGTGTGTGTCTGTTTTGTTTAGAATCTTATGTATTAATTTGAGACAGTGTCTTAATCCAAGCTAATTTCACTGAATTCACTACATGTCTGAGTCTGACCTTGAACTGCTACTAATCTTTCTGAATTCACCTCCCAAGTGCCCAGCTCTCCTTAGAGTCCTTTATATGGAAAATGATGTCATCCATGATTTCAAATAGTTCTACTTCTATCTTTCCAAACTGGACACTTTTCTTTTTCTTATCCAATTGACCTGGTTAAATCCTTCAGTATTGTGCTGCATAATATTTGATGAGAATGGACATTCCATCTTGTTCTTGCTCTTAGGAGAAATTTTTTCAGTTCTCCATCAATAATTACAGTTAATTACAAAGGTTTGTGGGTGATTTTACTAAGTGGAAGAAGTTCATGTCTACTCCTAGTTTGCTCAGTGTTTTTATCATAAGGGTTGTTGTATTTTTTTCTGTATCAACTAAGATGATTATGTGATCTTTGTATTTTATTCTGTTATATACTGCTATGTTCATTTTGCTAGTGCTTTGCACCTAAAATCATGAACAATATTGATATATAGTTTTCTGATAACATAGCTGAGTGATACAAGACTCATGAAATGTGTTGCCATGTGTTTCTTCCCATTCTGTTTTGTGTGGGGAACTGGTTCAAATTCTTTAAACATTTAGTAAAATTCACCATTAGAGATACAAAATGCTAATTCAATCTCATTACTTGTGATAAGTCTATTCATACTATTTTGTGTCTTTCTAACATTGTCCATTTTAGGGCTGGCTAGATGACTCAGCAGGTAAAGGCAGAAGCCCACGTGGTAGCAGTTTCAAAAGCTGCCCTCTGACCTTTTATTCTACATCAAGTGTGCAGCTGTTCCTCTCTATCTCTAATAACTTTTTTTTTAAAAATCACTGTTAACTTTTTTTAAAAGCTTAAAATATTTTTTAAAAAACTGTCCATTGTACCTAAATTATCTAATTTGTTGTCTCACAGTGTTCCTTATAATCTTTATTTTCTTAAAGTTGTTAGTAATGTCTCTTTTCATTCTTTTTTTTTAATCATTTTTTCTGTTTCATTTTAGCATTTGATACATTCTTTTTTTTATTATTATTATTTATTCAACTGTGCGCATGTGCGTGTGTATGTGCGCGCGCGCGTGTGTGTGTGTGTCTGTGTGTGTGTGTCTGTAGAACCACGGACGAATTCGTGAACCACCATGGCCGCCTCTACCTCCTTCTGCCCCGGGATTCACAGGCTCCGCCCTACCAGGACCAGAAGCGCAGGCCGCCCCCCGCTTCCGCCTGGCGTCTATACGTGGGATCTGGGATCCAAACTCAGGACCTTCCGCCTGCAAGGTGGCCTGAGCCACCTCTCCAGCCCTCTCTTTTCATTCTTGATCTTAGCAAGTTGAATCTTCTTTTTTTCTTGGCCAGTATCACTAAGGATTTGTCAGGCTTTCTCATCTCCAGAGAATTAACTTTTCATTTCATTGGGTTTTTTTTCTCTTTATAAGATAGCTTGAGTGCTCAGATGATACAAACCACTCGAGTCAGGGAACACCCACACGAACTATTTCTCTGAGCAGCTGGATTCAGACTCAGTACCTTGTTTATCTTCCTGTAAACTACAGTTCTCTATTTCAGTATCTTCCCAGTCACTCCTGGAATTGTATGACAAAGAAACTGCACTATTATCTTATGGCTATGGATGGACAAAAATTTCATTAAGTTCATAAACTTTCTATAACTTCATTCTGTGAACAAGGAAGACACAATTGAAGGCCAGATGCCACCCTGGATTTCTGTAAGCTCACAGAGTTAGTTGCAAACAAATGCATATACATAAGTGACTTTAACCTAAGTAAACTACGAGGAGTATTATATCTAAGAATGAGCAAAGTGATCCAGGTGCACAAAATTGATTTTCCTGGAAGAATCAGGGAATAGAAGAATGTTAAGTTTTAAGAAGTAAAGTTTTGAAAAGGAGGAAAAAAAGAAAGGGAAAATTCTTCAGCTAGATAGAAGCACACAAAGCCAAATGAGCAATGGGCAGCCAGGTCTAGCAGGGAGACGTGCGCTGGGAAAAGTGGCAGGTGACAGAAGCTAGGCCAGACTATAGAATGACTCAAAAGATCTTGGAAATTGTCTAAGGAGCTAGAAACAAACTCTAAAGAAGATAAAAATTCACTGAGGGATAGAGCAGGAGGATGACACGATGAACAGCTAGCTGTTATACTTTGGGTCTTGAATGTCCCTCTAAAGCCCCCTGTGTAAAAAGATTTGGTTGCTAAGTTGCACTGCTTTTGGGAGGTGGTAGAAACTTTAAGAGGTAGACCTAGTAAAAGGATGTGCTCTTGGAGGGAATATTGCTATCCAAACTCTCTCTCTTTCTCTCACCTCTTTTCTCTTCTGTTCCTATTCATCACAGATACCACATATTCCCACCACTATGTAGTGTATTAGCGCAGGCCTGAAACAACTGGCCCGGTGACATGGACTGAAACTTCAGAAGCCGTAAGTCAAAATAAGCCTTTCTTCCTCATCAGTTGGTCACCCTAGGGATTTCTGTCACAGTGACAGAGCTAACTCAATAGGACAACAAAACTATAATTTGTTTGGGAGTGCTTCATGGTAGCATCCGATCCTATAGAAGTCAGCAGAAATGGCTGCCCTCTCCTCTGTTGAGCAGGCTCTGCTTAGAATCCTCCTTTCTAGGCTTCCGTGGCACAATACTTCCCTGGCATTCTCCTACCTCTCTGGTTACTCCTTCCGGTGTCCTCTGCAGGCTCCTCTTCCTCTGCCCATCCTTCAAATGTTGGTGTTCCTTAGGATTCTATTCTAGAACTTTCTCTCTCCTTCCTCAGTGATCTCAGACGTTGCCATGACTCCAGTGGGCCACCATAGACTGGTAACTTCAACCAATCTATAGACAGTCCATCCAGATGATTGTCCTTTAGCTCTTTAGACCCACCAGATCGAACTGTCTGTCCATTGGACATCTCTATGTGCCTCAGAATTAGGTTCAATCTGTGGGTAACGAAAAATTCCATTCTAATGGCTCAAACACGGTGAATTTATTTCTGTCTCAGATCAAAGGGGAACAGAGGTACTGAAGTCCAGGCCTGGTATAGGTCTCCATACTATCAGAGACTAAGAATCCTTCTGTTTTTCTGTCACCTTGAAACCTCAGGATCCAGGATAGCTGTTCAGACTCCAGGATGCCTTGTCTTCAAAGTTGACTCCCAGAAGTTATAGCACATGTGCCTGTATCCCACGGACCAGCACCAGTCAGGAGACCAAACACAGCTAGAAGGGAGACAGACTAGTCTGTTGCTTACATTGCCTGGCCATGTCTCTAGTCGCATAGTCGGAGAGGAGAACAAATAGTCAAGTTATTTCATAGACGCCCCATAAGTACCTCAAAGATGATATAGCATCAGGGATCTGGGGAGATGTCTTAGTCAATGAAAAGTGCTTGCCACAAAAGCAGAAGGATCTGAGTTCTATCATCAGCCCCTGTGTACAAAGTTGGCATGGTGGTGCACACTCGTAGTCCTAGAACCAGAGTGGCAAACAGGAGGATCCCTGAGACTCGCTGGCCAATCATCCTTGCTTTAATCATTAACCCCGGGGGCTGGAGAGATGACTCAGGGGTTAAGACTCTGCCTTGTAAGCAGAAGGTCCTGAGTTCAGATTCCAGGTCCCATGTAAAACACCTAGTGGAAACAGAGGCAGTCTGCACTTCCAGCCCTGGTGGGCAGAGCCTGGGAAAGCAAAGAGAGATAGAAGCAATCCAGAATGATTCCCAAAGTCATCCTTGATCTTACATAGGGATGCATAGTGCACTCTCTCGCTCTCCTCTCTCTCTCTCTCTCTCTCTCTCTCTCTCTCTCACACACACACACACACAATCAATCGATCAATAAAATTTTTTTAAAAAAATCAGTAAGCACCATGCCAGTGAGAAACCTGTCTAATAAAACAAGGTGGATAGCTCCTCTGGCTTACACACACACATATAGACACATACCTATACACACATGTGTGCATCTGAACACTTGAACATGCACACTGTCATAGATACTAGGGTCAACTTGGCAACTAGAGGAGGTTCTGAGCTCTGGGCACAGATGTGAGAAATTAGCTGTTGAGTTAAACCCCCCCCCCCAAAAAAAAACCTGCAGGAGATTGTCTAATTGATGGGGAAGAAAGCTCAGATAGGCTGGACTAGGCCCTGGGCAGGTGAATAAGATGGAAGGAAGTGGCTGAGAAAGTTGGCATCCTTCTGTGTACTTGGCCAGACATGCTTGTCTGCCAAGTGAGGAGTGTCCCTTTCAGCAGTCCTATGGAGCCAGTGTAGCCAGTTCTCTCGGCCCTTAGTGTCGGTGTCCTCTTCTGCCAAGCTGGACAAGAGACTGTAACTGGAAGATTGTAAGCCAAAATAATACCCCTTGTTCCCTTAAGCCATGTGGTCATGAATTTATCAGCAACAATGCAGAGTAATGAAACACACATACACACATAGGGGAGGGGGAAAAAGAAGATAATGTATCTAAACCAGAGCTAGGGTTTAGAGAGATGACTCAGGGGTTAAGACTCTGCCTTGCCAATAGAAGGACCTGAATTCGGATTCAGGATCCCATGTAAAAACACCAAGTAGGATATGGTGGCAACCTGAACTATCGGAGCTGGAAGACAGAGCCTGGGGAACCCCAGAGTGAAGCAAAAAGTAGAAGCAATCCAGGATGATTCCCAAAGTAGTTGCCCTTAGGCTTCCTCGGGCATATATGATGCCCTCTGATACACAGAAAGAGACTTATAAATCAGAGCTGATCATTTCCTACCCTTCCACACTCACTCACCCCAAATCTCTTCCACACTCAGCTTTCAGGTAGTTGTAGTAATTCGAACTCAGGTCCTCACACTTACGCACCCACTAAACCATCTTCCCAGCACCTCTTTTTGTATTTGTTAATGTAGCTCCTGGAAGTTTTCCTTCCTTAACAAAGATTGAGATGCTACTTCTGTGGTTTCCATTTGTTGCTCTCATATTTCCAGGGAGGATGCCACCCTACATAAAAGCAAAAAATACTTTGCTAAAAACACAAAGCTGAACAATCTCATGTTTTCTTAAAATCTTTCAAGCGGAACGTGCTGGCACATGCCTACAATCTCAGCACTCGGGAGACAGAGGCAGCAAGCAGGACAGTGAGTTCAAGGCCTGGTTGGGTTACTAAGGAGACTCACTCAGCAGAACAAAACATAACAGCGCAAAGAAAAACCCTTCCTTCTCTGGCTTGTGCCTCTGGGTGGAAGCTCATTCTGTTCAGCACAGCTCTCAAGCCCTCCACAATCCAGTCTATCCTCACATGGCAGTTAACCTGCATTGCTGCTGATAAATTCACAATCGAATGGCTTAAAGGAACAAAGGGCTTATTTTGGCTTCCGATTCTTGGTTACAGTTCCTTGACCAGCTTGACAGGAGAGCTCACACCAACACCAGGGGTCGAGGGAACTGGCCACATCATATCCATACATTCACAGGACTGCTGAGAGAGGTCCAATTCCCAAGACCTCGTAGCGCACTACTTCCCCCCTCCTTCTGTCCCTTGTATGCTACAATCCAGTCCTGTGTGATTCTCTCAGTTTTTCACCATTCTGTGTGTATCTGGTCTCCCCAGCCCTTCACGTATGTACTCACAGATATACCCAAAAGTGGGCTTATTGACTCTTAGATATCATGTACTCTACTTTAGTGGACAATAAATATCAGCTATCACAATGGGCTTTGAAAATACAAGGATCACCCTGAAAGTACTCTGTAGGAAAGGAACATACAGTTGTGGGAAGGAAACTGGGATGAATGAGTGTGGGTCCACATTCTGTCAACAAAGACTGGGTTTCCATGAAGGCCGAACCAGAAACCATCCTTCCAGCCCTGGCCCCGGAGCCTGACCTTCCTATGCAAAACACAGACCAGCAAGCCAAGTCTTAGTCAGCAGGTTACAGAAAATAGGTACACCCTGGATCCTTTGCTCAATACCTTGTACCTTACAGCCTAGATTACTCATTACCCTCTCTTAACCTGAAAAGGCTCTCAGTAGATTGACACCGTCCCTAACCTAGCCAGAAGTGCTCTGACGTGAGCTGCCAGGGAGAAGGCCGCCCTACCAGAAGTGAGAGATGCTATTGTTGTTTGGGTGGGGGTTTTTTTCCCCTATTTTTTGGAGGGAGGGGGTCCTAATACTGGGAATGGAATCCAGTCCCTCTCATAAACTAGGCAAGTGCTTTATCACTGAGCCACACACATAGTCCCAAAGTGGGCCAAATGCACCCTGGAACACTGGAGGTCCTTGCTCTTGGGCCGGTCCTGAGCTTCTCAGAGGTTTTATTGGTCTTTCCTCTCCTTCCCTTTCACATCCCTGTCAGATGACACAACACGATCAGTAGTCCGTCCTTTCCCGCCTGCAGACCTGCAAAAGTGTTCCCAACAGCTGCAGTAGCAGTTGGCAGAAAGACGTTCCGTTGATTATACCCAGCCTGGCGCTCCTTGCTTTCACGCATCTGTGAACTGCTCTATTCCCTTCCTCTCCCAGGGTGCCTTTGAAGAGGAAAGCGGAGGCTAGGGCCATTCAGACAGGCAAGCTCTGACTCCCTTTTCCATAAGCAGGTTTGGAGCAGGCATTAGACCCTTAGATATGATTCAGATCCATTCAGTCATGAGCTCATTCCTTCATTCAAAACACATTGAATGGACCCCTGCCTGTGCTAGCCTGGGGAACTGGAGACACACCGACTGTGACCCCATGTACCTTTTGAAGAGCTTTCAGTCTAGTAAAGAACTTAGGAATATGTTTGAAGTAGTTCCAGTGAAAAATAAAATAAAATAAAAATAAAAGCGACATGCAAAGAACAAATACAAAAGATAGGGGAAAGGCAGTGTAGTGGCTCTAAATGTATATTCTGGAGACCACTGGCCTGAGTTCAAATCCAAACTTCATGCTTACTACCTGTGTGATGCTAGGGAGACATGAGGAGAATTTTTTTGAGGTTATGATGAGGTTAAAACGCAGTCTCTGGCCTACAGTTGATGCCTAATAAACCCCAGTTATTATAACAAGGAAGGAGGCCTCCAACATGGTTTTTTATCATTAGATCAAGGACAGACCTAAAAATCATGAGTCTTATCAGAGCTGAGAGTTTGGTGGCCAAGGGAGCCATAGTTAGGCAGCATGGTGGGGCAAAGGGAGGGCAGTGGAATCTTCACATCCACAGGACAAAGGAGGCATCTAAGTTGATAGCTTTCAGGCATTGCTAGGAAGTTGTCAGGGAAGTAGGGTGTGGGGAGCAAAAGAATGGCTGAGCAAAAGAGAGTCATCTCTCCAGAAAGCAGGTAAGAGCCAGAAGGTAAGGGGTATTGCCTAGTGATAGGGACAAAGGAAGAGATGCAGTGCGTTTTTTGTTTCAAAACTCACAGCTACAACAGAAAAAAACTGACCCAAAGAATATAGGGAAAGAAAGGGTTTGATTCAGTGCACAGTTCCAGATGATGAGAAGCTGAAGGAACTGATAATGCATCCGCCATAAGAGCAGAGGGCAAGGACGAATGTGTGCATGCTGGCTTGCTTACCAACACTCAGCCAGAGGATGATCCTGCTGTAAAGTCAACATGGAAGTCAATTGATTTAAAAAAAAAGACACCAACACAAGGGAAAGACGTGAAAATTAGAAATTTATTAGAGCTAAGAGTCTGGTGGCCAGGGGAACCATAGTTTGACTTTAAGGTGGGAGAGCAATAGAACAGAAGAGAATAGCTTCAGGGAAGTAGAGTGGAGGGAGAGAAAGAATGTCTGAGTAAAAGATAGTCCTCTCTCAAGGTAAGCAGACATTGGGATGAGAAGGGGGAGAAAGTAGGTATTTCGGAAATGTTACTTCAGTTTCAGGAATGGCTGTTGTAAACCAGTATGGTCAACTTTGGGAACTACTCTACTAATGTCCCACCTAGAGGGAGGAGTTTTGTAAAATGGACTGTCTATGGCTAATGCCAACCACTATGTGCGGAATCTTCCCACATCAACTATTCAGTCAAGACCATCCCTCACAGGCGTGCCCAGGGGACAGACTCACTCTGGAGAATACCTGTCAGGTGGGTCCTGCCTCCTAGGTGTCAGATTGACAAAACTAACCAACCCACAGGGAAAGCTTGGGAAACCAGCCTTTGAAGCTTGCTTCAGTGTTGACCTGCGCTATGGATTCTGCCCATTTAAAAAAGGCTCATCCCTGCCTCTTCCAGCAGTCAGAGCTCTGGAACTAAGGCAGAAAGCAGAAAGGGTGAGGAGACACCTCAGGAAAGTTGGTCATTGAGAAGTAACATTTGGGAATGGGGCTGAGGAAAACAAGAAACCCTGCTGGAAGAATGTATAGGAGAGCAAGAATCACAGAGCCTGGTTCCTGGTTCTGAGGCCCCCCAGCCTCCGCAGAGGAGAAAGAGTAGGCATTCAGGATCTACAGGTCATTTCAAGTGGGTGGAGCTGCACGCAAAGAATTTGTCACCTGGGGGAATCAAGAGGCCTCTATTCTTGCCCAATCTGCAAGTCTCCCTTCCTGTGATTTCCCTTTGGCTTCTAGGTTCCTTTTCAGGAAAGAAAAGTTTTATTAGGAAGATCTCAGAAGTTCAGACTTCTGATGACCAGACCTGAGCACTACTACAGCCCACAGGACTTGGAGTGTTAGATCTGGAGGTAAAAATATCAGAAGGAACCCCCAGAACAGACTGATGGGGTTATCTTCAGCCCCCAACTCCCCGGGTCAGATGAAGGATGGAGAAATGATAGATGGCAGAGAGGCTGATAGCCAGTCTGAATGCCTGGCATCTCCCAGGCAAAGGACATTAGTTCCTCTTCTTCCCCAACTCCAGCCCCTCAGGCTCCTGTGGGAAAGCTGCATTGTAATCGATAGACTCATAAATAAGTAAAGAAGCCATGCATTCTGCCCAGCTCGTCGCGTCCCCAGGAAAACCGAACCTTGACCCACTTTTGCATGCTCATGCTGGCATTCTTCAGACGGTTCCAGAGGAACATCACTCCTGCAGGTCATCTGAGACATCCTCCTGCCTCCATGCTGGCCTCGGTATGCCCCCTCCAAGGAGGTCCAGAAGTTAAGGAGTGTGCTTTCTCCTGAGGTCACCTTCTCCCGAGCAGAGGTCTCTACCCTTCACTGTGTCCTTCTCTTTATTCTTTCCCTCCTGGTCCAATCTGCACTCGTTGTTCAGCTCCTTCTCGGCCTCATGCATTTCTTCTGACTAATCAGAATCCAGGACAAGAGGAAGGCGGTTGCTCTTCATTTCTCTGGGCACCTTGTCATTGACTGTAAATGAGTCCCTCAAGGTCTGATGGTAATTGACTCCACAGAACAGTAATTTACATACCAGCAAGTTGACCGGTAGGTTCTTGGATTACAACACTGGAAAGAGCAAACCTACCACAAGCTAAATCAAACTCTTAAACCCTAAATGCCAAGATACTGGTCACACCTACGTGGCGATAGACAGTAGCCTTTGATGGCAGCCTTGAAATTCTTCGGAGCTCTCCTCTACTTTGGTGTCTCCTTTTCCCCAGACCCAAGAAGAGTGTGCCCCAGGACTAAAGAATGCCAGTACTACTTGGGTAGTTAGCATGGAGAAAGGATGTGATAGCCCTCTTTGATCACAGTTGATGATCATTGTATTCTAGTGAATCTCTGGGGACTAGTCATTCCTTTAATTAAAAGGTTATTGGCTCAGTGGTTAAAGCCTTTGCTTCACAAGCAAAAGGATCTGAGTTCTGATCCCAGATCCCACATTAAAAATGTAGGGCAGATATGGCAGTGATCTGTAATTTGTGTCCTGGAAGGCGGAATCTGGGAAACCCCAAAGTAAAGCAATAAAGTGGAAGAGCAATCCAGGACAATTCCCAAAGTCACCCTTGGGCCTTCACAGGCGTACACACACACTCAAATTATCTTTTGTATACACACCTACACATACATGTACACCCACCCACATGTAAACCACACACAAAAAAAGTAAATAAAAAAGTTTCTGACTAGAAGTTTCTGTTTTATTTGTTCTCTACGTGTAATATTTAGAATGATTCATTTTGCTCTGAGTTAACCATGACCCACCTTTATTCCCATGTGCCAGTACTGCCTGACCTCAGAGATCATCCTTTCTCTGTAGCTCCACATTAACATGTGCCTGCATGGATGAGAACAACAGTGCTTTTTTGAGATATCTACATGGCAATTCCTTCCCCCAAGCACTGAGGATGCAGCTTTAATTGCCCCGGGGTATCAGCCTAAGGGGCAGGGCAATCTCTCATCCAGACACCAGGGTGTGGTTGGTGTTGATAGAAAGTAACTTCAGCACCGCCTCCAAATTGGGATAGTGTTCTCTATGTGCTGGCTGGTAGCACAGATTAGTGGACCTGGGAAACTGATTACTAATTTGCAAAGCTGCTAGGTCTCCAGTGAAAGAGAGAGAGAGATTCACTTACAATACTTATAGGTAAAAGAGTCAAGACATGTATTTGGGTGGGATTATCCTAAGGCAGAAGCTGAGACTTGGAGGAGTAGACCCGGCTCTCACGTAGGACTCAGTCTCGGGCTCCTGGCTCCACTCATTACACACTCCGAGGCTGCTGGGGCTGGCACTGAGCACCTGGTTGTGGCTGTCACCAGAGAGGAACTGGCAACAGACCCGGCAGACTATGTTTTCTTTGCAGGCTGAGGGTAACTAGAGGAAGCTGAGAATTCCTCTGCTCGGCCTCTGGGAGGAGGGGACAGGAGAAGCAGGGAGGCCGGAAGGTCTGTTGCTGTCCAAAAAGAGACTTCCTGCGACTCCTGGGATAAACAAGGCGAAAGTGGGGAAAACCTGGAGCCCCACAGAGTCCCTAGGGTAGATGCCGCAACCTTGAGTCCTGCCAGAAGCCGTTCAGGGGCATCGTGGTGGTGGACACCATTTATTAAAGGTTCGCTCTGTGCCAGACACTCTGCCCAGAGTTCAAGTGCACTTAGGAAGGTACTTTGTGCGGAGATTGGGAACATTAGCTTAAGTGACATGACAGGGTTTAAATCCCTGACTTTGCCACTCACTAGCTCTTTGACCTTGAATGAATTACTTAGCTTTCCTGTGTCTCAGTTGCTTCTTTAGTAAAATGGGAGTGGAATGCTAGCAGTACCCACTTGACCAAGTCTGAGATCAAGTGCACTGACATATATAAAGCATAGTACAGTGTCTTCTCTGTGGTAAGCTTCGGCCATTTCTATTCTTTGTTGAATCCTTACAGAAAGATCTGGAATAGATAGTATTTACTGCTGAGGAGCCAGGATGCAGGATGAGGGTCCCAGGTCTGTTTGACTGACAGAGCATGATTATCCACCTAAGTACCCTTTGAGATTCTTATCTTTAACAGGAAGTAGCTTCCCTCCTGTTCCAGGGCCATTTGGGCTTGGAAACCACAGCCTCTTCACCTACAGTAGGAGTAGAGATGATCTCCCTCCCTCCTGCCGTTTGGGCCCAGCCAGCAGGTCCCTCCCACTGGCTGTAGCAACACTAAGGATTGGAAACTTAAATCACAGCCCCAGGACTCCCCTGGGGCCCCCACACCAATACACACCACATGCAGGAAGCTGGCTGCCCAGCCTGGAGGGACTCTTTTAATTTGGGGGATAAACAAACTCTGGTTCTAGCCCTCTGCTGACTTGCTGCTCCTGGCCTCTCCCACCCCCAATCCGCAGTGCACAGCCTGCTCTGTTCTGCTGCCAACTTGGCAGCTCGCCGCTGCTGTTACTATCAACACCTCTGAGGGAGAAGAAGAGGAGTCAGCTCTTATCGCCTGGCGCACTGAGAAGCAAACTCGTGTCGTGTTGGAGTGAGCGCTGGAATGTCTCCCAAGCTCCAGAGGCTTCGGGTGGGGAGGGAAAGGTGGAATCCGTGTTGCAGGGAGCAGATGGGACTGGAGAGGCAGCAAACCTTAGGTGTGATCAGAACAGGCCTGGGTACAAACAGCTCCCCAGCAGAGCAACTGGAGCCAGGCAAAGATACAATCCTGTCCCTAGCAGGCAGGCTCTCCATAGAAGTTGCTGGAGAAGACTGTTGCTGCAGCCTTGTGGGGTGTATACAGAACCGGGCTGAGGGGAAGGGGTAGCAATCTCACCCTAGTTCTTATCACAGTTCAAAGCCGGCAGATGGCTTCAATTCCAGAGACAGTAGGTAGGTCAGAGCTTTGTGATCTAAGGAGGAAAAGAGATTTTTTTTTTCCTTACCCAGACTGTCAGCTCTGGAATGTATGGATTGGGCTTCTCTCCTTCCTCTTTTCTTTTCTTTTTTCTTTCCTCCTCTTCTCTCTCTCACTCTCTCTCCTGCATGAACGTAGGTGGGGTGTATGTGTATATATGTAAGAGAGAACTGTGTGTGCCTGTAGAGACTCAAGGGTAACTTTAAGAATCATCCTGGATTGCTCTACCTCCTTTATGCTTTTCTCTGGGATTTCCCAGGTTCTGCTCTCTAAGGCCAGAAGCGCAGGCCCATAGCCATTTCCATCCAGCATTTTTCCGTGGGAATCAGGAATCTAATTCAGGTCCTTAACTCCTGAGCCATCTCTGCAGCCCCCTCCCCCTTCATCTTTCTTGAATTTTGTGTCTCCCCTACCAGTTTGGATTGAATCCCTCCGGGGTGGGCAGCTTCCTATAGGGGGGTAGGAGAAGTTGTGTCTGAAAGGTGAAGTCCTTGGGGGAGGCCTGAGGCTAGTGATAGTTATGGTAACTACTATTTCCCCACCAGAAAGAAACTCCCCCCCAACATATAAGCTTTTCCTTTTTCCAGACCCCTATCCAATTGCTCAGAGCCAGCCCATTGGCTTCAGGAAGCAGTTGGTACCCTTTTCTATCTCCTACTAGGAGAAAAGCCCAGTGCCTACCCTAGAGCAGCCCATCCTGTCTGTGGCCATCACCTCCCTCTATACAGGACAGTGTGTTCACTGTCCAGCCTCTCCCCGGCAGAACACCCCCTCAGTCTTTCTGATGCTGACTGAGGGAATGTCTGTGCTCCCTGCCCCAGGGTCTTTGACATCAGTCACAGTGATAAGCTCAGGGGAAGTGCTCCAGTCCAATGTCACCTGGCTCCCTAGTCCACCTAAGAATGTGGTCCTGGGGCTGGAAAGATGGCTCAGGGGTTAAGCCTCTGCCTCACAAGCAGAAGGTTCTGAGTTTGGATCCTGGATCCCACGTAAAAACACCAGGTGGAAATGGCAGCAGTCTGTATTTCTGACCCTGGAAGGTGGGGCCTGGAAAACCACAGAGCACAGGAAGCAGGAGGTAGCACAATCCAGGGTAATTCCTGAAGTTACCCTTGGGTCTCCACAGGCACACACAGTGCCCTCTGATACACAGACATATACACAGAGACACACATGCAAAAAAAAAGTGATCCTGAGCTCCCAGCTGGGTGGTGCCAGATGCTTCCTTCTCTGTAACATGTAGTAAACGCTGGGTACTAGTGGGTTACAGACTACAGGATGAAGACATGAAAATGATACCTATATACTGACTGGTTATGCCTGGCATTGAGAATCAATATTTCCCTTCTTTCCCTCCTTCTTTTCATCTCCCTTTACCTCATTTTTCTCTCTGCTCCCTCCAAGAACCCTTCTGCAGAAACTGAGATCCTGTGGATTTCTAGCTCCTGAAGTTTAACACCCTGAGATACTTGCTAAGAACCACCCATCTTCCCTAGAAAGCCTTCGGACTAACCCAGGGCCATGCAATAGAAAGAATTCATTCAGCAGGCCAGGATGGAATTAATCCATGAGAGTTTTCCAGGCTGCACCTGTGAGTGGTCCCACAGATGAAACCCTGTCAGCGTTTCCATGACAAATTTGAGTTTCCAAATGCTTCTCTTCCAGCTTAAAGAGTGTGCCTTGGAGTGAAACCTGACATAGAAAATGCTTTCATATGTCTCCCCCCATCCCCACCCCCACCCCCAACCCCCGGAGAAATTCAGAGAGTTTTGTGGATTTAACATTTGTCTGTGTAAATGGGAAGTTTTGTGGTGAAGTGGGATTGGCAAAAACACAGCCACCAAACTGTGTCATAAGATGTCTCCTTATCCTAAATCATCTCTTGCATCCACTGCCTGGGTTCAAAGCTTGAGATCTCATGAGACATTTACTACATTTGAACTCAAAGAACCACCCGGCCACGAGTATTCTCTGTGACCATCCACTGCCTCCAACAGGAAATAAACTTGACGTGCACCAACTCCCACTTAGAAATAGATAGTCCAATTATACGGACACGCGTGAACATGACCCATGCATGCCAGACACTTGTGCAACATTTGGTAGCATTTAAATATCGAAAGATAAAAACGATTAGAAACATCTTGGGGTATCTGGAAGGCCAGAAAGAATACTAAGTGTTAAGATGAAGGTGTTCTAGACATATTATCTATTTTATAGACTTGATAAGCATAGCACTTACTTTTTCTGCTGCTGTGAGACACCACTCAGACTCAAGCAACCTAAAGAAGAAAAAGGAGATTTATTTGACTTAACGGTTCCAGAGGGGAGACATAGTCCATTATGTCAGAAAAGCCTTAGTAGACAGCAGAAGCTGGAAGAGGCTTAGGTCACTGCAGACATGAGAGCTAGATGCTAGCACAAGCAGAGCAAGGCTCACCAACTTCAAGGCCCACTCCCTGTAACGTGCCTTCTCCAGTAAGGTTCCACCTGTTAAAAGTACCAAGATCTTCCCAATACCAGCATCAACTAAGGATTCAAACACATGGGGGGACAATTCACATTCAAACCATGATGGTAGGCCTGCCCTGTAGGGTATGCAGACGTGTGTGCACATATGCACGTACATACAGAGTGTTCTGTACATAATGCAGATATTTCAAAACCTAAGTGGTGGGGGCTGGAAAGATGGCTCAGAGGTTAAAGTTTTTGCCTCACAAGCAAAGGGACTTGAGTTTGGACCATCTATCCCTCTAAGTGAGAGCTGGTGTGCGTCAAGATTATTTCCTGTTGGAGACTGATGCATGGTCTCAGTGGACTGTGGCTACTCAATCCTTCAAGCTCAAAGGTAGCCAATCTCTCATGAGATTTCAGGCTTTGAAACAAGCAGTGGATGCAGATGTTTGGGGAGGGGACATGTCTTTCTTTAAAATTTTTTTTAACTTTATTTTATTCATTTAATGTGTGTGTGTGGGAGGGGCACTGTGTGTCCCTATGATGGACAAAGGACAACTTCAGGAATCATCCTGGATTGCTTCTACCTCCTTTTGCTCCACTCTGGGATTTCCCAGGCTCCCCCACCATGGCCAAAGTGCAGGCCACTGACTTTTCCATCTGATGTTTTTAGTGGGACCTGGGATCTGAACTCAGGACCTTCAGCTTTTAAGGCAGTCTTAACCTCTGAGCCATCTCTCTAGCCCAGGGAGATGTCTTTCCATACACACACACACTAATAATAATAATAATATAATAATAATAATAGGGCTGGAGAGATGGCTCAAGGATTAAGACTCTGTCTCAAAAGCAGAATGTCCTGAATTCGCATAGTAGAAACAAAGAGGTAGAAGCAATCCAGGATGATTTCCACAGTCACTCTTGGTCCTCCACAGGGACACAGTGTGCCCTCTGAGACACACACATACACACACACACACACACACACACACACACACACACACAATAAAAATAACTTTAAAATATTTTGCATCTAGTAGATTTATTTATCATCCATTCTGAGAGGCAAGAGGAAAGAGAAACAATCATTCCTGTTTTATATCAAGGGGAACTGGAGGAGAAGAGTGAGCAGAACACAACAGCAATGCAGAGCCAGGAGGCCCACTCAGGGCAGGTGGGTAGAGCAGCCCATGGAAGGAGGCTAGGGGGTGGGAGACACAGCCTGGGGTGAATTATGGGAGAGGGGAGAATACCAAGGAGAAACTGAGGCAGGAATGAACGAATAAATACAAGGCAAAGAATCACTTTGTAAACCTAAAGAAAAGGCAAGATTCTTCACACTGAAGATTTCACGGACTTCCTTGCAGCTTCTCATGGATCCCTTAGGGGTACAGGAATCTAGGGTGATGAACAGGTGCCCCTCTGGATTTTATAGACTGAGACCTTTAAGCTCACAAAGGATTGGGTTGAACACGTGAGGCACCCCTTCATCCATGTCTTTGCTGACACCTTCTCCCCAGGCTGAGATGAACTTGCCTGACCTTTCCTCGTGTCCAGGAAAGAGTGATGCATCATTTCCTCAGGAATCTTCTCAGACCACACCAGGCCTCCGTGTTCCTGAGTCTTCAGCACCAGGTCTGTGCTGTCAGAAGCATCAGGAGGAGGGATGGTTTTTATGACAATAACAGAAAGGACAGCTCACATTGGCTTGACTATTGGTTCATGGCAGTAAAACCATTGGCAGTAGGGCGGCCTTGTGCGAGATTGGATCTACCTGTTTCATGCTGTTCATTTGTGTCTCTCCATGGTGTTTCTGTCTTCCACGATGTCAATTTTATCCTGAAACATTTTTTTTGCCTCTGTGTGTGTGTGTGTGTGTGTGTGTGTGTGTGTGTGTGTGTGTGTGTGTGTCAAAGAACACTGTGTGTTCCTATGGTGGCCTAAGGGTGACTTCATGAATCATCCTCGGTTGCTTTCACCTCCTTTTTGCTTTGTTCTAGGATTTCCTAGGTTCTGCCTTCCAAAGCCAGAAGTGCAGGCCCATGCCATTTTCACCTGGCGTTTTCACATGGGATCTGGGATCCTATCTTTAGGTCTTTCTGCTTGAGAGGCAGAGTCTTAACCCTTGAGCCATTTCTCCAGCCCCGTCCTGAAACTTTAATCTTCAAGGTTGCAATATTATCGCCAACAGCAACAGAGATGTTCTCTGTTATCTTTGTTTATTCTCTGGAACAGATTTTTGATGGTGCACATGAAAAAAGTAGAGGTTGTCCTTCCAGAACCCTGCATCAATGTCTTCCCACATTTCATTGGCCCCGATTGGGAACTAACCTATCCCTCTCATACACCACCTGATATGGGGTGCTGCATGGCTAGGGAATTCCAGTTTTTTGTTTGTTTTTGAGTATGAGTATGTACGTGTGTGTGGGTGCGTGCAGAAGAAGGCACTTTGTCAATCCTTGGTGGCCTCAGGGACCTTTCTATCTCCAGCTCCCCAGCATGCTGCCATAGTCACTTTTTTTACATGAATGCTCAGGCTCCAAACTCTGGTCCTCATACTCTGTGGCAAGCACTTTACCAATTGAGCCATCTCCCTGGTTCCCTCATTCCCTGGTTAGCTGTTCATTTTGGGTTTTTTTTGTCATTGGTGTTTGCTTTTATTTATTTGAGACAGGGTCTTGCTATGTACCTCCTCTACCCACCTCAAACATACTATGTAGTTCATTCAATCTGGTCTCAAACTGCCTCCCAAATGTTGAGATTATGGGTGTGTTCCTAACTGTGAAAGACTGCTCTGGCCTCTTATGTCAGGTTCTTTGCCTTCTCTCATCCCCAATTCTGCATTTCTGGGATTTCAGCTGCATTAAAATAGTCAGGAGTTGGGACCAGTGAGAGGTCTCAGAGGTTATGAATCTGCCTCACAAGCAGAAGGATCTGAGTTAGGATCCCAGATCCCACATAAAAATGTCAGGAAGAAATGGCAGTGGCCTGCACTTCTGGCCCTGGAAGGCAGAGCCTGGAAAACTCCCAAATAAAGCAAAAAAGAGGTAGAGCAATCCAGGATGATTCCCAAAATCACCCTTCGGCTTCTATAGGCACAGAAAATGCCTTCTGATACACACACACACACGTGCGCATACACACACACACACACACACACACACACACATCTAATATAGGCCCAGAGAGATGGTCAGTCGGAAATGGCAGTGGCCTGCACTTCCAGTCCTGAAAGGCTAAGTCTGGGAAACCCAAGAACAAAGTAAAAAGGAAGTAGAGCAATGCAGGATGATTCCTGAAGTCACCCTTGGGCCTCCACAGGCACACACAATACACTTTAACACACTGTGATAGTTAAGCCTGGGTGTCAATTTGATATACCTGGTATTAACTAAGATCAGCTGAGAACACACCTGAAGGATCAACTGAGACCACCTGAAGGGATTATACCTGCCCTAGATCCCATGGGAACCTCCATAGATCTCATAGGAACCTCCCAGTAATGGATCATATAAAGCCACAGAACAGAATACAGAGGGTTAGGAGAGACTTTCTGAAGCTGTGCTCTTCCGTCCTGCCGCCCAGCCCTCCAAGACTTCAATGGGACTAGAGACTCTAGGAATCCTCCAGCCTTCAGCCGTCATCCTCAGGCCTACTAGGCTGAGCAGCTACTGGCAGTCATCGTTGGTCTACCTCGGCCATATTTCATAAGCCAACTCAATAAATTTCATATACATATATATTCATTCTGTGAATTTCATGACTCTAGAGAACCCTGACTAATACACCCACAACCCCCCCCCACACACACACATATTCAGGAGTCAAAAAAACAGACTTCCAGACTGATAAGTGTGAAGGTAATCCTAGCACCCCATCTTGAAGCAGAACACCAGTTCAGTAGATTCTTGCCATTCCTTGGACCATAGTCTTGCTATGTAGCCCTGTTTGGGCTGGATCTCATTATATAAAACAGGCCGGCTGCCAACTTCTGCTGATCCTCCTGCCTTTGTCTTCTGAGTACTGGGATCACAGGCAGGTGCCACCATGCCCAGCCTTTAGTTGTTTTGTGTGGTGGAGACGGGGTAGGGGTCTGTGAACCACCACCTTGAGAAGATTGTCTTCTAACACCTATGCTCTAGAGTTGTTATTCTAGCAAAGTCTCCAGGGTTTCTCTCCTGGCTCTCCAGCTGCATTGACCAGTCTTTAGCATCCTGCTTTGAGATCCAGTAGATTGAACTGTGGGCTCTCTACCTAGAGGGTTCCCTGCCTTTCAGTTTCTAGTTGGGTTTGGCCAACTTGGGGCATTGATGAAAAAGAAAGGGAAGTGAAATAGTTATACTTTGGTTTGCTGTGATAAAATACTGTGACCCAAGTAACTTAAGGGAGAAATGGTTTATTATTTTGGCTTACAGTTTCAGAAGGGATAGAGTTAGTCTAGCTCCTCTGGCGGATAGGAAAGGTGGGTAGGAAAGGCATAGTAGCTGACTTACAATAGATTAGCATCCAGGAAGCAAAGAGAGAGGAGCCAAAGCTGATTTATCAAAATTCAAGACCCACTTTCTGGTGACATATTCCTTCCAGAAAGGCTTTGTCGCCTAAAGGTTCCACAAACCTTCCCAAACAGCACTACCTTCTGGGAAACAAGTGTTCAAACCTATGAGCCAATAGCGGGCGTTTCACATTCGAGCCCTGTCATGGTTTGAATGCGAATTGTCCCCCACAGGCTCATGTGTTTGAATCTTTAATTATTTGGGAAGGTCATGGAACCCAAGAGGTAGAGCCTTGCTGGAGGAAGGTATGTCACAGAGGGTGGGCCTTGAGATGGATTAGTCCCACCCTACTTCTGGGAAAGGTCTGCTCTTACAGTTAGCAGTTTTGCAGATCTCCACCTCCTTGATGGACGTGACTTAGACAGCGTTCAGCTTCTGCCAGTCAGCCATGCTTTCTCCGCCATAATGGACTATCTCCCCTCTGGAACCACAAGCTGAATAAATCTCCCTTTCTCCCCCCTTAAGTTGTTTGAACCTCAGTCTTGTCTCACAGCAACAAAAAAAGAGTAGTTGATAAAAACCCCAAGGAGAAGCAAGGGAGGATGTTTACTCTGCCAGTTCTCACTGAGGGGCAGGTAGGTGGTGAAAGTTCCTTTCCTGGGTTCTTCTACCCGCATGCCCCTTCAGTCTTGGTAGTAATGTATCCTTTTTGTAGCTCATCTTTGGGTTCTTCCACCATCCCTGTTGCTACACTCAATCCTGTACATAACCCCTTTAACTATTTATTTATTTATTTATTTGCTTGTTTGTTTATTATTTGTGTGTATGTTGGGGGGAGCACCATGTGTCTGTGTGGAGAACGAAGAGTGACTTCTGGAATCATCCTGGATTGCTTCTGCCACCTTTTTGCTTGGCTCTGGGATTTCCCAGGCTCTGCTAGAAGCATAGGCCGCCGCTTTTTCCAACTTGTGATTTTATTTGGGACCTGGGATCCAAACTCAGGACTTTCTGCTTGCAAGGCAAACTCTTAACCACTGAGTCATCTCTCCAGCCCCTACTCAGCCCTTTTAACCAACCCTTTGACCCTTTGACCAGCGGGACTTTGATTCAATGCTTTAGGACATCCCAGCTTTGCCACCTCACTAGGCTTCAGTTTAGCTGTAATTAGGGCAGGAAGGAAGTATTACATTCTTGAAAAGAGGTCATTACATGTCATCAGTATGCTGTGGTGTTAAGTTAACAGATCCTAAATGACTCAGTCACATATCAAGGTCTAGATTGAATCCTCAAGACTGGAACATTTACTGTTTGGGGCCATGTTAGCAGTTCAATTGATGGCTGAAGAACGGGGCCTGCCTGTGGAAAACCATGTGAAAACTAAATCTATCCCATGTCCCTACCGTGACTAAATTGAGCATCAAGGGAAGAAAGAAAAACTGCTGAGAACTGAGGAAAGATGTGTCGAAAGGGGGCAGTCAGTAAAGTACTTGCTACACAAGCCTGGGGACTCAAGTTCCATCCTCGGCACCCAGGCCAACACTGATGTGACAGTGGGCACACTAGAGAGGCAGATGCGAGATCGCAGATCCTCCAGCTGCCTTTCTCTCTCCCCCAGAAATCTTTCTCTCTCCTGCATTTTCATTGGCCAGGGTTGGTAGGTATCTTGCTGTGGCCTTGCCTCCTCTATTCTTCTTATAACTGCAAGCCCCTCCCTACTGATACCGAGGCCCAAGACAACCCTGAATTATATCTAGTGGCTTCCTGCCTTGTGACTCAGCACATAGAGTAGGTCACATAGTGTGGAACCTCCCACTCCACCCCTGGACACCTATAAAAACAAGGACTCCCCTTTGTTCTTAGAACTAAAAGATTTCTTTCCCCTTTAGGGCCCTGTCATAATCCTTACACTATGGTGCTATGACTCTACCAATATTCTGAAACTGAAGCGAATGGAAGTCTCTCTCCCTTCAGAACTCTGGTCAAGCAATGGATGGCTGCTGTCTCTCCTACCGAAGCTCTTTTCTTAGACCTGAGGGCTTCCTGTCCCCTCCAAGGCCCTGTCATTCTGTCTTGTGGCCTGTACTAATAACTCTCCTATAAAGTTGTCTGAAGGGGTAATTCCTGTCAGATCCTTTCTACTGAACCTGAAACATCTTCTATTATTTATAACAGCAGAGACAGATGGATCCCCGGAGCTGCTAAACCAAATGAGCCCCAGGCTGGCAAAGAGACCCTGTCTCAAAAAACAAGGGAGACAACTCTTGAGGAATGCGCCTGAGGTTGAACTCTGGCTTCCACATGCATGTACACACACACACACACACACACACACACAGGTACATACACATATAAAAAGAGGATGAAGACACATTTTGCCTTCGTTCCTGCTGGGCTCAGGGGAAAGGCTCTGAAACAGGGACACAAATCAAGAGTCTGCAGTAGGTAAGTAGTGTTTAAAGTAAGGAGCAGGATAGGTGACTTGGGAGGAAGAAGAGGCCAAAGGGAGGGAAGACAGGAAGAGGAAGGATAGTCAGGAACTAAGTGCTAGGGCATTCCAATTTTAGAAGCCATGAAAAAAAAGGAAAGTGAATCTAGAAAAGAAAGTAAAGGAGGAACAGGCTGGCTGTGAGGCAAGAGGAAGACTGGAGTCCTGGGACCAAGTAAGGGAAGTGGAGGAAATAATGAGAAGAAAGGAGGGGAGGAGGGCTGTGATAGTTAAGCCTGGGTGTCAACTTAACACACCTGGTATTAATTAAGATCAGCTGAGACCACCTGATGGGATTATACCTGCCCTAGATCCCATGGGAACCTTCTAGTAATGGACCATATAAAAGCACAGAACAGAATACAGAGGGAGAGGAGGGACTCTCTGAAGCTGTGCTCTTCCCTCTTGCGGCCCAGCCTCCAAGTCTTCCCTCTGTATTCTGTTAACCATTGAATGTGTCAACGTAAAAGTTACTGGGGCTGGAGAGGTGGCTCAGGGATTAAGCCTCTGCCTTGCAGGTGGAAGGTCCTGAGTTCGGATCCTAGACCCCATGTATAGACACAGGGGCGGCCTGCTTTTCTGGTCCTAGTAGGGCGGAGCCTGTGAATCCCGGGACAGAGTAAACAAGGAGGAGGTGGAGGCGTCCATGGCAGTTTCCGAATTCGCCCGTGGTTCTACACACACACACACACACACACATACACGCACTCACAATTGAATAAAAAAAATTTTTTTTTAAAAAACATAGAAGTTATTAGCCACAGGCTTGGAAGATGGCTCAGTGAATAAAGAGTTTGCCCTTCAAGCATGAGGACCTGAGTTCAGATCCTCAGGACCCACATAAAAGCCAGGCAGGCATGGCAACTGCCTGCAATCCCAGTACTTCAAAGGCAAAGACAGGGAATCTCTAGGGTGAGCTGATTAGTTAGCTTAACTGACAGATGAGCTCTGGGTTCAGTTGAGAGATTGTCTAATAATGAAAGTGTATGCCATAGAGGCCTGAACCCCCATTACAGCAGACAATCCCTGGGGCCCATAGAAGCAAACAGGCAGAAGGGTGGGAAGGAATGGGATGAATTGATGAAGGGAGGGGAGAGGAAGAGAGAAGAGGGAGGAAGAAAGGAGGGGGAAGGGATAAGTACTCAATCAGCATGTAAAACTAGGAAAAAATAAATAAAAGTTTAAAAAAACTTTAAATAAAAACTGGGAAATGGAAAAAGTATTGAAAGTGGAAAGCAATTGAAGATTCTGATATCAACTTCAGATGTCCTCATGCACATACATGCACGTGCCTACACACATGCCAATACACACATATGTACCACCCATGCTCTCGCGCTCACATACATGTATCATTGGTGATCTTGGCAAATGTGGTTTTGCTGTCACAGAAGGAACAAAAGTCTGATTGGTGTGCTGTGACAGAGAACAGGAACTAGAAATGAAGAAATAGAAAGAGCACAGACATCCTTTAACTTTGAGTGGTTAGCAGACAACCGCTGAAGTGAAGGGCAATGGAGAGCCAAGGATTTTTTTTCTCTGAGATGAGAGTTTTTATATCCCATTAGTATGCTGATGAGAACCATCACTGAGAGGGAACATTGCTGACGCGCATGAGAGGATAATTGCCAGAGTGATGCCTTTAATAAGCAAGAGGGAAAAGGGATTGCAAGGGGCGGGACTGGCCAAAGACAGACACGTGGATGGTCCATTCAGGGCTGGAGGGAAGGCAGAGAGTGTGGGGATCTGCCTACAGGAAGGAGGTATTTTTGGTGCTGTGTGAGAATTATTTTCTGATTTCTTTTTTCTCAGTGGGAAGAAAATGATGTCATCAGCTGGAAGTGAGAAGTGGGGAGAGCTGTGTGGAGGCCTGAGAAGAGGGGGAGTCCTCCTGTGCCAGCAATGGCAAGGAGTGGGAAAGTGAGCTGAAGAAGCGGGGAGCAGGGGGGTAGAGAACCAGTGAGAGTGCCCCCCTTACATTAGGAGGGGGAAAAACTTTCCACAGGATCCATTTTTTCCACCTTCATTCAGTAGTTAGAGAGCAAGCTGAAATAGTTGAAAAGTACATCTGGCCAGTATTAAATCTGTTTATTTTGGCTTTCTAATTTTTCCTTCCTTCCTTCCTTCCCTCCGTCCTTCCTTCCCTCCGTCTTTCCCTCCCTCCCTCCGTCTTTCCCTCCCTCCCTCCGTCCTTCCCTCCCTCCCTCCCTCCCTCCTTCCCTCCTTCCCTCCTCCTCTCCCTTCCTCCCCTCCCTTTCTCTCTTTCTTGATGCTGCTTGCTTTCTGAGTTTTGAGTCAGAGTTTCACTAGGTAGTCAAGACTAGCTTTGAATTCTAGGTCCTCCTGCTTCAGCCTCCCCAGGACTGGAATTACATGTGTGTGCCACCACTGCTGTATGGCATTTTATTTTTCTCCCCCTATAACCACCTTGGACTTTGCCCCCGCCCCAACCACCTTGGACTTCCCCCTTTCCCCCATCTTAAGGAGGATGTTGTGTAGCATCTCCCCTTCCTAAAGGAAGACTCAAAAAGCTGGTTAGTTTCAGGAAGTTCCTAATAATAAAAAAAAAAAAGTCGAAAAAGTGTTTTATGGGGTTGGAGAGGTGGCTCAGGGGTTACGCCTCTGCCTTGCGGGGCGGAAGGTCCTGAGTTCGGATCCCAGATCCCACGTATAGACGCCAGGTGGAAGCGGGGGAAGGGGGGGCGGCCTGCACCTCTGGTCCTGGTAGGGCGGAGCCTGTGAATCCCAGGGCAGAGGGAGGTGGAGGCGTCCATGGTGGTTCCTGAGTTCGTCCGTGGTTCTACACACACACATACACACACACGCACAAATGAATAATAATAAAAAAAAAAAAGTCGAGGAAGTTCCTGATTAGAGTTCACTCCAAGGTAAGAAAGCTGTAAATAACTGGGATGAGAGGGAAGCTCCCTGGTCAGCCACTGAATCTGGAGGAGACTTTGCAATGAGCAAGTGTTGTAGAGAGCTCCAGTGTTGTAACATCTGTGAGCCTTAGGGATGTAGCTGCTTTTGAGACACTCTTGCTCCTGTCAGTAACCCTCATCCATATTCTTGTAAGTAACCCCAATAAACACATTTTTGCCAAGTTAGACTTTGGTGTTATCATAGTTTGGTCTGTATGAACCAACTTTTGGTTCCCTGCCTGGAATGAATAGACGTTTGTGTGGCATTTCCCTAAGAAATGTGTGGCACAACAGTCTTACAGGGAGATTCAAACTCAGAATTGCCCTAAATGAGAGAAAGACAGCCAATTATCAAATGAGGAGCCAACCCAGCGGCACTTTTAAGTGAACTCTGATCCCCACATCTAAGAGTATCTGTTGCCAAACTTCCTCCTCTGCCTTCAGACAGCCTGAGCTGCTTTCAGTTAGTTACAACTAGAAGTGCCCTGACCAAATGACACCAAAGGCGCAGAATAGACTATATTATATACATGTGTGTTTTACAGGCTAAGAATGACCACAGAAAATATTCTAAGTGCTAATAACAAAATTCTTCTGCAGGAAAGAACTATTTAAATCTAAAATACAGACTTCAGGCAAAAATTTCGAGAATTGAGGCCAGAACAAAAAATTGAGAGAAAAAAAAAATTGAGAGAAACTTGGCTTTTACATTTAATTTCATAAGAGGAAATTTTAATTTGCCTGCAATTTAATTTTTTTCTGAAGATGCATCCTCATGTAGTACTCTAAACTTTAATTATAACTCTGATTTAATTTTCTAAAGGCCAAATTTCAAGAAGCAATTATTTGGTCACAACACATGGATATCCTAAAGATAGTCTGCTGGGTTTTGTTGTTTTGTTTTGTTTTTAAATCTAGAACCAAATTTCCCTCCAGAAAGATTGAAGCAGTTTAGATGTTCCCTAGCAGTAAATGAAAGTTGTGGTTTCAAATCTTTGACAAATTGAGAGTTGAAATAATGGCTCAGTCAGTAAAGTATGAGGACCTGAGTTCAGATCCTTTGGCATCTCTTCAAAGCTGAGGTTACATACGTTGGTAATCCCAGCACATGTGGCAGAGTGGGATGAGGAACTCATTGGTCTCCAGTTTAGCCAATTGGTAAGCTCTGGGTTTAATAAGAGAACCTTTTTAAAAAATTAAGGTGGGGGCAATCAGTGAGCTAGTTCAGTTGGCAAAGTTTCTGTCTACCTGCATGAAAAGCTGGAGAAAAGTTCAAACCCTGGAAGCCTGGAACATGGTGGAAGGAGAGAACTGACTTCTGAAAGTTGTCCTCATGCATCATAGTATGCATATGAATTCTCTCTCTCTCTCCAAAATAAATAAATAAAATATTCAAAAGATAAAGTGTAGAGAAACACTGATGTAGATCTCTGGCTTCAACATACATAAGCATGCGCATGTATGCATACATACATTACATACACATACATTAAAATTTTTGACAAAAATTAAAATTCCTCTTTTTTTTTTGCATGTGTATAGGTGCTGGTGTGTACATGTGTGAGGGAACGTGTAGGTATGGGTGTGTAGAGGTGGAGAAGAGAGCACTGAACGTGCCTGTAGAGGCCCAAGGATGAGTGTGGGAATACTTCCTTATTGTTTTGCTCTGGGGTTTCTCCAGGGCCAGAAGTTTAGGCCTTCATTCAGCATTATGTGGCATCTGGAATCCAAATTCAGATCCTTCTGCTTCGAAGCAAAGGCTTAATCCTTGAACCATCTCTAGCCCCTAGATAATATTTCTGTAGTTTATATTTGATTTTATCAGTGAGTTTGAACTTTTGTTCCATGTATTTATTGGCTAGTTCTTCTTTTAAGAATTCCCTTCTTTGGCAGAGCTAGAAAAGCTTGAAAGAAAGAGAGAAAGAGGGGCTGGAGAGGTGGCTCAGGGGTTAAGCCTCTGCCTTGCAGGCAGAAGAAGGTCCTGAGTTCGGATCCTAGACCTCATGTATAGGTGCCGGGCCGAAGCGGGGGCAGCCTGTGTTTCTGGTCCTGGCAGGGCGGAGCCTGTGAATCCCAGGGGGTGCACAGTAAACAAGGAGGAGGTGGAGGCAGTCCATGGTGGTTCCCGAATTCGCCCATGGTTCTACACACAAACGCACACACATACACGCACACACATACACGCACACACACACACAATTGAATAAATAAAATAAAAAAAATTTTAAAAAAAGAGAGAAGGAGGGGGGAGGGGGAGGAGGGAGGGGAGGGGAAGGAGCGAGGGGAGAGGGAGGGGAGGGGGAGGAGGGAGGGGAGGGGAGGGGGAGGGCGAGGGCGAGGGGAGGGGAGGGGGAGGGGGAGGGGGAGGGAGGAAGGGAGGAAGGGAGGAAGGAAAGATTACCTTCCTAAGGCTGGAGAACTAGCTCAGTAGATAAGACAGTTCTCACAACCTGCAACCTGAGTTTAATTCCCAGCTCAAAAAGAACTGACTTCTGAGAGTTGTTCTCTGACCTCCACCCATGTGTTATGTCATGCATGCATTCTCTCTCTCTCTCTCAATAAATAATAAATATATCTTAAAATAGAAAAGAATTGCCTTTCTAGATTTGAGATGTAGCTCACATAGTAGAGTACTTATCTAGCATGCATGAAACCCTGAGTTCATTCCAAAGAACCCTATAAAACTGGGGTGACCATGCAAGTGTGTAATACCAACAGCTGGGAAACAGGAGGATCATAAATTCAAGGTCATCTTCTACTACACAGTTAGTCTGAGAGGTTAAGATCAGTCTGGGATACACGAGACCTTGTCTCTGAACAAAACTGCTTTCTGATTTAGTTATAATAATATGTGCCTATCACTCTGGAGACTGAGGTAAGAAGATCATAAGTTCTAGGCCAGCATAGGCTACATAGCGAGATCTTGCCTCAATGAAAGAACATACAAAGAATTGTCTTGGGAGGGTTCGGATTCTTTGAGATGAAGGGTCTAACCAGCATTGGCGTTGCGTCTTGGTGGCTATATGCTCCTGTGGTTTCTCTCTGAACCCTTTGTTCGCCTGATCTGCCAAGATGTGACTAAGGCTGTTGCAGTTTCTCTGTTGCTGGGAGACAACACTCACACAACCAGCTTAAGGGAGAAAAAAGAGATTTATTTGGTTTACAGTTCCAGAGGGGCCATACAGTCCATTATGGTGGGAAAGACATGGCTGGCTGGTAGAAGCTGGAGGTGGCTCAAGTCACCGCGGACATCATGGCAGCTGAGAGAACAATCTGGTGACTGCCAGAGCAGACTACTAGTGGAAGTGGGGCTAACTGACCTCAAGGCCTACCCGCTGTGATGTGCCTTCTTCCAGCAAGGCTCCACCTCCTCAAGCTGTCATGACCTTCCCAAGCATCAAGTAAGGTTTCAAACACATAAGCTGGGGGGTGCAGGAGTGGAGATGGGGGGATAGGGGTGGGGGGTGGGGGGCACCTCACATTCATGCCATGACAAAGGCACACCCCAAACTCCAGCCAACATAAGCTCATTGCCATGCCTTCCCCATCATGATGAATTTTACCTTCCGTAGCTATGAGCTCCCAAATACCTCTTCTCCTTTCAGCTGTTCTGTACCGGACTTTACCCCAGCAGCAAGGGGAATATTGCTATAGGAAAGGAGCTCTAGCAGACACCACAAGAGTGGTCTCTTGGGAAACTCGGATGCTATAGATGGCCAGGAAGAGTGGTGGAGAAATAAAGGGGCCAAAAGAGAAACGTGATTACATTGAAGTCAAGCCAAGACCGCCTGTCCACAGTTGGGCTGAGGAATAGTTACAGGTGCTCACATCCCCAGGGCCAAGGATTGATGGAGGTGTCTTTCCTCTCGCGTCCTTCCCAATTCCCTGAATCCTCAGAATAGACATGTGAGAAATACCTTCTCTGGGTTCCAAAGTCTGTGTTGACTTCCTACATATATTTATTGGGCCAAGTTTACATCCCCCACATTTAGAAAGGGTTCCTTTCCCTCGCACAACCTGCGGAGATGAGCACCACCCGAGGGCGTTAGATGGAGTGAGTACTGCCGTATCTCACGTTGTCAAGTGGCGGAAAATACGTTTTCATGACACCCAAGAAAAGAGCCTCAGAAAGAAGCAGCCAAGGACATAGGGCTGCTAACACCTCTCCTGGCCATGGGCTCTGCTGGACCAGGCGTTTTGATTCCAATCAACAGACTGCAGGGAACGTGATTAGCTCACTGAAGGCAAGAACAAAGTGCTGGCTCCCATTTCCCCCTGCAGTACTGAGCGCCACGCAGAAGTAGTTGGGTACGGCAGAGGGCTAAGGGAGTACCTTGTCGACTGCCTCAGGTGCAATGGCACAGAGGAGAGGTTGCAAGAAAGGGAGGAGGGAGCTGGAGCCCACAGTTCTCCTGCAAAGCCTGCCAGACCGACAGCGGGTGGTGATTGCTCATTGTGTTTGGTTATAATTAGCAGTGTATTCTGCAATGGCAAAGTAGGCAGCAGAGCAGGAGCAGGGCTGGGGAAGGGCTGCCACCCTCCCAGCTCCCAGCTCCCCGGTCCCTGAGCCACAAAACCTGGGCTTCTCCACTCGTGGCCCTGCTTGCCTGAATCCACAGAGGCTAGCTGACTACCTCCATTGTTGGTCCTGGGACAAACCCAAGCACCTTTCATAGGTCATGGCGGGATGCTGTCTGCCGGGATGGAGGAAGCCCATGAGCACACCCGGGTGCCAGATTCAGTTTTGTCTGCAACTTCACAAGCCTCAGAGAAGTGAACCTGTTTCCTCATCTATAAATTAGGGGCAGTAACGATAGTATTCATTTTCCGTACAGATGTGGTGAGACTCCAGAGGGATCACTCACTCAAGGGACTTGGCAGAACGCCTGCCACGCGGTCTGCCCTGAGGCTGCTGTGTATGTGGAGGGAATGGGAGGTGGCTCCAACCGGGGTCCCACGCAGACCCCTCCTTCTCTTCTGCACCGTCTTACCCACTCGGCCAAACTCCCCCTCTGGAAGCGCTCAGCAGCCTCCTCCTTTCTCCTTCCCTGTGCCGTCAGCTCTCAGACCTAATGAGGGTCTTCCTTAGCTGTCCCTGCCTCAGCCCCTGTGTAACTGTGTGACCTGTCCTAGGAAAATGGACTCCAACTTTCTAAAACTGTGAGTGATTTTTGGAACAAAGCACATGGTACACAGTGCTGGAAAATACAAATACAAATGAACTTCATGAAATAATTCTTATGCGAACTGAATGCAAGATATTCTGGTATGTTCTGTTCTTGTCTCTCTTCTAATACAATCGTATATACATACATGTATGTATGATTTATATATACAAAGTATATAGTAACTTATGTCATTTGTTTACATTTTTTACTGTTTATGGTATACTATATACTATAATATAGAGCCTGGTAGTTTTTTCCAAAGTTCAAGACACGCTGAACCAACAGTGGTTTGAGGTCAGTGTTGAACAAAAGTGTTCTACAAAGGCCAGTAAACTCCCATATTATAAATTAAAAGAGTGTTGTCTAGTAAAAGGATCTTTGCTAGTTAGTGGGAGAGAGAATTCTGTTCTTTTTTTTTTAAATCTTTTTATTATTATTTAATTGCGCGCGTGTATGTGAGAGTGCGCGCGTGTATGTGTGTATGTGTGTGTAGAACCACGGACGAATTCGGGAACCACCAT
This sequence comes from Typhlomys cinereus, assembly GCA_023101885.1. NCBI lineage: Eukaryota > Metazoa > Chordata > Mammalia > Rodentia > Platacanthomyidae > Typhlomys > Typhlomys cinereus. The sequence goes on along the minus strand of JALPQD010000352.1, from coordinate 2,082,731 downwards.
GGACGCCTCCACCTCCTCGTTTACTCTGTCCCGGGATTCACAGGCTCCGCCCTACCAGGACCAGAAACGCAGGCCGCCCCGGCTTCTGCCCGGCGTCCATACGTGGGGTCTAGGATCCGAACTCAGGACCTTCTGCCTGCAAGGCAGAGGCTTAACCCCTGAGCCACCTCTCCAGCCCCGAGAGAATTCTGAAGAGCTGGAAGTTGTTTTTTTTTTTTTTTTTTTTTTCCTCTGTCTCTAAAGTCACAAAGGCTTATTTGTGGAGATGTCTGAGCTCGCCCATGATGACGGTGAGTTTGCACATTAGTTTTGGGAGCTTCAGAATCAAGTTGTTCCCAGAACATCAGAGAGGTCGCCTGTCCTTTGTTCTTGCATCCTGCAAGCTAAGTTCTCCTTAGCTGGGGTTCCAGCAAATCTTCCAAATGCCACTATGTCTAGGTGCCAGGCAGGGAAGGGCAAGATTTATATAGACTCACCAGACAAGAAATGCTCGGAGCTTGCATAGGTACTGAATTGTTTTTTTCCATTAAAAAAAAATCAGGGCATGTGGCATCACAAGTACTTATGAGGACAATGGGATAAAATATTTTAAATTTGAAAGTGTTCTGGAAAGTCCCCAACTTGGGATCACATGGTTATCATGAGACATGGAGAATTTGATGCCAAGGGAGTCTAAAGGAGGGATGGCACTCTCTTATGCATCTAGGACCTGTCTTCGAATTTGGAGGGAAAGGTCTTGGGGTGCCCAAACTTCTGGAATATTAGAGTCTCCTAATACCCTTCAGGTACATGGTATACAGAGATGGAGAACTTACTTCTGTTTCAGCAGGTACATACATGTCAGGAACTTGGTCCCGGTGTGTTTAATAACTACTATGTTTGTGAGTCTAAATACCTTGGTAAGCGAAGCACAGGGTAGAGAGAAATGGGGAACCTCCAAAGTGCTTTGCTCACATCTGCTTGGATTCACAGATTCTTGCTCCCTGGCCAGGCCCCCAATCTACATACACATCCCCGGCCCCAGCCCACACATTCTCCACCAAAGCTTCCAGAACGACTTGACTATGGTTAAAGGTATCTAGTGTTACTGATGAATGAAGGCCAGGACTGGAGAGATGGCTCAGGAGGTTAAGCCTCTGCCTTGCAAACAAAAGGACCTGAGTTCTGATCCTAGATCCCACATGAAAATGCAGATGGAAATGGTGGTGGCCTGCACTTCTCACCTGGAAATCACCAGAGCAAAGCAGTAAGGAAGTGTGGCAATCTAGGATAATTCTCAAAGTTACCCATGGGCCTCCATATGTGCCTGCTTGCGCATGCACGCACACACACACATATGCATGCAAGCAAAAATAAATGAAGATAGACTGGAGTGAGCTGATATTTCACAAGTCGTTTTTCTTATGGGTCAGTTCCACGTAGGCGAATAATGCAACAGTTGTCTTTGGGGGCCTCAAATCCTGGAAATCCTACCTTGCATAGAGATGCAGTTGTAAAGCTCGAATAGGAAAATAGTCGTATGAAAGAATCTGTGAACTGAACATTCTCTTCCAGTCTTCCCTGTCTCACAATTTCTTCTCTTTACAGACTAGTCAGTCTTATGTTACTACAATAACATATTTCAGGCTGAGTACTTTATAAAGGAAACAAGTTTATTAAGTTCACAATCTGGAGATGTAAGGTCATATTGCCAACCTCAGTTTGGGATCAGCCTGGGATCCTACAACAGCTACTTAATCTCTTTCAAGGGCACACCTTCGATGACCTGATGATCTTCCACTAGGCTCCACCTCTTCAAGGTACACCACCTCCCGATATCACTGTGTTGGGACCAAGATCAGCAATACCATGAATCTGTGTGTGTGTGTGTGTGTGTGTGTGTGTGTGTGTGTGTGGTGTGTGCATGTGTAGGCCAGAAGAGGATGTTAGGTGTCTTCCTCTGTTGCTTTTCACCTTTCCCCTGGAGACAGGGTCTCCCAGTGATCCATTTTGACTTGGCTGGTCAGTGAGCTCCTGGGATCCACTCCCCCCCCACACTAGGGGTTATATGCATATATGTTTATGTCTGTGCATATATATGCTTACTTATATTTATATGTATTATGCTTATATAATTTATTTGAAAGACAGAAGAGAAAGGGGGAGGGGGGAATATGCCATGGCAATGACTTTTGGAAGTCAGTTCTCTCCTTCCAGGGTTCAAACTCAGGTTACCAGATTTTCAAGAAGATGCTTACTTTCAGTCGACTCACAGTAAGCGCTTCTACCCACAGTTATTTTTCCATTCCACCAACCTATGAAACTTTGGAGGGGAACAAACCACATCTAAATCAGGGAATGGTCTTAGCTGTGTATACTTCTTTCATCTACACTGCCTAGGAGCACACATGGCCAGAGTGGTAAGACTGGGATCATAGAAAGATGCTCTCCCCAGGAGACCCCTCTCTGGAAACCCTTTCTGACGATACAGCATTTACTCTGCATGGTTGCTAATAAATAATAAATAAACAAAACTGTTTAAGAGAACAAGAGTTTTTTAAAAAATATTTTAAGTTTTATTTTATTTGTGTGTGTGTTTTTGTGTATGTGTGTATCAGAGGGCGCTGTTGCGCCTTCGAGACCCAAGGGTGATTTATGAGTCATCCGGGATTACATTACCTTCTCTTTGCTTTGCTCTGGAGCTTCCTAGGGTCCGCCTTCTAGGACAGGAAGTACAGGCCGTTGCCATCTCTGCCTGGCATTTTTAACTTGGGATCTGGGATGTGAACTCAAGACCTGCTTTGGAGGCAGAGGCTAACCCCTGAGCCATCTTTTTTTTTTTTTTTTTTTTTTTTAAGTAGAAAGAAGAATTTACTGCACATGGAAACTAACATTTACTAATGAAAACAGGAGACTCAAGTGTTCACGTTTTTCAGCCATGCAGTGTTGTCAAGTATCATCATGCATTTCTGCTCAACTGAGCCATCTTTCCAGCTCAAGAGTTTTATTTTGGATTACAATTCTTGGTTACAGCAGTTCCTTGTCCAATTTAGTGGGAAAGCCCACACCAACACCATAGGGGGTGGGGGAAAAGAGGGGGTAACTGGCCATGTTATATCCCCACATGACTGCTGAGAGGGGCAATCCCTACATGCCGGACCAGCATATCTGGCCAAGTACACCTAAGGATATCCATTTTTTTTAAACTTTATTTATTCATTCATTTGTTCATTCATTCATTGTGTGTGTGTGTGTGTGTGTGTGTGTGTGTGTGTGTGTGTGTATCTGAGGGCACTGTGTATCCCTGTGGAGGGCCAAGGGTGACTTCAGGAGTCATCCTAGACTGTTTCTACCTCCTTCTTGCTCTGGGATTTCCCAGGCTCTGCCCACCAGGGCCAGAAGTGCAGACCGCTGCCATTTCCATCTGGCGTTTTTACTTGGGGCCTGGGATCAGAACTCAAGACCTTCTGCTTTCAAGGTAGAGTCTTAACTTCTGAGCCATCTCTTCAGACCTGGATATCCATTTTCTTACCCAATTCCCTCCATCTTACCCACCTGCCCAGGAACTAGCCACACCCACCATGGGCTGGGCTTCCCCATCAATCAATCTCCTTCAGTTTTGCTGGGGAGAGGGGGTTTAACCCAACCACTGAGTCTTTACAAATGTTCCCAGACCTTCAAACCCTCAACTGTCAAATTGCCACTTGCATCTAACTATAACAGATAACCTTCTTCCCACAGATTACAAAGAGGGAAGGCAAAGGAAGGGGGAGTCATCTCTCAAGACCTCTCTTTCAATCCCCATTAATATCAAACAAACCTGGCCGAGCTCATGAGATCAACATCTGGCAGCTCCAACTGCAAAGCCAATAAATAAACTCAATGTTCTTTTTAATCATTTGCCTGATGGCTTTCCTTCAAGCTCCAACCCCACTCTTCCTTGGCCCTGCACCTTCTGGAAGTAGTGCCTTTAATTAAAACCCCTGACTACTGTTGTTTTCTGCCATCTGCCTCCTTTGCCCACTTGTTTCCTATGTCTATGTTTCTGGGAATCTAATTGTCACTAAATTACAGGGTAATACTAATAGGAGGGTGAGAACCCAACTAATGGCTCACTGTTCCACTAAGCAACAATTGTAGTAATCACCAAGCAAAAGGCTCCGCGTGTCAGCTAGAGGCTGCTGGGGTTTCCTAGCCTACGCTTTCTCCATGCTCTTATCTGAGCAACTGCATACAGTTCACAGTGCAAACTAAAAAGCCAGAGGCGAGTAAGATGAAAAAGAGGTGGCTGAAGAATGTGGGGAAACGTGAGAAAACACAGAAACAAGAATCTGAGTCACAGCAAAAGCAGAAGCAAAGAGAATTAGGTTCCATGTTTCCGCAACCATCTTGGAAAATGACCCTAAGTCCCGCTACAGATGATTACAGTCGTTTTGAAGGGAATATGGTGAGACTGGAGTGGGAATGGCCTTTTACTCTGTTCAGACTTGGCCTGACGGAGGAGGGTGCCTGGGAGATAAGCATGCAGCTCTGCAGGGCAAGTGCACACCCACAGATACTCCAAACAGACACGAGCCCACCGCACGAGTCCATCCAAGAAACCCCGCTCACATGGAGAAAGAAGCAAACACTATGGGTTCCTGACTTCAAGGTGACCACAGTCTGAGATACTAACCTATGCCTGACACTTCTGACCCATTTCTCAACTCAGGAAACTTTTCTCAAGATCTCACCTAGGAAGAATATGAGGATTGCTACTTTTATCCTACTGATGTGGAAACCAAAGCAAAGAGGGGTTCAGTGGGATTCTCAGGTCTATATGTGGTCCAAGTTTCTGGATCAATTTGTCACTTAATCCTACAGGGACTCCCCAGCAATGGCTCAATCTGCACTTGAAAAAGAATCCCTTGCTGATGTTCCACTATCTCTCTCACACACAGCCCCTGGAGATGCTAGGGAATGAACAGTCCTTTCCCATCCACCGGGGTTAAAGTATCATCCGGTGATGCCCCAAGGCCTTTTGGAGTTTGATTGAAATGGTGACTCTCTCCTTTTCTAATCAGGGCCTCCTTTCCCTAGAGTCACTTTGGATTTTCAAAGACCTGGCCTAGGGAATAAATCCAAATGATAATGGTATCTTACAGCTGGAAAATAGAAGAAAGTGTCATACGAATGCTCAGGATTCAGATAACAGGAGTATTTCAGTTCAAGATGTGTCATAGATCAAATGAAACGAGATGTTAAAATAGAAATTTTAGCTGGAATCACAAATAGATACCAAATTCCAAAGTTGAAGTGCTACAGTAAGTTTTACCAAGCGGCCAAGAATATTTAAGGTACAAAAGAGTGGAGGGAAAACTTCAGATAAGTTTTTTTTTTTTTTTTTTTTAGCAGAATGAACATAGATTTATTAAGGAAAAGTAAAAAAGAACTTCTAAATGTAGGAGGGATTCCAAAAGAGGAAACTCTAGATGAGAAACTCTCTCTCTTTCTCCCTCTCTTTCCTTTGGAAAGAATTCCTTGCTAGGATCCACCCACACTTAGCTCAATGAGAGGTGTCAAACCTGAGCGACCAAAATGGCATAGAGTAGAATAGAGTTCCAAAGGTGTGTGATCTGATGACAGACACGACCTGTTATGGTAGTTGTTTCTTCACCCTTGTGACCAAATACCTGAGCAAAACAACTTAAGGGAGGGAAGACTTATTTGGGCTCATGCCCCAGAAGTTGTGGTCCATGGTTGGCCAGTTCCATTGTTATGAGCCTGAGATGAGCTGGAGAGGATGTGGTATAGAAAACTAACTCATGTCTTGGTGGAAGCAAGGAAACAGGAACAGGAGGCAAGATGCATCTTCCCAGGACAGGTGCCCAGTGACTACTCTTACTAGGCCCCACTTCCTACTGTTCACCACCTCTCCATAATGTCATCACGTTATAAATCAAGAGATTAACCCACTGACTAGGTCAGAGCCCCGAGGAGCACTTTCTAGAAGTGCAACCAAGCGGCCATTACATGACCATATGGGCTGGGAATGTAACTCAGTTGGTAAATGTGTCCCTAGTACATATGAAGCCCTGGATTTGATCCCCAGCACCACAGAAACTGGGCTTAATGCACACACATGGAATCCCAAACGCTGGGGAGGTGAAGGCAGAAGGATCGAGAGTTTAAGGTCATCTTTACAGAGTGAACTTCAGCATGGATTACATGGCACTGTCAAAAAAAAAGTCATATTCAAACTCTAACAATTGGCATGACTAAAATAAGTTATGAGAAGTTAGAGATGGACAGATTCCTAGCGATGAGAAAGAGTAAGCAATGAGCCTGAGGAAAGTGTTCCCCTGAGCTGAGAGATCCCAGCCATTGAGGGGACATAAAGCACCCACAGTGTCAGCAGTGAGTATCTGCCAAGTGCAGCCAGCACCAATGCCAGATCCCCATGCCAGGAGCAAGCAAGTGGAAATTTACCTGCTTCTTCTCACTTCAACACTGCAAGGATCAGAGGGGCCCAGGAGGATGGCTCGGCGGGTAAGCCCTTGACTGTGCAAGCTGGAAGACCTGAGTTTAGAACCCTGGAAGCCATGCAAAGGTCAGGTACAGTGGTATGTCTGTCATCCTAGCATCCCTGTAGCAAGATGAGAAAGGGGAATTTCTCAGACGCTCACAAGCCAGCTGACCTGGAGTATGTGGTAATGCGGCTTCAAATAAGGTAGAAAGTGAGGGCCAACACCCGAGGTTGCACTCTGATCTCCACACATGTGTTGGGTAGAAGTGTGTGTACATATGGGCACATGCATGCACCGTAAAAACCAAGTATGGCAGCACATGCTTGTTATCCCCACACTTAGGTGGAAGCAGGAAGATCAGAGATTCAAGGTCATCCTCAGATACATAGAGATTTAGCAGTCAGCTTGGGCTGCATGAGACTATTTTCAAAAATTCACAGACAGGCATTTGAATGTTGTGTTTCCAACACAAAGAAATGATAAATGTGTGAGGTGCTAGATATGCCCTTATCCTGATGTGATTATTATATGCCGTATACATGCGGTAAAATGTCACTCTCAAAAGATAAAAATGAAAAACAAATAATTCACTCTATATCTAATAAATCTACACAATTATGGTGCCCATAATAAATAAAAATATTTTAATAAAAAGTGATGGGGGCTGCCTGATTTCTATCCAAGTGTAAAAGATGTTCCAGCCATGGTGATAGAGGCTCATCTGACCTTGGGCTATTTTTTCCCAGGCTGCTCCTTTGAATCAGTCTGCAGCTGGTGAACACGCCACCAGCCTGTTTTGAAGATGTGCTGAGACTGGAGACTCTGCCAGTTTGCCTTGTGCAGCTGAGGCTTTTTACAAAAGTAGCCACAAACACAATTCTCATTCCATTTGGGCAGATGGGAGGACTTCTACCCTGGACTGGGGTTGGGGGGCAGGTGATACTGCTCCGTTGTTCATCATGTACTATCAATAGGCTTCTTTGTATATATGCCTGCCTGACATAAGTGGACTCACTTCAGCTGAAGCAAGCAGGTGGGCAAAGAAGGGTGGAAATACTCAAGGTAGTTTCAAGGTCATTGCTTTTGGAAGGCTGCCTGCCTGATGTACTCTTTAGACACATCGCAGCAAATATGAATTCAAGCTGAGCATCAGGCCATCTACCCTCTTGCTTCCTCCCTTTCTGCCCTCCAAAGTCGCACAGACACGTGTGCAGCACTAGGAGGTAAGGAAAATGTTAAAAAGCCGAGAGTGGAAACCAGTACTGGGGCACCTCTAGCCACTACAACTGTGTCCCCATGGCTTCCTACCTCAAAATGCTCCTCCTCGCATGCAGCCTCGCCGCCACCACAAGATTAATATCCCTCGATCCTTGTTTTAATATCACCCCTTCCTCAAGCCTCACCCCTCCTACCTTCTCTGGGGGCCTCTTCTCCCTACAGCCCAGTTTCTCTACAGATAGGCTGCTCAACTTACTGTCCCACAGATGCTCCATATTTCCCTCCTTATCTGTCCCCACATGCAGAGAATACCCGAAGTCTCAGCCTACACGGGGTACACAGGACAAGGTGGTCAGCAAAGGACTGAAACGGAGACCTGAATCCACCTGGCTTTGTGGTTCTTCAGACCTCTGACCTTCAAAAGACAGCTTCTGGGCTGGAGAGATGGCTCAGGGGCTAAGACTCCACTTTGAAAGCAGAAGGTCCTAAGTTTGGATTTGGGACCCCACGTAAAAAAATGCCAGGTGGCTTGCACTTCTGGCCCTGGTGGGCAGAGCCTGGGAAATCCCAGAGGAAAGCAAAGAGGAAGTAGAAGCTGTTCTGGGTGACTCCTGAAGTCACCCTTGGTCCTCCACAGGGATACACAGTACCTCTGTGTGTGTGTGTGTGTGTGTGTGTGTGTGTGAGAGAGAGAGAGAGAGAGAGAGAGAGAGAGAGAGAGAGAGAGAGAGAGACAGAGAGAGAGACAGAGAGACAGAGAGACAGAGAGAAAAAGAGAGAAAAAGAAAGAAAAAGAGAGAAAGGAAAAGAGAGAAAGGAAAAAAGAAAAGAAAGAAGAAAAAGAAAGAAAAAGGAAAAGAGAGAAAGAGAAGAAAAGCAGGAAATAAAGAAAAGGAAAGAAGGAAAAAGAAAGAAAAAAGTTAAAAAAAGACAGCTTTCATCTCTACTTGTCCTTTCTTCCACCATAAAATTATTAAATTGAATGATTTTAAAGTTTTTTTTCCCCAACTCAGAATTTCTGGGATTTTCCGATTATCTACTTTTAAGCAAACTTTTGCTTCTCAGATAACTCCCAAGCAAACCCAGTCTTGCCTCTTTGCCAGGTTTCAAGCATTTTCTCTCTCCTTACTCCAGTCGAACATCTCTATCAATGAAGAAAACAGTCAACATAATTTGTTTTTCCTTCCTTCCTTCCTTCCTCCCTTCCTCCTTCCCTCTCTTCCTTTCCTTTCTTCTTTCCTTTTTCTTCTCTTTCTCTTTAAGTTTACTGCTTGTGTCTTTATGGTAGCAACTTGTCCTGAGGGTCTGATTAGAAATGACTTAAAGATTTTAAAGAGATTCTGCTTTCTGAGCTTTGACTGGTCATGAAAACCTCTGGGTTCATCTGGGGCCACAAGAACAGTATCTTCAAGGACAGAAAGGGGAGAGGCTTAATTGCAATATTTTCAAAACCCAAACTGACTGAAATTCTATCTCTTATGAAAGACTGGATGGAGAAAAAAAAAAAAGATTGGGTGGAGACTCCCACATTCCAAGAACCTTGCCAAGTGATGTCAAGATTACCTGCTTACATCTGGCATGGCGGCACATGCCTGTGATCCCAGCACTTGAGAGGTGGAGGCAGAAAGAGCAAGACCAAGGTCAACCTTGGCTATATAACAGTTTGAGGCCAGCCCGGGTTACATAGACCCTTTCTCAAAAAATAAAATAGGCGCGTCCCACAGCCTCTGAGACTGGGGTCACTGCACTCCTCTAGCTACCTCAGTCCTGCAGATCCTGCCCTTGTGAGATACAAAGGAGCAGAAGGTGGTCCTGCAGTCTCCACCCAACCTGGGGAAACTCTTCAGGGGGCAGCATCAGGAAGACCTGGTAAGGCTGGAGCTGGAGACATGGAGACTGCTGGCGACACAGTAGACACCAAGCCTTCCTATTCTGAAGCTCAGAGCACAGCACCCCAAAGTTTAGTGCCTGGGGAAACCCAGAATTAAAGGAAGTGAGCTCAGGGGAAGGACATGTCCAACCTGGGTCCTGCTCCTGTCTCTCCTAGTACTCTCAGACTTCTACAGTCAGTTAAACATAGTAGGGTATGCTCGGCCCTGTGACAGTCTGGTATTTTATAACCAGGCTTGTGATCATAAGAAAACTATATGTGTGGTCAATTCATCTGCTGAAGCCTGCTACATGGCAGGCTTGAAAAATAGTTTTATTGGGGCCGGAGAAATGGTTCAGGAGTTAAGCTTCTGCCTTGAAAGCAGGACCTGAGTTAAGATTCCAGATCCCACTTAAAAACGCCACACAAAAATGGTAGTGGCCTATACTTCCGGCTCTGCAAAGGAGAACCTTTACTCTGGAAGAGTAAAGCAAAGGTGAAATATTCCAGGATGATTCCCGAAGTCACCCTTGGGTCTTCACAGGTATATACAGTGCCCTCTGATACACATAGGCTCAAATAAGCACACAAATAGATAAATAATATTTTTATTGCCATGTAATTCAGACCATATAGTTCATCCAAAATGAACAATTCAGGGACTGGGAATGTAGCTCCAGTGATAGCATGCTTGCCTATATGCACGCTTGCCTATATGCACGAAGTACCAGGTTCCATCTCCAGCACCTGTAATGCCAACACTTACAGAGTTGAAGCAGGAGAATCAGAAGTTCAAGGTCACTCTTGGTTACATAGCAAGTTCAAGGTCAGCCTAGGCCATAGTAGACCCTGTCTTAATAATAACTATAATAATATCCATTATTTTTCAATGTATATAGTATATTCAGTCATGCAATCACACTCATTATCTGAATCCAGAACATCTTTATTATTCTTAGAAAGCACCTACCTGCCTACTAGCAGTCATTTTCCCATTTTTTTTCTTTGTGTGTGTGTGTGTGTGTGTGTGTGTATGTGTGTATAGAAGAGGGTACTGTGTGTGCCTGTGGAGGCCCAAGGTGACTTTGGAAATCGTCTTGGATCGGTTCTACCTCCTTTTTGCTCCACTCTGGGATTTCCCAGGATCCACCGTCTACAGCCAAAGTACAGGCCCCTGCAATTTCCACCTGGCATTTTTACATGGGATCCAGGATTTGAACTGGTCTTTCTGCTTTTGAGGCAGAGTTGTAACCCCTGAGTCCTCTCTCCAGACCTTCCCAGTTTTCTTTTCTCCCCATGTGTGTGTGTGTGTAGGGGATGTGTATATGTTTGTATGTGAGTGGATGTGTGTACACATGTGTATCTAGTTGCTTTTGGAGGCTCTGGTTGATATTAAGACTCATTCTTGATTGCTCTTCCATCTTCTTCTTTTTGAGATAGGGTATCAAGGCTCACTGACAGAGCTAGTATGGCTAGCCAGCTTGCTCTGGGATCCTCAGTCTCATCTTCTGAGGCTAGTCACAAGAAGGACACCATGCCTACCCAGCATTTACGTGGGTCCTGGGGATCCAATCTCTGGTCCTCTTGCTTGAACAGCAGTTGCTTTAATTACTAAACTTAATAAATTTTAATTCCCAGATTAAAAAGAAATATTGTCAGTGAAACCTCAAGACAAAGCCTTTTGTTGTTATTGTTTTCCCCTCATAAGAGTTGGCTGTTCTGGACATTTTCATAAATGGAGGTATATACTATGTGGGTTTGTGAATGGTTTATTTCAGTTAATGCAATACATTTAAGGTTTATCCTTGTTGCATGGATCAGTAGTACTTCATTTCTTGTGGTCTTTTCTGTTGCTGTGATAAGATAGCCCAATGGTAACAACTTAAGGGAGAAAGAGTTTATTTGGCTCACTGTTCCAGGTTACATTTGCCATGGCAGGGATGTCACAGTGACTGGATGTCAGGTGACATTACATGCATGGTCAAGCAGAGAGCAACCAATACATGTAAGCTAATGTTCAGCTCACTCTCTCTCTGTATCTGTCTGTCTCTGGTCTCCTCCAGGTCCCTCACCTATGGAATGGTGCCATCCGCCTAAATTAACCTGCTCAAGTTAACCTCCCACAGAGGGCTCAGAGGCTCCTCTCACAGGTAATTCTTAATCTCACCAAGTTGATGTTGGGGTCATAGGAATCACTGTGCCCACTTCCACCATGGATTTTGTAAATAAAGATTTTTGACTTTAGAAATATGAGTTTACAAAAAAAAAAAAAAAGAAATATGAGTTTACAATCCTGTTGCTTTGGTGAGTATGCAGGGAGCAATGATAGCAAAGAGTGTAGGGATATTTTTGCATTCAAAGGACATTCCGCATTTACTGAAAGACTATGAGTTTTGTTCTTAGATAATCTTCATTAGTTGAATGTGTTAAGTGAGATGGTACTTGGAAGCAGAGTTCACCAGTAAGCTCTGGTGTCACGAGGAAGAATGGAAGTTCCATGTCTATAGCTACCTAATAAGAATGCTGCTTGCTGTAGTTCTATGTTCTGTGTTTGGATGGTTTGATTAAAGAGTTATCAATATTGAAACTTTTAAAATAAAACTGATTTAAATTTTAAAAAAGAGTTTAGAGCTGAGGACTCGTGGCTAAGGGAACCATAGTTTAGCCTTATGGTGGAACAACATTAAATGAGAGGAGGTAAATTAAGGTCAGAATGGATAGAGAGAGAGCACAAGGAGGAAGTCTGAAGAAAGCCCTGGCAGGGAAAGCAGAGAGCCCTAAGTAAAGATTTATGGACATAAGCTTCCACACACTTGCTTACTTACTGTGTTCATTTCTTATTGCCAGTTGTCTTTGTTTCTTTTCTGTTGCTGTGATAAGATACCCAAATAGTAGCAACTTAAGGGAGGTGTAACTCGATAGCAGAACTTGAAAATTTGGACACTAATCCCATCTGTGAGGGATCCTTTCTTACAACCTAATCCTTTCCCTAGGATAGAGGTTCTATCTCTTAACAAAATCGCATTGAGAATCAGGTTTCATCATATGAATGGGGGGCTTGGAGAAGGAACACATCCAGATCTTATCAGAATCATAGCATTGGATTTCCATCCAGTGACTGATGTAAAGAAATGCATCATGCTTCACTCAGCATGTGACACACCTTGAAGAGTAATACATAAAATGTTTAATGCATGCAAAATATTCCTGTCACTATGCATAACTTTTGCAAGTACCATACAAACCAGTGTGAACCACAAATAGAACAGAAAGAGAATCAAGATACTAGTATGTGGCACTTCTGGGAAACAATCCTTCATTACACAAGAATCTATTGCAGTCACGTTATCGGAGGGGAAGGATTTGACAAGTTAATCTGTCTTGTCTCTTACCTAAATCCCCTGCCACTCAAATCCAAAGCATTTGGCTTCAGCACAAGACAGCGGTCCCATTCATTTCACTTGAGAGGGGGCACCTGCAGGAGCTGCAGAGTAGCCTTGCATAGGGATTTGAAGAATGTTTTGTCATGAAAATGAGTGTTTAGGATAATGTCATGCTGGTTCTATACTGAGTACAGAATTCACAGTGGCAAAGGCACTGATTTTTAAAGTGAATGGGTATTTTATGTAAGATACTATAAAGCTCTAGGTTTAGAGCTGGAGTTTTTCTTGCTTGCATCTAAAGGTGCTATTTCTAAGACTGCTTAAGGAACCGACAAGGAAATCTAAAGTTTAGATAGAATAGTGTCTTTAAAAAAATGTTAAGCTTTTAATTCACTATTAGTGTGTGCCCGTCCATGCATGATGGGGTCAGGGAACATTCTGTGGTATTCCTGTGCAGGTCAGAGGACGACTTTGTGGGGCTGGTTCTCTCCTTCCACCTTTTTAGGTTTCAGGGATGGAATCCCAGTCATCGAGCTTGTGCAACAGGTGCTTTTACCCAATGAGTCATCTCACCAAATTAGTGTTTTAGAAGAGTATCTTAACTGTAACTCAAATCTGTAACTATACCTAAAGGCAAGTTAAGTCTAACTGGTTGACTTCTCTTATATAAGACACTTTGTCATCCTTCAGTGATGCACAAATCATATCTAATCCACTACCAAAGACATCTATGAATGTGGTCCAACACAAAAGTTTAAACTTCTCAAAACATTGAGTTCTTTTTCTTATTTTTTGTAATTTGATTGCATGATTTTCCAGTGTGAACTGTGTAAGATGATGCTATATTGTAATGTCAAAAGGCTAGCTATCACTGGACAATGAGCTGGTATGTGGACTAGTTTATGGTATTAAACTAATTAGAAAATTCAATGTTTCAAATCTGTACTTTTGATTTGAAATATTTAATTTAGAAATATTCTCTCGCCCCACTATCCCTATTATTATCTCTATCTCTTTCGGATTCAATCAGAACCTCATAACATTTTACTACTGAATTACATTCCCAGCCCTAGACATGCTATTCATAAATGTTTATCAAAGTACCCTATAACATTTCATCTTTAATGTAAAAGTTTTTTATAATTTTGTGTGTGTGCGCATGTGTCTATGGAGGCCCAACGGTGACTTTGGGAATCACCCTAGATTGCTTATACCTCCTATTTGCTTTGCTCTGGAGTTTGCCAGGCTCTGCCTTCCAGGAGTAAGAAGTACAGACTACCACCATTTCTGCCTGACATTTTAATGTGATATCCTGGATATGAACTCAGGACTTTCTGCTTGCAAGACAGAAGCTTAACCCCTGAGCCACCTCTCCAGCACCACACACCCCTTTTTAATGTGAGCTCCAATAATCAGTCCCATGTTATCAGGCTTGGGTGGCAGCATTTTTACTTCAAATCACCTTCTGTCTTTTCAAATCACTTTCTAAAGTTATGTTTATGCCCACAGATTAGTACAGCGGTTCTCAGCTTTGGTCAGAGCAGCTTATTTCTAAAGTAGTCAGAGACAACAGGTCTGAATGCTAAGCAAATATTAAATGTTCAGCCATGAAGAGATTCTACATCATTCCCTCCTTGAGTCTTGAAGGCTCACTGAACACTGCAGAGAGGGGATGGAGAGAATGTAAGAGTCAGAAGAAGGGGTGGAAGGTTGCTGTGGAATGTGGGTTTTCAGACATGATGTGGCTGTGACTACTTCCAAGAGACCCACGCAAGATCCAGCCCATCACATCTGTTTTGTGGGGGGCGGGGAGGTTCATGAGGTCGCACCACTCCCTCAGGATTTATGGGCAGTGAATAGTTGCAGGGTGAGGGAAAAAGCTTTTCTTCAGTGGTGTAGCCTCTGATGAGGTGCTCCTACGCTTATAAGCAGCTCTAATGAAACTCTTTTGGACGGACACACACACACACACACACACACACACACACACACACACACACACGAGAGTAGAAAAGGACCAAAAGGAGTGGGAGGGGAGCAACAGAAGGTAATTAAGGGATGAATATGAACAAAATACAATGCATGAAAAAGTCATAATGGAACCCATTATTATGTATATTTAACATATATTAAAAACTTTAAAACATAAGAAGGGTCCGCAAGATGGCTCAGTGGATAAAGGCTACTGCATACAAACCTAGCATCCAGAGTTTGATGCCTAGTGCCCACATGGTGAAAAACCTGATTTATGAAAGTTGTCCTTTGTTCTGTAAAAGAATGTCTGCTGTCTTTCTCAAGTAATAATAAAAAATAATAAGAAGTGGTAAAGCATTTGCCTATGATTCACTGAAGTCTTGGGTTCAATCGCCAGTAGTACAGAACTTAAGTATTTTTAAGTAAAATTAATAATAATAATGTGAAAAGAGGGATCACACCTTCAAAATTTCAAATAAGTATTTTTACCAAAATTAATTTTCTAATATACTTTCCAGCAATATGAACATGCATTACTGTTGGGGTACAGGTCCCCTTAATATTGAAGCACAAGCCTCTTTCCCAGAATGGGAGACCAAACTGCCTTTGTGAGGTAAAAGTGAAGTTTAATTAGGTTAGCAATCTAATGTGGGGACCACTCCCAAAGCACATCAGCCCTTTTCTTAGGCATAGTGGGTCTTTATATAGTCCCTGAACAGAATGGGCAGGTATTATTTACAAAATCGTCATGACATATTCAGATATCAGTGGCTCTAGCAGCCTGGGACCTGCAGACCTCAAACCATCTGGTGTCTAGTGGCCCGAGGGAAGGGAGCAGCTATATAGTTCTGTCTTCAGTAGGCTTGAGGGTTTTTTGTTTTTTTTTTTTTTTCCTACATTAGGCCTTTTAATTTTCATGGTTTCATTTCCTTTAACATCTCTATTACAAAAAGCAGTGGTAAAAATAGTTAACATTTATTTGGATTCCAAGACAATAAACTGCAGCAGGGTAGACAGAGGAAGGAAGACTGCAGGAGTGCACCACTCCCAAACCAGACCGAGGCAACACTGTAAAACCTCCATCTCAAAAATAACATGTCTGCAAGCCCAGCACTTCAGGCAGTGAAGGCAGGAGATCAAATCATCTTCCAGAGACTGTTTCAGACAACCAACCCCAAAATAATGTACAGATATGGGTTGAAAGTAAAAGAATACACACAAAAAAAAAGCCAACAGAAAAAAAGCTGTACTCACTAAAATTGAGAAAAAAATGTACTGCAAGAAATGTAGAATTTGAGGCTTATAAAGCTGTTGTGCTACATTTTCAATACTGGAAAAGAATGAGTACTTCAACTAGGAACTATTCAACATGAAATGGTTTTGATTTTTAGAAGAACCAAGCAGGAAGAGGGGAAAGAAGCTATAACGGTAATAGGAAGAAGACATACTGAAAAGTATAGCTGTTTATAACAGATTATTTTAGGAACCGTATTCTGAAAAGTCATATCCTATTGTTCTCAGGAGTAGGGCAACAAAGATGGAATGACTCAACCAAAAAATAAAATGAAAAGAATCAAAGAATGAAGGAGGCCAGTCCTAAAATAAAATTATGAGACTATATTATTAGATGTTTCAAGGCTTTCAAAGCGGCTCATTTATTATACTGTAAGAAACAATTCTTGTAACCATTGTCTATCCACTGACAAGAACATGAAGTTTCCATAGAAACAACATTCTGTTCACTTACTGTCCTACCTTTTTCAAAGATCAGTCATTAAGTAGTCCCTAATGTTTGTGTCAATGGAGAATTTGCTAGTGATAAAAGGATTTACAGGAGAAATGTGTCCTCCACATAATTTTACTACAGAAGATGTAGAATATATAAATCAGTAGTATATATAAGTTAAAAAGATTTTTTTTTTCATTTTCTGAAAACATTCAATTGTTAAAACAAAATAGTGAATTCTTGGAAGTTAAATCCCATAAAAATAGAGTTCATACAGTGTCATACACAGAAAGAATAGGTGGTACTGATTTTATAGGGAGGTGCTTAGACATATATTAGGCGATCAGGTATTTTAATCACACAAGCTCAAAATCACAGAAGCTGAAACTAGAGATCCAATAGCAACTCACAAGAGAAATTCTTTCATTTATATACTTTAGAAGAAGGCCTCCGAATTTAGAAAGAAGAGATCTCTGAGTTTAGCAGATTAATGAAGGGATTAGATAGGCTATAAAGCAATAATTTAACTGCATTGTCCTACCCTACAGTGGTGCTGGTACAGGCTGGGAACTCAAGTTAGGAAAGGTACTAAATAGGATATAAGATGGGACTTATCCTTCCACAGGAGTTTTCTGTAATTGAGAACTTTTTGTTTTTGCCTAGTTACAATAGCAGATTTGAAAGGCAAGTGATATTAGAACAAGTGTTTTTTTTAAAAAAAGAAACAAAAACCATCAAAATTCCAGATTAGTTAAGCCATATTTTTGTACCATTTATTCAGATACCACCCTAACAATACTTTTGGTGAAATGGTACTAGGAACAATTTTGCTGATGGTAGACATGTAGGGGATCATCCTCCCTTGTCATTTATGTTGCTTGTTCCAGACAGGGTCTCATGTGGTCCGAGCTGTTCTCACACAGGAAGTGTACACAAGGGTGATCTTAACTCCTGATCATTCTGCCTCCAGCACTTGAAAGATAAGGCATGAATCAGGCTATCAAGGCGATCCTGGGCTACCTGGCAAGTCAAGGCCAGCCTTAGCTACAGGAGACATTGCCTCAAAACAAGCGAAAATACATACTTTTTCACATTTCAAATACTAGTCAAATTGAAGTCACTGAGAAACATTTATAAATAATATTGTTGCTTTGTGAGGTAGTATCTCTAGGTAACCCAGATTGACCTAGAACTTACTATCACTTTCTTAGCTTCCTGGGTACTGAGGTTTGTAAGTGTGAACTACCATGTCCCACTGGAAAATTCATTTCGATTACCTTATGATTAAGAAAATTGTGTCTTGTAATTATCTACTTTCATTTCAATCACCTTGAATTTTGAAAATACTGTTTCATTCTTTACTGTGACTTCTGACACCAGTCAGATTTGTAGCCTACCTCCCAGGAATTCTACATGTTCTCAGTGCAGGTATTTTCATAGTAATTTTATGTATCACTTCATGTCAATTCCCAGCCCCTTGTTTCTTTTCTCATCAACCCTGTTTTTTTCCTCGAGCTTAATACTTATTACTGTAAGCAGCCTCCTATCTTTGGTGACTGTTGTAAAAATCATCCTTACACTCAGGGTGCTGATATATTTATAATCACGGGGTGTTGCAGTTACGCTGCATGTTGCTGATAAAATCACCACAAAGCGGCTTAAGGGAACAAGAGGTTTTATTTTCTCAATGATAGTTACAGTTCCTTGCCATGTCGGTAGGAGAGCCCACAGCAACATTGAGGGCCTAGGGAACCCGCCACACTATATCCAGATAGTGGCTGAGAGGGGGGCAATGCTGATTTGCCAGATGAGCATGCCTGGTCAAGTATACACAACTAGCTCCCTCCACCTGCAGAGAGACCCGCCCTCTCCAACGACTAGACAATCTCTTGCCGGTTCACTCTCTTGCCGGTTCACGCTACTGATTCTCTAGGAATGTGCCCAGAGCTCAAACTCTTAGTGATCAAGTTGATACCTGTTTCTAACTACGACACAGGGTTTGGCTCTCCTTCCCTCCTCTCTTCCCCAATCTCTCAATCTGTTGTCCAGGTCAGTATCCAAAGTAGGCTTGGAATTCAGGATCCTCTGCCTCAGCTTCCCTAGGGCTTCCACACCCAGATTGCAGTTAATCTGAATTTGCTCTCAACTCTGAAAACCCCCACGATTTCATTTACAAGCCCTAAATTCCACCCTGAGAACTACAGAACAAAACAAAGCGACCGCACAGAAAGCTCTACATCTCAGACATCTCCGCAACGAAGCTCGCTCTCCAGCGAGCACACAAGCAGGAGGATCTGTCCATTTGAAAGTAAGGCACCATTCACTCGGCAAAGTATTCCAGGAGTCTTTCCCCGCCGACACGAGTGACCAGGCTTAGGTGCGGATCCTGAAGACGGTTACCTCTTCTGGTGGGCAGGGACCGTAACAGAACCCTACGGAATTCCGGTCTGCAGGTGCATCGGTACCTGGTGGATTTATTAAGAATCTAAACCTAACGGCCTGAAAGCAGCCACTGCCTGTTCGCACAAGCGGCGGGAAGACACCGCTACGGCCCGGGATCTTAACACAAACGACCCGCAACCCAGCCGCCGGGTCAGCGCTCGCAGATGCCCAGGTTTCCGGAGCAACAGTACCCGGCTCCGCCCCGCAGCCTTTCCCGCCAGAGGCCGTTAACCCCGCGGAGCATTGTGGGACGGGGATGCAGGTTAGGTTTCACCAAACCTTTTCAAAGCGCTGAGTGGCACTCCGAGAAGCTTGCTCCTGAGGAAACTGTGGTCTATTCTCGACTCTGTACGGTGGTTAATAACTCTTTAAAAAAGTATGATTTTGGTTTTTTTTTTTTTTTTTTTTTTAACCAAACGGCTGGCCGCTCCACCAGCCAGGCACTCCGGAAACCCAGGCGCGGAGGGACTTTTTCCCCTCCGCGCGGAGGGTGACGTCAAGCGTGCGCGAGCGTCCTCCGCGCCCGTTACGCCCGCGCGCATGCGCACGGCGGGGAGCTCGCCGCTTCCTGCACTTCTCTCCCTCCCTTCCCCCATATCCGTGCGCCGAGCGCGATAAAGGCGCCATTTTGGACGGGCCGCGAGAGACGTGGTGTCGCTGCGGGCTCGCTCTGCCGTACGCCGAGGCTTCAGTGGGGAGGCCTTTTTTCTCGAGGCCGCGCTTTTTTTTTTTTTTTTTTTTTCTTCGCCGCCATGTCGGGAGGTGGTGTGATCCGTGGCCCGGCCGGGAACAACGATTGCCGCATCTACGTGGGGAACCTACCTCCGGACATCCGAACCAAGGACATCGAGGACGTGTTTTACAAATACGGCGCCATCCGCGACATCGACCTCAAGAACCGCCGCGGGGGACCGCCCTTCGCCTTCGTTGAGTTCGAGGACCCGCGGTGAGGCAGCGCGGGGCTTGCGGTGCTAGAGGAGGAGACGGGCTGGAGCGGGGGGGCCGGGGCTGCGGAGGCCCGCGCGCGGCCGGGGAGGCGGAGGGCGCTTAGGCCGGGAGCGAGGCGATATCGCCCCTGCAGGAGCGGAGCCAGGAGCCGAGTCGGCGTGCCGCGTCTCCGGCGGCGGGACGCCTCGGACGTCCCGCAGAGCTCACGCGCGGCCCGGGAGCGGGACGCCGCGGCGCCGAGGCCGGCGCGGTGGGCCGGCGCGGCGGGCCCGACCCTCGCCTGGCGCGGCGGCGGTGGGGGAGGGGCCGGCCCCATTATGCGGCGCATGTGGGCTCGGGGCCGCGGCCGCGCATGCGCGCCGCCCGCCGCCGCCCGGCCCAGTGGGCTTGGGCGGCGGGGCCGGGCTCATGCCGCCTGCTCTCTGATCACGCAGGGACGCGGAAGACGCGGTGTACGGGCGCGACGGCTACGATTACGATGGATACCGCCTGCGGGTGGAGTTTCCCCGAAGCGGCCGTGGCACGGGCCGAGGCGGCGGCGGGGGCGGAGGCGGCGGCGCTCCGAGGGGCCGCTACGGCCCGCCGTCCCGGCGGTCGGAGAACAGAGTGGTTGTCTCCGGTGAGTGCACTGCGCCTTGTGCGGTAACCGTTTTTCCCTTTGCATGACCGGCTTGACGATGACAAGCTTTTTTAACATTAGATCTTAAGTTACTGATTCGGTTTCTTTTGGGCGCATTTAGCAATAAAGATTACTGTGGTGGTGATTTACCCAAATTAGGTTGCGGTACTAGAATATGAAGATCCTTTACAAAATAAGTTTGGACTCTGGATCTCAGAATCTTACCAGCTCTTTACCTGGAAAGCACTTAAGTACCACATTAAGCATTTTAAAATAATCTTTGTTCTCATGTACGTTATGATTTGAATGTGAAGCAGGATAATAGGTAATGAGGGGGGGGGATGACTTTTTCAGGACTGCCTCCAAGTGGAAGCTGGCAGGATTTAAAGGATCACATGCGTGAAGCAGGTGATGTATGTTATGCTGATGTTTACCGAGATGGCACTGGTGTCGTGGAGTTTGTACGGAAAGAAGATATGACGTATGCAGTTCGAAAACTGGATAACACTAAGTTTAGATCTCATGAGG
Organism: Typhlomys cinereus; assembly: GCA_023101885.1. NCBI lineage: Eukaryota > Metazoa > Chordata > Mammalia > Rodentia > Platacanthomyidae > Typhlomys > Typhlomys cinereus. The sequence continues at coordinate 2,061,538 of JALPQD010000352.1, read as the reverse complement.
TAGGTTATACGCTTATTCTTTTCTTTGGCCAGAATTGGATACAGTGGTCTAAACAGTGGAATTTTAAGGTAAGGAAGGATACAGGCGAGGGTGTCCGAGTAAATTACCAGATACCTGGTCTGTCTTTGTATTCATTCAGCATGCCTGAAGACAGGTTGAACGCTTAGATCTTTCAATGGAAAGTTCTGTCTATCCAATAGGGAGAAACTGCCTACATCCGGGTTAAAGTTGATGGGCCCAGAAGTCCAAGTTATGGAAGATCTCGATCTCGAAGCCGTAGTCGTAGCAGAAGCCGTAGCAGAAGCAACAGCAGGAGTCGCAGTTACTCCCCAAGGAGAAGCAGAGGATCACCACGATATTCTCCCCGTCATAGCAGATCTCGCTCTCGTACATAAGATGATTGGTGACACTTTTTGTAGACCCCATGTTGTATACAGTTTTCCTTTACTCAGTACAATCTTTTCATTTTTTAATTCAAACTGTTTTTGTTCAGAGTGGGCTGAAGTGTTGAATTGCATTCTTGTGTAATATCCCCTTGCTCCTAACATCTACATTCCCCTCATGTCTTTGGTAAATTGTATTTTAAGTGATGTCATAGACAGGCTTGTTTAAATTTAGTTAAATTCCATGCTCTTCAGACTGTGATATTGTGTAATGTCTATTCTGCTCTGGTTCGTGTGAACTGGGATGTTGGGGGTATTTGTGGTTATCTTACTTGGGGAAGTTCTTATGTTTATCTTGCTTTTCATGTGTCTTTCTGTAGACATATCTGAAGAGATGGATTAAGAATGCTTTGGATTAAGGATTGTGGAGCACATTTCAATCATTTTAGGATTGTCAAAAGGAGGATTGAGGAGGATCAGATCAATAATGGAGGCAATGGTATGACTCCAAGTGCTATTGTCACAGATGAAATTGGCAGTATTGACCTTATACTAAGAAGGCAAGGGTTAAAAATGATAACTACCTTAAAATATTTGCAAACATCTTATGCAGTTATCTTTAGCTACAATTGCTTTATTTTTTAAACCTTGGCAATTGTGGTAAAATTACAATGCCCATTTTGTAACAGTTACTTGCTCCCTTCCCCCTTTTTTTTGTTTTAATAGGGACTAATGTGGGAAGAACTGGCTAATTTGTCACAATGCTTAGTTACAACTGTTAATGTGTGGCTTGCTGTTGGTGTACATGTGGGTACAGGATGTCTTTTTAATTCCAACCAGATAGAGTATAATATCAATACTGCTAAATCTGCATGTCCTCTGTGTGACTGATAGAGCGTTGTTATTTCATTTTTTAAAGACAAAATGACAGCGAAATATAGAACTCCCAATGAATTAGTGTAGTTAATCTAGTTGGGAGTATTTAAGTCTCACCTCTCCTTTAATATTCATAATTGACTCATGTTTAAAACATTTTAATTTACAAGCAAAATTGCAGATGGGAGCAATAGAATTTAGACTTAGGTGTGGGTAGCAGTACCAGTAAACTTTCTGATTATATAACTTTGCAACCACAAAACCTGTAATACGGTGTACAGTAACAAGTTGTTGGCATTATCAGTTGAACTGTAAATATAAAATGCTTCTTCCAGTTAGTCTCTATAATGATTAAGTTTCTAAGTTTATCTAAACACCATACAGAAGCTTGTTTTGGGGAATTTGATAGTTATTGATGTACATCTGTTAAACTGATGACAGATATAACTCATCATTCCCCAGAAACCTTTTTTGATTACAGTATCTAACATTTTGCCTCCTCTTTTTTGGTTTTGCTGGTTATAAAGGTTTGGATTGGAGAGGGCTCACTGGATCCCAATCCTTGGAGCTGGATCATTGGATTCAAATCATAATGTGGATAGGATAGGGAGGATGAATTACAAGGATTCATGGAGCGGGATCAGATTACCAGGAACATAGGAGTGGATTCCTGCCCCAACCAAACCGCATTCGTGTGGATATTTTTTTCATTCAACTTAATTGGCTATTCCAAAGAATTTTTTTTCCTATTTTTGACGATTGGAGCCCTTAAGATGCACGATGGAATTGTGTTTTGCATTTTTTGGTAAAAGGAGCAAAGCGAGGACCTGGAGATATACGCTGGAGCAATCTCCTTGGAAGGATTCAGCACGAGTAGATGGTAAACATTTAAAGGGGAAAAGGGGGGTTTGTTTAAAATAGTAAATCAGTAAGTCACTTCTAAATTTAAACAAAATTGGAGTTGAAGAATAAGTAGGTTTCCAATTGGCTATGCCGTTTTTCTTTGAAAAAATAAACATTTTTTAAAAAACTATGCATGGTTGTCCTTTTTCCTCTTCATGTAAGATTTTAACTGGGTAGTCTGTCAGTTAATTCTTTAAATTGATGAGATTCTGACTCCTGTGTTTATGTGTTAGTAAATTTAAGGTTCTTGAAAGACAATTTAATAAATAATATTAACTGTCTCTTACTGTTGTCAGTTAAGGGGATGATAAATGATTATAAGGCAATTATGTATGTAATATGAGCTTTGTAGGGGGTGGTCTAGTTTGAAAATTAAGCTTTTCATTCTTTACAAAAGTGTGAAGAACTTTCAGGTGCTGTTTATTTTGCTGATCATTTAGACAAAATGGCTTTTTTGCAAAGTTTATTGTTAGCTAGTAAATCTTATTACCCTAGGGGTAGCTTGAACTATTAAATTAAGTATTAAATGTTGACTTCAGTAAAGATGCATTAGATGGAACACAGTACAAATTTTCTTTGCCCTTTTTGGAATTAAGAACAGTGCTAGATTTAACTGCTGCTTATTTAGGCTAATCTTTGCTTTCTAAGCATTTTCAGCCATAAAGAATATTCTGCCCAAACTGGTGTTATGTACCAAAGCAATAATTGTATCTTATAGTGTACTAATTATTGTTATATCTCTGTTAGCCCTTCATGCTAAATTTTCATCTGATTTGGGTTGAAGAATGAGTTTTTACAATCCTAATCTTAAAATGTCCTTCCAGCTAGTTAGAAGGAATAAGTCACTTCGGTATCTCAAAGGAAATAACTGAATCTTTAACTTTTCCCTTAGGTATTAATCATAGTTGCAATCTGAGTTTAAGATGATTATTCAGGTGATGTAATTTAAAACCTAGGAGACAAGGCATCTTAATACTGAAAGAAACAGGCTCTGAGATTAGCATGAGATGAACCAACCAGTAAGTATAGTTTATGGAACCCCATAAAACTCCAGGTAGAGGCGAAAGCATAACCAGGATTGTTTTCTAAACAGGCAAAATACTAAGTACAGATTTATTAGGATTAAATAACTGTAGTTCTGTAAGTGTAGCCAAAAAAGCAAGTTGTTTGAAAATTCTGAATAACATGACATGCTTCATTGCTTAATTTGTGTAGAACATTTTTAAAAATTCATTAGATGACTAGAGGGAAATGCCAGCAGGCAGATTTTGTTTTTCTAATACAAGAACTCTGCCGGCTTTGAACTTCCAGCAGTCTTGTGTCAGCCTCTTGATTACTGAAATTACAGGCGTGAACCACCATGCCTAGTTAGAATAATTTCAGAAAACTAATATGAACTAAGTTTAGGCAATCTTGGCTTCATTGAATGCTTTATAAAAAGCCCCAAAACCAATAGTCTTTACTAAAAGAGTATTTGTTGTAAGCTAAATCAGTTACTCTATAAAGTTTTTATAGTTCCAACTCTACATTGAAATAAAAGCATTCTTTGTTGTGAATGCTTGAGTTTAGAGATGAGAGAATAGTAGTTCACAGGTAGGATAAGTTTTATAATTAATATGGGCCTGTCCTTTTTAAAAAAATGTCCAAGGAAATGGACAGCTACCCATACTGGTAAATTTCATACCATTTGGCAACTAGAGGTGCTTCCTTGATTTGTTTTCCCCTTCTGTGTCCCTTTAGGATATTATAGGGAACGTATGATTAGTTTATTTTCTAACCAAGAAAGCACCTAAGTCTCTTTAAGCAAGTACTTTACATAACATCTGCTTGAATAACCCACCTTGCTGTTCAGCTTACGTGCTACCGGAAATAGAGGTAAGAAACCAATTTTCTGATACCTTCTTGTTTGGGATCTGAGTTTTATTTTAATAACTAAAATGTTTGGTGTGAATAATTTCTCTCAAAGTGTTTTTCCCCCCCTAAAGCTTTGTTTTCAATAAATTTTGAATGTTTATAAATGCACCTGTTTTACTGCTGGAATTCAGTATTCTAAAATTAGCATTTCTTAGTTTTGTCTGTGAAGCCTGTCTTGTTCTCTAGGACTGGTGCTATTTTCAGCTTTCTGTGGTCAAGGTGCATTTCTAATGTTTGCCTTCTTTGTATATGAAGTTTGTAGCGAAATTACAAGTTAAGTAAGTTGTGTTTAGTATTGAGAGACTGTTAGATGAAGTTCTGTTGTAACAACCATTTGTGGCTTATTTCATCATAATGTGAGGACAGTGAAGGCAAGACATTTACATTCTCACGGAATTTTAAGTTCTGAATATCAGATTTTTTTATTGCTGAGTCAATTAAATGTAAAGCTAGCCAAACTTGATGCCTTCATTCTGTACTTAGCATGATTAACAAGTTTTTCTACAGAATCACTGCTGCACTCCCTTTGATTCATTACATAGTTGGCATAGACTTGCTGAGGGTGTTAAAATAATGGAGTGTATATGATATACCTTTATATAAAGAATAAACAGCTATGAAATTGCAATTACAATCTCAATTTGTAGAACTGTATTAGTACTACAGAAGTTTAATGCTTCTATGTGTAATTTTGGGTGTGAATAAAAACAAGCTTGTTAACTTGTTATTTGAGATTTATGTTCATCCTTTTAGATTGAAGCAACTGTTAGAAAATACCACCCACACACTGTCCAGTCATCCGTGTAGTTTGACTGTAATAGATATGTATGAAAGATTTCAACCAGGTATACAATGGTACAATACTTGCAGGAATTTTTCTATTTCATTACTTCTGGAACCTTGCCAGTCTGGTCCTATAAGAAAAGTTAAGATTAGAGTGAAGTAAAATAAGAAAAATTCATTGTGTTACTTTTTCAAGTGGCAAAATGATTTTGCTTTAGAGTGAAGAAGTTAATATAAATAGCATTTATTCCTATGGTTGAAAATTCTCTAGTGCTGCTTGACTATTGCCTGCCAATTCTGAAGGTGGTGATTGTGCTTGCAGGATGGAAGAATTTTCTTTTTTTCATATTACAGAAACCATACACAGAAAAAAGTTGGGTTGAGGCTGTCTTACAAAAGTTCATTCCAGAAATTACTTAAGCAGATTGAGATTTTTGGGACTTTGAGCCTAGGGTAGTGTACAGGCTGGTACACTGAGCTGTGTCTGCAGCCTTACTTTACTGAATTTTGTCTGATTAGGATTCTCCAGGTAGCAAAACATGAGGAAATGATGTAGCTGGAGAAGTTCTTCAGGTTACTGTTCTTACTACACACACTTAAACAAAACATGAGTTGGGTAGGAATGCCAGTTTCTCCTAATTTTCTTCACAATGTTCTTTGGTCTAAATGATAGGGAAAAATAGCTTGGCCGCTAGAGGGAGCTATAACATAAACTAATAGCTGTTTTGCTGTAAAGTCTTTACACCAGAGTGGAGACCAACTACCTTGATCTTTTGGATCTGGTTTATAAAGTTAGATGGTTTGGTAAGTTTTCTTTTGGTAATTACCACAGATTTCCATCTGTTGGTTAATACCCACCCCTTTTTAACCTAGATCCATATAGGCTTTGGAATAGTGCTTGCTTTAAGAGATGTTCCTATGAATTGGAAAAAATAGATTATAGGATTTCAAAGAATGATTTTTTTTAACTTGTCATCTTTGTAGGATTGTAGTAAAGCTGGGAATGTATGAATTCGATACAGGAGCAGACATGCAGCAAAAGATGAGGATCGAAGTCTTAATGTACTAGAGCAAGTGAATAACTTTATAAGAGTTTTTAGTTTATTAATTACTATTGAACTTTCAGTGTTTTAAGTACGTATTTTAGGCCTTGCAGAGCCTTGATTTAAAAACATGTTTACTTAATGCCATTATAAGCTGGAAGTTACTGAGCACGAAACAGTTTGCTGTTCGTCATTCCCATTGCTGCCCACAAGATTGTTAAAAAATGAAATTGACACATTTGCATCCTTTTTAACTTATCACCAGTACATACTTGGGCCTTCTTGATGGGAATTAGTCATATGAGTTTTTGTAAATGCTGGTGTCAAAAAAGATAAGTTTCTGACAATTGAAAAGTCAGTAAAAATGAGCAAGTTGAGTACATTTTTGTAAATCAGGTTATGCAAATATTTCCCTATCTGCTATTAAACTTGTACTGGAATATACAGAGGGTAGTGGCTGACTAGCTCTGAATCCACAATTGTGGATCAAAATCCCCTTTGAAGCAAACTAGAGAAGTCCATATACATCTTGTGTAGGTATTGTATGTATTTCCTTTTCCTATTTACTTCTTTTTAGTGCCTTATATCAAAACTATTTCTTCGGCTCCAACTTTGTTTCATACACAGTTCTCTTTGTAAGGAGGGGAGGGGATAAAATTGTTAAATGCCAGGTGTGATAAAATTGTTCTTTGAGGTGTTTGGTATTATATTTCCCAACTTAATACGTAAAGTTCTCTTTCAGGCTGTAGCAGCTATTATAAAGGAATCCATAGGTCTTTAAATAGGACTGGGAAGCCTAGACTGAATGAATCTACTTGTAAATAATAGTATGCCTAAACATTTTAATTACAAATCTATGTGGTAAGTATACTGCAACAATGAGAAGGGGGGAAAAAGCCTGGTAGTAACTTGCTACCAAGTAATCAAGTTTTGATTTTAGCCTCTGTGCATTACATCTAAAATAGGCCAGACTAGAAATTTTACTTGCCAAACATTTGTTTTGGCTTTTCAAGACAAGGTCTCGCTATGACTGGTTCAAACTGGCCTTTGAACTTAATCCTCCCTAATGTTAGGCTTACAGGTTTTTGCCACCATATGTAACCAAGAATATTGCAGAATTTGCAGTTTGAATGTATCTCACATCTCTACTTGATATTCGTGCATTCTTGTTTATGCACTTATTCATTGCTTACTATCAAGTCTGATCTTCATAAAACATTGACATTCCACTCACCATTCAGTGGATTATGTTTTACTTTTCCAATTCATTATTAGCTCACATCTTAGTGGATGCTGACAAATCACCTTTAGTTGCTTTGGCATGTCTGTTTATTCTGTCTCATGCACACTTAGCAGTCTTGCTGTTTCGAGTCCTGTCTTCATAGGTACAGGTCAAGTCCCAAGTTTGTTAAGGCTAAAAAGCAAGGAAGCTGCTATTGCATGTTTATCTGAACTTTCCTGCCCAGTGGGATTTTAGCAATGTTTCTATTTCCTAAGAAGCAAATTCATTACTTTTCAGGTTAATGAATACTGACAAAAGATGAAAATAACAGTATTCCCCTAAAGTCTAGTGAAATAGAAGTATTTTCCAAACTTGGTTAATTGTAAGTGGATTATTGACAGTATTGGATCAAATATCAAATGTAAAACTAGCAAATTCAAATTAAATTATTGTATAGTTAGATCAGTGTTAATTATAAAATTAAACCAGTGTTAATAAGATACCCCCACGTTTATAGTGCACACCCTGTGTCCTCACTCGTGAGCTATACAGTAAGATTCAAAAACCCAAGACTTGCAAGTCAGTGGCATCAAGCTACAGTGAGGACATCCTGTCACTGGGGAGCAGAGACAGGGTACTATGTAGTACATTTCAAAAAAGTGGTAGTGTTTCTGGAGGCTGAATAGTTCTGGGCTGCATTTTCCCATTCTTTTCCCTAAGCTTTCCTAAAGCTTAAAAGTGTGGCTACTGAGTTGCTCTTGACCCAAGAATAGACCTCTGTCATAGGGAAGGGCATGTTTTCATTTTTAAAAATTCTTCCATTCCTGTGTTATCCAGTAATTGAGGCAATTCTTTAATTTCTACTTTGTTCTCTATCCTTTTATGTGTTCTTTTAGTGCTTTTCTAGTTCCAATGTGTTTGTATTTTTTTGTTTCCCCACCTTTATAGTAAATTTTGAGAAAGCTCTACCTCCTTACTGCTTTACTCTGGGATTTCCCAGGCTCCACCTTCCAGGGGCAGAAATGCAGGCTGCCTCGATGTTTTTTCTTTTGAGTGGGAAACATTTAACCCCTTAGCCATCTCCCCAGCCCAGTTTTTTTTTTTTTTTTTTTTTTTTTTTTAAGCTTTTTGTGTTTCTAGTAATGTCTGGTAATGCTGGGATACAGACACACCTTACTAAATGTGATTATATTAAGTCCGAGGCAACTTTGCTGCATAGTTTTAAGTGTGAGGTGCATGTGCCATTCTGGTCAGAATGGGCTTATTCTCACCTTTTTTTAAATGACAAAATGTATAAATCAAGTATGATTGCTTTTGTTCTTTCATGTTGGCCAAGTTGGCCTTGCACTTATTTTGTAGCCAAGGATCTTGAATTTATGGTGCTTTGACCTCCACCTCTCAAATAGGCATGGTACGAGACTTGCACATCAAGCTGTGCTTTGATGTTTCTTAAAGTAATCATTTACAAACTGCTTTGACATATTTTGTTAAGTGCTATTTTTGTAGTTTGATTTTAAACATCCTCAAGGATGTTCAAAGTGATAAAGCCTACATTTCAATTCAGTACATAGTACCACTTTGCTTTTGTTTTTGTTTGTTTAGATAGGCTATTCTAGTCTGGCTTCAAATGTACTATATTGCTCTTTTTAAGCCAGTCTCATTTGGGAAGCTCTTCAGGGGGAGAATGGTTTCTGAGTCAAAGGAATGCCATCTGTAATTCCACCTGATGCCACCAGGTGTCCTATGGTTCTGTCTTTGGTCCTATTTTCTTAACTTGATAAGAAAGGCCTTGGCCCAGAGCCCAGTAACAGTGTGATGCTTGGCTTCCTGTCTTTCCAGTGTGTGGTGCACAGCTAATTTAGGAATGCCTTTCCCGTTTTTTGGCCCCATAGACAACAGATCACACAGAGGTCAGGACTTGACTACCCATTAACTATAAAAGGCAAAGTGCAAGAATCTGTCAGTGGGTAAACATTGCAAATCTTTATATATGTGTGTGTGTGTGTGTGTGTGTAGTCTTTATATATGTGTGTGTGTGTAGTTTACATAGCATCTCATGTAGCCCAGGTTAACTTGAATTTACTTTGTAGCTGAGGATGACCTTGAGTTTCTGAGCCTTTTGTCTCTACCTCAAGTGCTTGGGTAACAGGCCTTCACTGCCATGCCTGGTTTAGGTGGTAATAGGGATGGAGTGCAGGTTTTTGTGCATGCTGGGTAAGCACTATCAACTGAACTGCATCCTGAGCTCCTACATTTGTTTTGATAGCTAAATACACACAAATTGTCTTAGTAAAATGGATCCACAAAAGCAAAACTAAATTAAACTGTTCTCACCAAATAAGTAAAATTTTAAAGCCAGAGTATGATGAACTTCCAAGTTTCAGTTAGCATTGTACTTGATTTGCCTTTTTATCAGTTTTTATCATGACAACTCCAGGCCTGCAGTGTCATGTGGTCACTTAAGTGAAAGCCACTGACTGCATTGAAGTCTTTGGAAATCATTTGGTACAAATGTGTAAAACTTCTATAATTTTTTTTTTACATGTCTTGGTTTCTTCATTGGAGAAAATTGTACCAAAGGACATTCGTGTACGGATATGGAGGCCCAGTGGTGATATTGGGAGTCATCCTGAATTGCACTATCTCTTTATTGATTGCTGTGGGGTTTCCCAGGCTTCTGCCATGTATGCCAAACAGTTTTATGTGGGATCTGGGGATCCAAACTCAGGTTTTTTTGTGAGGCCACAAAAGAATGAGCCATCTCCTCAGGACAACTGCTTCAGCTACATCTATCAGATATACAGAGGCTTCCTCAGGTGTCAGTATCAGTGTCACCTAAATGTACTGTATAAGCAGCTATGAACAAACTGCTGTAGACTAAGTTACTAATTATGATGGCAAACAACCCTCCATGAGATGTATCAGTAAAGGGTATTTTGGTCTCATTCTATATCTAGTTTAATAAATTTTTTCTAAAAATAGTCTTTCATATGTAAATAATTGTACATCATGACATTTCTATCTAAAGTAAATACTAAAAGGCAGAAATAAGTATTTCTAGTAGGTTCTGTTTTCTGGGCTTTATACATGATGGTAAAGGAAGCATTTTCTCAGCTCTCAGTTGACTACCATCATTGCTGAATGGAAGGGGGGGGGAGAGAGTGAAAGGAGCGGTGGGAAGAAAGGAAGCTGGAGAAATAAAACAGCTGGGAACGGAGAGGATGGAACTTAACAAGGTCAGGAGAACAAAAAATGGACAAGCTCAGGCTCTAAGAGTAAATAATTATGTCATTTGATAATATACTTGTGTACTTTGTTAAAAGAGACTTTAGAGGGAGAAAAAAGTCTAGATTCTTTCCTGGTATACCTAAGAAATTTCATCTTGTCCAAACCTATTCTGCCTTCCTGGAGTTTCTTCTGCCTGAGCAGAGAGCTTGTTACTGGTGTTCATGAATTTTTGGATAGCCGCAGGTAAGGCAAATAGCAATATGCACAACTTGTAAAGTGCTCAGTACAACTTTTGTTCCTATGTAAAGTTAACTAGCTTACTTTTTTCCTGGACCGAACGACCAAATACCGTATTTTAGGTCAGAGACCTAGAGCTGATTCCCTCTTCCAAATATTATGCTCTTCCAAATAAGCTGTCCTGACCTTGCTTTTTAGAATGGAACAGTTTTCTCACAGCCTAGTTAGCAGACTCTTGTGATGTCACACCAGCATCTTAGATCACTGTTGCTCACTTCCTCGCCCAAGAAATTTACTATATAGATTTCCTCCACACTGTCTCACTCTTTTCACTGTCAAGAATTGAGGGTCTCACTACCTATCCTAGTAAAATATCACACTGACCCACTAGAAAAGAAACGTAATGTTTCTGTTGGAATTGAAGTAAAGGATAGTCCCTAGATAGGTTTTTGCTTTGTTCCTATCAAAAAATAGTTGAGCAGGCATAATAGTAAAAGGTATTGCATGTGAGTAGCATTTTTAAATTGGCACATGATGTTTTATTTAATAACGTATGGTATGGAGACTGTAGCCACTGAGGTCTCTGTATCAGAGCAACTTTAAAAGTTTTGATGTGATTTAGATTATGTAGTTAAGTTCCAATCCCCAGAGTTTGTGTGACTGTTAAGCTTATTTTTTTCTCTTAAGTTAGCTGCCTGGGGCATCTGAGGGCAGAAAGAACAGGTGTCCAAAAGAGAAATGTTGGTGCCTGAGTGTGTTTTCCAGATGTATTGAATTTCTGAGTCGGTGTATTTTTGACTTGCCTCAGTTTTCTTTCCTGCTGTGGCTAATGGTGTTTTGCTTACTATCTGTTGAATATTCTCTTTTGCTGTAGGGGGATTAAACTTAAGACTTAGCACATGCTAGGCAAATGTTCTGCAGTGGTAGATGTACATGATACATGTTGCCTTATTTGTTTTGACATTCTGTCAATCATCCAAGTCTTGTTTGTAGAATGGAAGTTAGGATTTCTACTTAAATGCTTTACTGATGAAATTATTAGATTTAACATTGATTTTTGACTTTGTAAAAGGTTAAATACATGTGTTTCATTTGGACTCATTTTTCAGAGTCTTAGACATAAGAACCTTCATAAAACAATTGTTAATCAAGAGTATGACCCTTCATAAAACAATCGTTAATCAAGAGTCCTCAAATTCCAGTACAGTTATACCAAGAATAGGTATAGATTTGTTTGTTAGTATTTTAGCTGTCAGGTCACTTACAGTTTTTGTTTTGTTTTGTTTTTAGGAAAAAAAGGTCTCCATTGTTTTCCTTCTTCACCTTGCCAGTTAAAACACATATCTAGTGAAGACAAGTTATCAAGCTTGGGGGTACAGTGAAAGGGAAGGAGTACTTGTGCTGTTCTCCAGACAAGCCTGGGCTAGGAGGTAGGGTTCATTTTGGTCTGATGTGTCTTCCTTCTCTGATGGCATTGAGAGTGATATTGAAGGGCAACATTTCTTTGTGAACAGTGTTTTCTAAATATAGCTTTGAACACTCAGCAGTCCTCCTGTCACAGCCTTCCAAGTATTACACTTATAGACTGGCACCACCACATCCAGCCAGTTCTGTTTCTTTTGCATGAAGAGTTTGGTTACTAACTTGGCAATTTGAAGTTTTTTTGTGGTGGTGGTGGGTTTTTTTTTATAGACACAGAAGAGATACACATGCATGCCATGGTGCATGGGTAGAGGTAGGTCAGAGGACTACTTTCAGAAGTCGGTTCTATTTGTCCACTGTGTGGACTTCTGGGGATTGAATTCAGGTCACCAAGTTTTTGAGTGGGCAACTAAACAAAATATCTCACCAACTCCTGAAGTTTCTTTTAAGGAGACATTCTCTACTAGGAAGTTTTTTATTTGATTTGGTTTTGATTTCTTGGAACAGTCTTGCCTGGGCAATTACTTTCTATTTCTAATATTCTAAATCTAGAAAACAAAGCTTAATAAAAACCTTTTGTCATGAGTCATTAGTCAACTTGCCATTGACCTTAGGGTTTTTCTTTGTGTGTGTGTGTGTGTGTGTGTGTGTGTGTGTGTGTGTGTGTACGTGTGTACTAGAAGGCACTGTGTATCCACTGTAGAGGACCAAGGATGACTTCAGGAATCATCCTGGATTGCTTCTACCTCCTTTTGGCTTTGCTCTGGGATTTCCCAGGCTCTGCTTTACAGAGTTGGAAGTTCAGGTCACCAACATTTCAAGCCTAGCATTTCTACGTGGGATCTGAGATTCAAATTCAAGACCTGCTTGTGAGAGTCTTAACCCCAGAGCCATCTCTCCAGCCCAACCTTAGGGTTTTTTATATGGGAAATGATGAGATAAACTTGTCACTTTGAAAGTTTAAAGATGAATTGTCCCCCAGTCACCCTACAAACACTCAACACCAGCAAATATTTACCCAGCACTTACATATTTCAATAGTATGCTAAGAATATACACATTTTCATTTATTCCAGAGATTGTCATTGTAAAGATAGATGAATATTTTGCTTGTGTGTGTTTGTGTTTCTTACTGTGTTTCTGTGTCACAGAAATCAGAGCACAACTGTGGAGTTGATTCTCCTTCCACTACGTGAGGTTCTGTGATTGAACTCATTGTCAGGCTTGACAGCAAGTGCTATTACTTGCTGAGCCCTTCTCATTTTTAGATGAGGAAACACCCTGAAACATCATACAACTTGGGGGTAGAACAGGAGCGAGGGTAGAGTGGGGCAATCTAAATAGAGTGGATTGTTAGTCTTTTGTTTAGGTGGATGTAGGTACACTTTTTGCTTAGACTCGAAATTATTTTTATTTTTTTGGGTGTGTGTGTGAGAGAGAGAGAGAGAGAGAGAGAATCAGAGGCACCATGTGCCTGTGGAGGCCCAAGGGTAACTTCAGGAATCATCCTGGATTATTCTACCTCCTGTTTGCTTTTGCATTCTGGATTATTCTACCTCCTGTTTGCTTTTGCTCTGGAGTTTCCCAAGCTCTGCTTTCCAGAGCTGTCAGTGCAGGCGGACACCATTTCTGCCTGGTGTTTTTTAAGCAGGATCTGGAATCTGAACTCAGGGCCTTCTGCTTATGAGGCAGAGGCTTAACCCTGAGCTATCTTTACAGCCCATAAATACCATTTTATATCTGAACATACCATCATCGATCTACTCACTGAAAGCTAGATTTAATAACTGAGGTAAATGCCTTATTTTTAGACATTTGTAGTCTTTTTAAAAAATATAGAAGAGAAGGCACACACATGTGTGCTATGGCACAGGAGTAGAGGTCAGAGAACAACTTTTGGAAATCAGTTCTTTACCATATAGGCTTCCATGATTTGTATTCAGATTATCAGGTTTATGAGCAGGTATTTTATTTATTGAGCTATCACGCTGGTTCTGACATTTGTAGTGTTTTGATTATACTATGAAAACATTGGATGAGGGGTTTATTTTGTTCATATTTAAAGACAGTCTCCTGAAGGATAGAGTGAGATGATTCTATTTAACAGCTGGAGTGGATAGTTTTTTTAAGTACATGTTCCAGACCTTCCTTCTGAAAAAAAAATTAAATTTTCGTCTGAATTTAGAAGAGTTTGAGGAACAATCGAATTTTGGTTTTGTCTTACAGATACAGATAAAATCAGCCATTTTCCTCTAAAAAAAGAAAGTAATACTTAAGAATCCTAGCTCTTCATTAATGAGAACTGGACTGTCTTCACTTGACCTCTACTTATTAGTTGAGGAAACCCCTTCCCAGAGGTGCTGTGAGAAAAATTGTTGGAGAAAGGGTTTTAGATCCCAGAATAAGTACAAGGGAGTCCACAGGATTGTCCTAGAGTCATGATATTTGTTAAATACTAATCTTCATAATCCTGAAGCTTCGTTTTCACCAGTTTGAAAGAACTAAAGAGGCTACTCAAGGGAGGAGAAGGAAAAGAATAGACTCCTTCAAGTGAATGTTTTAAGGCAGAGGGAGCAGAAAGATACCCACTGAGTGAAAACACCAGAGCAAAAGCATAAAAGCTTTAGTTTACTTTGTTAGTTCCTTAGATGTGCATCTTCATTTTCTCCTTAGCCACTATGTACGTTTAAAGCTTAGGCTTCTTAAAACAATCTTTTTCCAAAAGAGACTAGTGAACATCAGGGACCATCATCTAGCAATTTAGCTGAGGAATGTGTCAGAAACTCTATTTTCTGTCCCCTCTTGTCTTAGGCCGACCAGTTCTCTGATGGTTACCTGCTTCTGATCCAAACTGCAGAACTTCATTCATTCTCAAGGCCTCCAGACAGTATCCGATGGGGAATCACCTCTAACAGGAAACAGACTAACATTTTCCAGCCCCTTCATTCTGGTGACTGATCAGAGTGGGAGAGGGGTATACTTGGGAGTGGATGGAAAAACGGGTCAAATTACTATTGTCAAATTACAGAATTCTGTATTGTGTGTATATTGTGAAAGTTGGAAATGTGTCCGTCATAAAAATGTTGGGAGGTCCTAAGAGTTTTAAAGATTTTGAAGTCTTGAAATACTGTATCCATCTGGGGAATTTATTTTTATATAGTTTATAAAAACATCACCGATGTAGTCCGCCCCCTCTCCCCCCACCGACAACTTGGACAGGAGACACATGTTTAATAATAGCTTGTCTCTGATATTCCCAGTAGCAACCTCTATGTAAGGAAAGGATAGAGCCGTTCAGGACGTCATCATACAGTCTCCCAATCTGCAAAGTCCCAGCCGGTAGCAGTGACGCCTACGCAGAAGACGCTGCAGAGGCTGGGGTCACCTCGGTGACGTGTCATGTTCAGACATAAATGTTTCAGAAGATGAAGAGGAAATAGATTGTACTAAAGGACTAAAATGATTTCATGCCTACACTTTCTCATTTGTTTTTATTGTCTTCCCTTACCACCCTGGAGAGAAGGAGGGTTTCCCAGCAGGATTTCATGAATGTGGAGTGAAGGGGAGGGATGGGGAAGCTCAGCCCTTCACCCAAGAATAACCCAGTAGTGGTAGCTCGACGTGTGGGAAGTATTTCCCTGCACACTCGAGGATCCGAAGCTGCACCCCAGTGGGATGGATTCCCTGCTCGAGTCGGAAGGCCGCTGAGCGGGTGACGGTGCTTGACAGTGCCGCGGCCCGAGGGGGCTAGGAATGAGCTGGCAGAGGGTAGAGGCACTGGAAGTCGCCGCGGGCATCGTGATGTGCAGACTGAAGCACCAGTGACCGACGTGGTCGGTGCCCTCCGCTCCCAGAGGTTCTCATAAGAACGCGATGTTGCTGGGCACCGAGTCCGTGTCACACGAGACGGCGCAGCTGTGCCCAGTGGGCCAGCGCCAGACCCTGGCGTCCTCCATCTTCCCTCCTGAGCTCCCCCTGCTCCAGCTGCCAGAGCCACGGACCGCAGCACCACACACCCCCGCGGGGGGGGACGCCGCGCCCCATCCCCGCCCCCGGCCCCACCCCAGCCCCTGCGCGGGGGCGCCGACCCCACTGCCGCCGGCCACTGGCTGAGCTCCGAGGCGGCGGGCCGGCCGCGCAGACGCCTAGAGGGGGTCGGAGCCGCTGGGGGCGGCGGCGGCCGGGCCGGGGCTCCCCCCCCGCCCGCGCTCGCCGCCGCGGTGGTGCGTCCCGGAGGTTACCGGAAGTGGCCGCGCTCGGCGCTGCCATGTTGAGGAGCCGCCGCTGCCGCTGCCGCCGCCGCCGCCGCCGCTTTGTTGTCGCCTCCTCCGACTGAGGAGGCTCCCCGAGCGGGGGGAGTGGGGAGGAGGGGGGTCGGCCGCCGCAGCCATGGAGGCCAACTGGACCGCGTTCCTGTTCCAGGTACTGGGGGCCCCCCGGGGGGGACGAGGGGGGGGCGCAGGGGGGCCGGGCCCCGGGCTGGCGGGCGGGCGGGCGCTCCTCCCCTCCCTCCCGGCGCCGCTCTCCGGCCCGGCCTTAATCCCCCTTTGTTTTTCCGCCCGCCCGCCCCGGCGGAGCCCGGCCGCTGGGGTGAAAGGAGGCGGCCTCACGGGGTGCGGGGGAGAGAGCAGGCCTCGGGATGAACCCGGGCCCCCCCAGAACACGCGCGCGCGCGCACACACACACACACACAAACACACGCACGCACGCACACACGCCCTGCCCTCCCGCCCTGGAGGGAAGGGAGGAGGCCGGTCGCTGTCACCACCGCGCGCGGCCCAGAGAAAGGAGGACACCGGGCCGCCGGCTAGCGCGGGCCGCTCGGCCGCTGCGCGCCTGGCGCGGGCCGCTCCGCGAAGCCAGGGGTCCCCAGGTCCTGCCTCCCCCTCATCCAGCTCTCGCTTGCGCGCCCCCGTCACCTCCTTTTTGTGTGTGTGCGTGTGCGTTGACTTTCTGACCCTCCTCCCACCGCCCGCAAATAGCGGGTATCTCCGGCTTCCCCGCCACTCCCCCTTCCCGCCGCCCCCTCCCGGCCTCCCGCCCGCGGGTGCCGCGAGCGCTTCTCCCCGTAGCAAACTTTCCCCCCGGATTCTGCTTTCCCCGCGGAGCCGCGGTCGGGTCCTGGCAGCTGGCGCCGCGTCCCCTGTCCGGCTCTCCCGCTGTCCGGTTCAGCCGGGGAATCCCCCGGGCTGGCCCGCCCGGCCCGGCTCCCGAGCCCTGACCCGCTCCCGAGCGCTTCGCTCCCGCGGTGCGCTCGAGCGCTCCGCTCCGCGCGCGGGGCGGCAGAAGCGGAGAGCGAGCGCGAAGTCCGCTTACAAAGCTCCCGGACGAGTCAGTCGCTCGTCGGGCTGTTGGTCTTTGCAAGAAACTCGAAAGGGACCGCAGCCGATACGTTGTTCTGTACTCCCGGCCTCTTTTTAGCGAGGGACCCTTGTTTGGAAGATCTAAGATACGTGGAACTAATTCTGCTCCGTTTGTGTTTGCAAACGGAGCTTTTACTGGGCAAGAGCGTTGAGCTAGCTCGTGGAGAAATTTCAGCACCGAAAGAGGTTGGGAAGCCCGGCACTTTTCAAGTGCGTCCTTCCCGCCTGCCACTTTGAGTTATTTTCCTTTGAATACTTGGTGAAATCCCAAACGCGTAGTTCGGGCGCTGGAAACCTTTGCAAATTTACCAAGAAGAAATGCAGAATTTTCAAAGGATTATCTTCTCATCATCTGGTCTTATCCCAATGGAGTTAGTGTAGGGAACTGGAGAATTCAGAATTACCTATTGTGTAACCTGGTTTGTCATATTATGACTTTTTGATCTCTAAGCCATTAGTGGAAAAAACTGAGACTTAAAAGTGAAAATTCTTAAGATTATGGAACTCATGAGCGTCCCCTTTTTCTCTTCCTGATCTAGTAATGTTTTTATTGTGCTTCGTTGGGTTCCATACTAATGTGAAGAGTCAGCTTCAGAGTGCCCTGGGAAAGAAACTGAACATGGTGGCCTGTGGGTTGGTACAAAAATGGCAAATGCTTTCTCTAGAAGAAGCTTTCAAATGGTCACTGCATTTTAAAGAATATTAAACCTAGTATCGATAAACTTGATGGAGATTAAAAAACAAAAAAAAAGTTCTTTACGTAAAAGAAAAACCCATATATTATGGAAAGCTACTTGAAAGATCTTTTGATACACTTTTTAAAACTTAGCATTCTTTTCTGGATAATGCCATCCTATTAAATTTTTTCCAACTGATGAGGAAATGCGGAAGCTGTTACTGATCCTTTCCTTGCAATGTGTGTGCAGTGACAATGGTGGGAAAGTATAATTCAGACTTGAACGTTGGGTAAAGACAATTTTTCAATCTCTTCTGTGGAAAGATAAAAATAGACAATCAGCTGTAATTTTAAGTAACTTTCACTAGAAAAATGAAGAATTAAACTTGCTTCTTGGAGCATCCTGTTGAGTTTATTATGTTTTGAAACGAATTTTAATACCTGGTGGAAAGTGAAAGCCATAGCTGTTAAAATGTTTGATGGATGATTCTCCCAACAGGACATTCAAGATATGACTCACCGATGCTAATTTGTTTCAAGTACAAAATCCTTTACCCTCTGGCACTGAAGATTTCATGGTTCCAATCCTACCACCCTGGGTGATGAAATAACATTTCTGTTTTGATTTTTGCCAGCCCCAGAAAAAGGAAAGTTTGAGCAGGGCAAAACGCCTTGCACTTGAGTTAGAAGATAAAATTTAAACTTTGATTTGATGGTGCTAGTAGAATAAAAGCCTGGGAGTTATGTTTCAGAAATAAATCATTTAACCGAAGGCAGGTGGTGGTTGTTATTTTACTCTCTCTCTCCCCCAGAGAACAAGTTGGGAAAACCCAGTTGCCCTCTTAGAAGGCTTCATAGAGAAGTGCGGGGGATCGTAGGAATCCTCAGAGTGATTCTTGTAGTTCTGCAGCATTTCACTCAAGAAACAAGGACCTGGTGTGACCCTCGTGTGAGAGAAAGCATCAGCAATGCTGTAAAAATACTTTATGTTGCCACAGACATCCGAATTGGTAAAATGGCAGTAATTGCTTTCAGTACTCCATTTATTAATGGTTGTTTAGAATTGAAAAATGCCTCAATGTTATAAGTTTGAACTTTGTCCAGAAAATTTGCATTCTGTACTATCTGATCTGTTAGCCTTTGAAATTGTATATCTTGAGCTGTCTTGAACTATTAACTGTTTGTGTTCTGTGTGGAAACATGGATATCCTACATCCTAGTTAGAAAAAGGGTACGATTAGAGGACAAATTCTGTAAAGTTTCTGCTGATGTCACTTGAGTAGGTAGACCCCAATGCTATAGTAGCTCTACAGATTGAATGAAAAGCGGACTGTGAATAAGGAAGGGAAGTCTAGAAAGACACTCATAAGTAACCATACAATTCTGAGTATCCTTCCTGATTTTAAATTCCCGAAGGAGATTTAAGTCAAAATTGTTAAACCAAAATCAATGACTTTGGTTTCCTTACCTCCTAAGCATTCAAGGAGAATAATTCTGAGCTGCTGGGCTGCCATTAGAATAAATCCGAGCTATGCGAGATAGGTGTTCCTTATCCATCAGGGAAGGAGCTGTGTGGGTTTCTTGGGGGTTTTGTTGTTTGTTTTCTTCTTCTTTAATCAACTTAGCTAATCAAGTGATTATAGAGTGTGAAGGATAAAAAAAATAGTCTTAGTGTCTAAGATGGTGGAATAGTATCTTCCTAGCCTACCTATATGTATTCTAAATACTTGGAACTCTTAGCATGTGTCCTTTTAGGATTACAAAACTTAAGCATAGGGGCTTGGGCACATTGTCAAGAGCTTCAAAAATAATGCTCATAAAGAACAACATATTAAGAAGAGCTATTTCAAGAGCTTTTTCCATTATTTCTTGAAAATTTCCAAACAGTGGTGCGACCTCCACTTTTGGAGTAGAGAAGTACATTATAGTAATAGATATCTGATACTTCGACAATACTTATAACTGCTGTAAAAAGATGAACATGAGTGGAGTTGCATTGTGGTTTTTCTTTTACTGGTTAGTACTGCTAAAGGGTACACACATTAGTGGGAAACAGTCAGGGGTTTTTTATATGTTTTGTTTTGCTGCCTTCACAGATGCCTTCCTGGTTGACTAGTAACTGGCGTCTTTTCAGTCAAATCTTTTAGTAGAGTTAAGTGAACTTTAAAAGTAAACTTAACAGTTAGCACATGTATTAAGAGAATTAGATTCCTTTCATCACAGCGCTGCAGCCTCTTTCTCAGTCACTAAGTTTTTTCTGATAGAGAGTGACATAGTGCTTTTCATTTCTTTGGTAGCAGATGAGTAGTTGATTGTGTCTTTCGTGTGTTATGAGTTTTTGTATGTTTATATGTCACTGCAGTCTAAGGGACTGTTAAATACTTAAGTCCAGCGTGTAATTTTTTTTGACAAGTTATTTAAACTTGGTTTCAGAATTGACCTACCAACGCACACTGGTTTTATCAACTGTGTGTCCCTTATGAGCCAGGTAGTGTGTGGTTTAGTCAGCTGCTTGAAATCAAGATCATTGCCAGCAATGTAGTTGCAAAAATTTTGACCTGCAATGTTTTTCAGTGTGATGTGTTAGTCTTTAAGGTGAGGGGTTGCAGCACAGGCTCTTGGACAGTTTCTTCTGGTCTCTGTTGTCTGGAGCATGTTGAATTGTTAAGGTCATCGAGAAGCTGTTTCTCAAGTGTGAATGTTTGGTTTTAGGCCCATGAAGCTTCCCATCACCAACAGCAGGCAGCACAGAACAGTTTGCTGCCCCTCCTGAGTTCTGCTGTGGAGCCCCCTGATCAGAAACCATTGCTTCCAATACCAATAACTCAGAAACCTCAGGCTGCACCAGAAACATTAAAGGATGCCATTGGAATTAAAAAAGAAAAACCCAAAACTTCGTTTGTGTGTACTTACTGCAGTAAAGCATTCAGGGACAGCTATCACCTGAGGCGCCACCAGTCCTGCCACACAGGGATCAAGTTGGTGTCTCGGGCAAAGAAAACCCCCACCACGGTGGTTCCCCTTATCTCCACCATTGCTGGAGACAGCAGCCGAACTTCGTTGGTTTCAACCATTGCTGGCATCTTGTCAACAGTCACTACATCTTCTTCGGGCACTAACCCCAGCAGCAGCACTAGCACCACAGCTATGCCTGTGACCCAGTCTGTCAAGAAACCCAGTAAGCCTGTCAAGAAGAATCATGCTTGTGAGATGTGTGGGAAGGCTTTCCGGGATGTGTACCACCTCAATCGGCACAAGCTCTCCCATTCGGACGAAAAGCCTTTTGAGTGTCCTATTTGTAATCAGCGCTTCAAGAGGAAGGACCGGATGACGTACCATGTGAGGTCTCATGAAGGAGGCATCACCAAACCCTATACTTGCAGTGTTTGTGGGAAAGGCTTCTCAAGGTACTACACTCTGCTATTTTTCATTATGGTATTAGTGAACTACAGTTTTGTCTGTGCATTCTGGGTTTCTATGAGAAGAGA